>CAHIKZ030005072.1:927500-990000 GCA_903632075.3 Acanthosepion pharaonis
TATATATATGTATTCATATATATATATATATATATATATATATATATATATATATATATATATATATATATATATATATATATATATATATATATATATATATATATATATATATATATATATATATATATATATATATATATATATATATATATATATATATATATATATAAAAGAAAGAACAGATTGCGATATATAATCCGGTGTTCTTATAGACTCAAAAATTCGCTTGAGGAGGAAATGGAACTAATGTCTTTAATTTAATTTAATTTAATTACAAAATTAAATCCGGAGCCTTTCAGCTTCCATTTTGAAACATGGTTAGAACTGTGTAGCGAAAAAACTTATATTAGAGCAATTAATTTATAATACATATATATATATATATATATATATATATATATATATATATATATATATTAACTTATTTTAGAATATGGTTTCATCGCTACACAGGAATTACCACGTTTCAAAAACAGAAAACAAAAACTTCAAATTCAATTTTATGAAATTAAATAATTAGTTCTGTTTCATCTTCAAGCAAATTTTGGAATATATATTTTTGAATATACACTGAGCACTGTTTTGTAAAAATAAAAATATCAATAAGAACACAGGATTACATATCTTACTGTTCTTCCTTTTTTTACTGTAATTATATATATGATAGAAATTCAGGAGGATTTGAGATAAGTAATTCATCGAGTCTAGAAGAAATCTCAACAGAATGCAGAAAGCAACTGGACGGCCGTTTCGTCCTATATTTGGGACTCGGATCAACCCACATTAAACTCGGCCTTGTGCCACATTCAATCCTCGTGGGGGGATCAATAAATACTCAGACAAAAAATTCCTTTTATAGTAAAATTACCAACAATGCATTTTTAAAGTCAAATGACCAACAGTACATTTTAAAGTAGAATTACCAAGAAGATATGTTGATCAAAAATAAATTTTATCTGTAATTGAAGGCATATAATTTCATTTTGGGGTCAAAACACTACGAAAGTATAAAAATACATTTTAATAGGAAAAATCTCCTGCAATAGATTTTAATAGTAATAAAAGTTTTCTAGGAATATATTTTAATATTAGGTTGGTGCAAAAATAATGTCGTTTTTTGACGTTAAGTCGAACGTCAAAAACGACATTATTTTTGCACCAACTTAATAGTGAAGAAAATAAAAACACCAAGCTCCCAATAAATTTTTTTGCACTAAATGACTCATAAGGAGTTGATATGTCATTAAGCAAACCAAATATATCACCCTTTGTGGGTTATTTAACTATATTAAACTGATTACCTATATTATTACAAACGGAATTTCTTTACATTCGTTATAATTATATTAATATATAAAAATATGGAGAGAGAGAGAGAGGAAGGCCCCGATAAATAAAGAATAGGAGAAAGGATAGAAATTGTCAGAAGAGAAATGTCCAACAGCCGTTATGTCGTATAATGTTATCGACGATTTTGTTGAATATTATTTCTTTGTGTTTTTGTACTGGTTCAACACCCAGGAAGCCCACCTGTGGTGTATTCTGCAACTATAATGAGCAGACCTTAGTTACAGTTTCTGGGGGAGTGCGCGTTATCTAATGTGATCAGCAGTCAGAACAAGGCCAGCACACTCAAACCCTCGCTCACGAATACATATAACTTCGTGCTAGAACAACTACCGATGTCTCCCAAAGAGTTCCGTCTAGTCAATTTCACTCACAAGGCTTGGGTTGACGCGTGGTATGTTTTTCAGTCACTTTCCTCACGCGGGGATCGCCTACTCCAGACCGATACCATCAGGAAGATGCCTTTCTAATAAATCGATATTACTGTCTTAATCCGTCTTAACACATTACCTGCCATGAGCTCCATTTGGGGATCTGTTAAAATTAAACTCACTACATGTTATTCCTTGTATTTACATTGAATTACTTACATACATTGCATTTTCAGAGGTATATTTTACAACAATTAGCCTTTAACATTTTTATTATTAGCCATAAGAAGACACTTTCTGTCGTAATTTTATATTTCACGAGTAGAAAAATAATGATTATTTTGAAAAGTACTTTTTTATTATTTCTAATCAATATTATTTTTGATGTTTTATACACATATATATTTGATGTTCTAGTTTCTATAAAAATGACAATGGTAACTACTGAAATTAAACATAAGGAATAAATAAACTCCTAAGACACATGTCTGGGCCCAAAATCCGCATTTAAAAATAGATTGGCAGTTAATCTGTACTAATTCTAGGTTTGAGGATTAATCTATTGCTTAATAACACTAGTAAACTTGATCACGTAAATTATGGCCAGTAGAATTTCTTTACATTTGGTTTTAATGCCCTTGCATCTGAAAATCATTATTAAAAATAAAATTTATTAAAAATAAAATTTATTAAAAATTCTTAAAAATACGTTTCATCTTTAATAAACATAAACGAAATTGATAAACCCTAAAAAAAAAAAAAAAAAAAAAAATAACACCGGTCAACACGATTTTTGGCGCCAAGAAACAAAAAACGTGTTTCAGCAAATATAATGGTGCTGATTCCGAAAAAGGACCTTATTTTCCAGGCTTAACTATCATTTTTAATGTCTGAAATTGCTCATTTTTTTTTAAAAAAAAAATCAATTTACGATCTTGGCTGATTGCAAAATTTAGTTAATAAAGATTGTAGAAACCCATTAATTTTCAGGTAGGCCGAGCAATTTATGTCAGCCACTTGAAATAAACTATTTTTATGAGAAGAAAAGTGTTTTTAAGTCAAAAATAGAAGTATCGATTTTTTTTCCATTTTGTCACCAAAATTCAAATTAGCTGAAACATTATCAGTGATACACTTTAGTAAACCTGATAAATAATTGAGGCAACATCCAAAAAATGAAACCCTAAAATCTTCTGTTTGATATTCATAAATTTATCCCTTCACCACGGAAGGAAACCAAGGATATTGAGTGCCTTTTGCAGTCACAGTTTGAAAGAAACTTCAACTCAATTGAATGCACCTATTCCATTGTACATGATACTGCTGGACTATCAAAAGGGACTTAAATAACATTGAACATGACAGACAATCAAGAAAGAGAAAATATTTACCATAGTTCTTATGTTCACAAAGGTTTTATTTCTGCTGTGAGTTTATTAAATGATTTAATGAAAATACTTGTTGGTCTTGGTATATTCAATCGTGTTATTTTTAAAGACATAGGGTCTGATTGTTGTTGCAAAAATTGTATTTCTCAATAGGCAGACCAATATTTGTCGGTTTAAATGTGAATTTAGAGGTTTCTACGATTTTGAGAGATATTACCATCGGTCAGTATCATATATATAGAAAACAAATAAAAAATTTTTTATTTAAAAAATGAGGCATTTGTGTAAAGTAATAATGGTAGCTAACCAAGAAAAGGTACGGTCATTTTCAGATTCATTGCCCTCAAATTAGCTAAAAAAGATTTTTAATGTCTCGACATTATTTCATAGTATATTTGTTGTTGGCGATTTTGTTCATTATTATTTCATTTTATTTTCTTTTAGAAATAGTTCGTAGAACACAGATCTTGTCTTGTTCTTGTTAAGATATTTCTCTTCATATATAGAAATGTTTTGGTCAATCAACTTGGTGTATTGGGTTTATCAACCTTAAAGCGCTTTGATTTTCATTCATGGAAGATAGATAATCCTTGCTAATGAATTCCGGATAAACCCGGAAGCTTCTAACTTTCTGTCTGTACGTAGTAGCTAGCCCACGGAGAAAGGAAAACAAAATTACGTCCTCTCGATGCAGAGGTCGCAATATTTCTGACCAGTTAGTGTAGGATCACTTCCTATCGTTGAACACTACATATGAAATTAACAATCGTCGAACGTTACATATGAAGTTAACAATTCATCCGTTGAACCAATTTAAAATCGTCCAAGACCGTATTTTTAAGAAAAAGAATTTTTAAAGGATAGAGTAACGAATGAAAGATAAATTATTACATTTCTAGATGATACTTTCTATTGAATATCATTAATTGAAATGAAATATTTCATTCAAATTAATTATTTAATTTAATAAAGAAGGTCATGTCACAGTGGTTTGCTACAATGTGAGTGGCATGATGGATCATAGACATTAAGGTTAGAACTGGTGGAACTAAGGAATATAGTTAGAGAACTTTCTCTGGAAGTATCGTCAGAGCAATGAGAGACTTGCTACAAGAAAGTGTAAAAAAAGATCTTGAATGTCATTGAAATAGAAAGACGTCTTGTTCTAATGGCGCGGCCAATAGAATCCGAGGATGCCAGTCTACTAGGACGGCTAGCTAATCCCCATTGCAGACGCCTGCTCAGGCATATCTGTGTTTGTTCAACACCCACATAGACCACCTGGAGTTTATACTGCAACTATACTGAGCGAACCTTAGTTACTCAGTCTTTCGGAGAAACATTGTGAACAAGGCGAGGACGCTCAAACCGACGGCCATGATGAATTGTGGCTTCGCGCTAGCTCAACCTCCAACGGCTTCCGGGGGTCCGGTCTACCTAGGTTCACTCACAAGAAATGTGGTATGGCTTTCAGGCAGGTGTTGCACGCTGGGGCCGCTTCCTCCAAAAACGATATCATCAAAAAGTCACCTTCCGCACAAATCGACTATGATGAGATTCGAACCCGGATCTCATGGCCAGAAAGTGAACATTTTAACCACTCGGCCAACCTTAGAGAAATAGTGAAGAAAATAAACGTCTGAAGAAGATTAATAATCGGGAAAAAAATAAAAAAAATAAACGCAAACAAGAGAAAAGCAATGTTAATGGAAAGGTTTATATTAGCTTTTCATCATATATGACAAAATCCAAAGAAAGATCATTAATATAATCAATCCTGAACAGGTATCTCGTCTGCAGTCACTTTCTCGCTGACGGGACGTGGCTTCCCTCTGCCTTTTCTACAAATATTTTCATAGCAACTGTTCTGATGGGCTTTTTTTCGCTGCAAACCCGACTGCATAAATTCAAGCGTGCTTATAAGAGTAGCATCTAGATTTCACCCATTTAGTGTTGAGATAGCTAAATGCAAGCACCATTTCTATTCCAACAGGTTCTTTTCTCACACTTCCCACCTGTGGAACTCCCTTCCGTTTAGTTGCTTCTCTGATCGCTATCTTTAAAAATTTAAATACAACGTCAATAGAAATCCTCTATCATCTTTCCATTCATCTTTGTCCTTTCCTCAATCCTCCCTATACTCAGTTTTTTTTTCTCGCTTTCACACACTGTAACCCCCTGCATATTAGTAGCATTCACGCCTTGCTTGGGGCGAAATGATGACAAAAACCGTTTCTTAATAAAAGTAATTGTTAAAGTGGTCAAAATCCGACTAATTATTGTTGTTAATAATGTAACGCAAGTTTGGTGTGAAGTGATTAAAAAAGAAAATAGTCACTAAGGTGGATTAGGAATCTAGCATCCGCCATTTTACAATTGAAATAGCTAAATTTAACCGCCATTTCTGTTCGAACAGTTTATTTTCTCGCCCACACCACTCGTGGAATTCACTTTTATTTAGTTTCTTCCCTGATAACTACATATGATTTTAAATGAAACATCAATCGCTGTCTTCTGTCTTCTTGAATCCCGTTCATTTTTTTGACCTTTCCTCAATCCACCATATTCTCAGTCTTTTTCTTTCAATTTCACTCCCTGTAACACCGTGCGTACTAGTGGCCTTCACGTTTTGATTGGGTTGAGGGGATTAAAAATGTCTCTAAGGAGAATTGTGAAAGAATCTCTAGGGCTACAAACTTACAATATTCATCGAAGATGGCTGCTATCAGTTTTCTCCTACCAGAAAACGTCTCGGCGGATGGAAGAAAATGTTGGAAGTGATGCAGCGTAACGCTAACAATGTCTTCGATTGGTTGAATGGAAAATCTTTCGCTGAGGGAACTGGGTTACTTCACCCGGAAATATCCCTGAAGGTTTTCAGAACATATTCCATGCGACAGAATCTAACTAGGGTGATGGTTCGGGTCGCTGTTGATCTCTATAGTTCGAAATCGCCCTTAACTTTCATAAAAGAAGTTTACTCAAAAGGAAACCCCTGTACACATAGCCAGTTTGGCGAGACATTTGCTTGGATCTTTTTGTAAGTAAATTTGGCCTGCATCAAGTTCTGATATTAATCCGATGGACTTTGCGATATTGCCCATAATTGAGAGCCATGTTTCACATATCTCATACTCAAGTGTGTCGGACCTGAAAAAGCTTCTTCTGACACTCTACATATCTACCATTCGTCCAGGCATGGAATACTGTTGCCATATATGGTCAGGTGCCCCCGCGGTTCATCTCGAAGTTATCGACAAAATCCAAAAACGGATATGCAATGTGATCCGTCCTAATTTGGGATCTCGACTCCAGTCACTTTCACACCGACGTAAAGTGGCTTCCCTATTTCTTTTATATAAATATTTTCATGGCATCATGCCTGGGTTGAAAAGTAAATTTGGCCTGCATAGAGTTCTGATATTAATCCGATGGACTTTGCGATATTGCCCATAATTGAGAGCCATGTTTCACATATCTCATACTCAAGTGTGCCGGACCTGAAAAAGCTTCTTCTGACACTCTACATATCTACCATTCGTCCAGGCATGGAATACTGTTGCTATATATATGGTCAGGTGCCCCGCGGTTCATCTCGAAGTTATCGATAAAATCCAAAGACGGATATGCAATGATCCGTCCTAATTTGGGGTCTCGACTCCAGTCACTTTCACACCGACGAAAAGTGGCTTCCCTATTTCTTTTTATATAAATATTTTCATGGCATCATGCCTGGGTTGAAAAGTAAATTTGGCCTGCATCAAGTTCTGATATTAATCCGATGGACTTTGCGATATTGCCCATAATTGAGAGCCATGTTTCACATATCTCATACTCAAGTGTGCCGGACCTGAAAAAGCTTCTTCTGACACTCTACATATCTACCATTCGTCCAGGCATGGAATACTGTTGCCATATATGGTCAGGTGCCCCGCGGTTCATCTCGAAGTTATCGACAAAATCCAAAGACGGATATGCAATGTGATCCGTCCTAATTTGGGGTCTCGACTCCAGTCACTTTCACACCGACGTAAAGTGGCTTCCTATATCTTTTATATAAATATTTTCATGGCATCATGCCTGGGTTGGAAAGTAAATTTGGCCTGCATCAAGTTCTGATATTAATCCGATGGACTTTGCGATATTGCCCATAATTGAGAGCCATGTTTCACATATCTCATACTCAAGTGTGCCGGACCTGAAAAAGCTTCTTCTGACACTCTACATATCTACCATTCGTCCAGGCATGGAATACTGTTGCCATATATGGTCAGGTGCCCCCGCGGTTCATCTCGAAGTTATCGACAAAATCCAACGACGGATATGCATTGTGATCCGTCCTAATTTGGAGTCTCGATTCCAGTCACTTTCACACCGACGTAAAGTGGCTTCCCTATTTCTTTTATATAAATATTTTCATGGCATCATGCCTGGGTTGAAAAGTAAATTTGGCCTGCATCAAGTTCTGATATTAATCCGATGGACTTTGCGATATTGCCCATAATTGAGAGCCATGTTTCACATATCTCATACTCAAGTGTGTCGGACCTGAAAAAGCTTCTTCTGACACTCTACATATCTACCATTCGTCCAGGCATGGAATACTGTTGCCATATATGGTCAGGTGCCCCCGCGGTTCATCTCGAAGTTATCGACAAAATCCAAAGACGGATATGCAATGTGATCCGTCCTAATTTGGGGTCTCGACTCCAGTCACTTTCACACCGACGTAAAGTGGCTTCCCTATATCTTTTATATAAATATTTTCATGGCATCATGCCTGGGTTGGAAAGTAAATTTGGCCTGCATCAAGTTCTGATATTAATCCGATGGACTTTGCGATATTGCCCATAATTGAGAGCCATGTTTCACATATCTCATACTCAAGTGTGCCGGACCTGAAAAAGCTTCTTCTGACACTCTACATATCTACCATTCGTCCAGGCATGGAATACTGTTGCCATATATGGTCAGGTGCCCCGCGGTTCATCTCGAAGTTATCGACAAAATCCAACGACGGATATGCATTGTGATCCGTCCTAATTTGGAGTCTCGATTCCAGTCACTTTCACACCGACGTAAAGTGGCTTCCCTATTTCTTTTATATAAATATTTTCATGGCATCATGCCTGGGTTGAAAAGTAAATTTGGCCTGCATCAAGTTCTGATATTAATCCGATGGACTTTGCGATATTGCCCATAATTGAGAGCCATGTTTCACATATCTCATACTCAAGTGTGCCGGACCTGAAAAAGCTTCTTCTGACACTCTACATATCTACCATTCGTCCAGGCATGGAATACTGTTGCCATATATGGTCAGGTGCCCCCGCGGTTCATCTCGAAGTTATCGACAAAATCCAAAGACGGATATGCAATGTGATCCGTCCTAACTTGGGGTCCCGACTCCAGTCACTTTCACACCGACGTAAAGTGGCTTCCCTATTTCTTTTATATAAATATTTTCATGGCATCATGCCTGGGTTGAAAAGTAAATTTGGCCTGCATCAAGTTCTGATATTAATCCGATGGACTTTGCGATATTGCCCATAATTGAGAGCCATGTTTCACATATCTCATACTCAAGTGTGCCGGACCTGAAAAAGCTTCTTCTGACACTCTACATATCTACCATTCGTCCAGGCATGGAATACTGTTGCCATATATGGTCAGGTGCCCCCGCGGTTCATCTCGAAGTTATCGACAAAATCCAAAGACGGATATGCAATGTGATCCGTCCTAATTTGGGGTCTCGACTCCAGTCACTTTCACACCGACGTAAAGTGGCTTCCCTATTTCTTTTATATAAATATTTTCATGGCATCATGCCTGGGTTGAAAAGTAAATTTGGCCTGCATCAAGTTCTGATATTAATCCGATGGACTTTGCGATATTGCCCATAATTGAGAGCCATGTTTCACATATCTCATACTCAAGTGTGCCGGACCTGAAAAAGCTTCTTCTGACACTCTACATATCTACCATTCGTCCAGGCATGGAATACTGTTGCCATATATGGTCAGGTGCCCCGCGGTTCATCTCGAAGTTATCGACAAAATCCAAAGACGGATATGCAATGTGATCCGTCCTAATTTGGGGTCTCGACTCCAGTCACTTTCACACCGACGTAAAGTGGCTTCCCTATTTCTTTTATATAAATATTTTCATGGCATCATGCCTGGGTTGAAAAGTAAATTTGGCCTGCATCAAGTTCTGATATTAATCCGATGGACTTTGAGATATTGCCCATAATTGAGAGCCATGTTTCACATATCTCATATCTCAAGTGTGCCGGACCTGAAAAAGCTTCTTCTGACACTCTACATATCTACCATTCGTCCAGGCATGGAATACTGTTGCCATATATGGTCAGGTGCCCCCGCGGTTCATCTCGAAGTTATCGACAAAATCCAAAGACGGATATGCAATGTGATCCGTCCTAATTTGGGGTCTCGACTCCAGTCACTTTCACACCGACGTAAAGTGGCTTCCCTATTTCTTTTATATAAATATTTTCATGGCATCATGTCTGGGTTGACATGATTAAAAATGTTTTTAAAGATGACTGTGAAAGAAGATTTAGGGCGAAAAACATACAATACTGATATTAAGGAAGATTTCAGTGCTCTTTTCTTCGTTAAGTATAAGTTTCCTATTTTGTTTTTATCTCTATCTATAAAAGGCAGCATGTGTGTGTGTGTGTGTGTGTGTGTGTGTGTGTGTGTGTGTGTGTGTGTGACGAATGCACGGCCGCAATTTTCGACGGATTTGCACCAAAATTTACATGCACATGCTCCAACTTAGTGGGAAGGCCAACACCGACTTCGCATTTCCCAACTCCCATCGATAGTGGAAATAATCGATTTTTTCATGCTTCTACGGCAGTTTTCATGTAGTTTGCAGCCATTTTCTACTGACCAGAGTGAGAGCCTATAGCTGGCTGCCACGAATAGGCAGGAAGATTCTATTGGCCAGCGTGAGAGCCAACAGCTGACTGACACGAATGTTAACTAGCATGCAAAAAAATCGATAGCTGCATTCGTCACAATTGGGAAAAATTTAATTTTTTTAAAGCTGATCGTTTTGTATTTATTTTGTTTATTTCTTTTTTCGTAACAGATTTAATGTTTAGTATAGAGCTCAGAAAAAATTCGCAGTATGAGATAGGCAAGAAGTAAGGCATGTAGCAACATCAGCACGGCAAAGGGTACTCCTTTAAAGGCAAGGAAGGGCAAAAATATTTTAAGTCAAGTGATAGCGATTGCTGTATGAATCGTACGATTTTTGAATCAAGCACGGGCATCGCCGGGCCATGCTGCTAGTTTTCTCTAAAAGTTCGACGTTGCTCACATGTTCAATTCTCAGTATCCTCCTGTAGAACGAAATTTCTGCCGCTTAAGGCCTTCTCTTCATCTGTGAGGAGATTGTCTAACATTCACTGCCATATAGGTGGACAGATATTAAGGAAGATTTCAGTGATCTTTGTTAAATGTAAAAAAAAATGTTCGGAACATTAGCAAGAAGAATGAAAATACAAAGAAATAGGGAAAGAAAAATAAGATAGATTAAAATATAAAGTTAGAAGTGAAAGAAACGCTAAAACGAACGATGGTATAAAAGTCGAAGAATGGAAGTAGAGGAAATAGAGAGTAACTCACTTTTAGGCAAATAGTAAAAAAAACTAAAAGAAACGCTAAAACGAACGTAAAAAAAAAAAACTAAAAGAAACCTAAAAGGAAAATTGCATCTCGTGCTGATAGAAAGATCATTCGGTTTGATAATTGAGACAATAATAAAATGATCTCGAGACGGCTTCGCCGGGAATAAGCGAACAAAGAAGCGACTTCCTTTCCGAAGATGTTTTTCGAGCTCTGCGCTCATAGGTCGCTGAAAGTCATCATTTATACCAGGCAGATTGTGGAGGCGTTTGCACGCTCACAACTCCTCTGCGAATGCGTGTACCATCTTGTCATACATAAAATTAATTCAATCCACGACACAAGAAGAATTAAATATTCCAGAAATCTTCCAGTATTTATTAATTCTTAAAACTCCCTTCCCCTGCGTCGACGTGTATATACGTTTTTTTTACAATTTAAAAAATTTTCTGACACGGACGAATAAACACGTCCAAAAAATAACGTTCAAAAACCAGCAACAGTCGTGTTTATACGTAGATGTAGGTATTTTATGTCCATCTCTGTTTGAAACGGGTCCAGTTGCCAACTCATACGGCTGGTAGAGATGTTAGCCATCGCTTGGGTACTTTAAGGTGCCTCAGTTTCTTAGCTACTATATTAAAAACAAATAAAAAAAACAAAAAAAACTATTTACATTATTCGGACTACTGTCCTCATCTTTGTTGCCATATTTATTACAACGTTTCGGCCGTTGTACGCTCCGGCCTTCTTCAGGTGGTTAGAATGTCGAACTGAACCATTTATTTTGCTGAGTGGGGTAGACTCTTCTAGTTCCATGTGCCGTGTTTAATTGATGTCAGTTATCAGTTATCTCCTGTTAATTCCTCTCTCCGTGTTTTCCTGTGTCTTAACCGGGTATTGAACTCACAACTCTTTGGGTCCTGTCAATGGATCTAACTAACGCCTTTATCCACTGTCCTTAGATCCAGTGAGAGGACCCAAAGTGTGTGAGTTCAATACCAGGTTAAGGCAGTGGAGATCTTATAATAAATATGGCGACAAAGATGAGGACAATTGTCCGAATAATGTAAATAGTGTAATACCTCATGTCAGAAATATAGACAGATAAAAATAAACTATCATCTAAAAATGAAACCATTTTTTCCCAAAATAATTGGCGGTGAGTGGTTAAAGAAAACTGTATGTTAATTTCTTTTAGACATTTTCCTTTTGCCCTCTGCCATTAAAAGAGCCATGTCAGGCCGAAAAATGAAGTACTGTTGCCATATATAACCACTGAACAGAACCGTTTATTACGCTCACTGGGGTAGACTGTTCTAGTACCATGCTTAATGGATGTCAGTTATCAGTTATCTCCTGTTAATTCCCCTCTCCAAGTTATCCACTGCCTTAACTGGGTATTGAACTCACACTGTTTGGATCCACTCACTGGATCTAAGGACACATGGCACAGTGGATAAAGGCGTTAGTTAGATCCATTGACAGGACCCAAAGAGTTGTGAGTTCAATACCCGGTTAAGACACAGGAAAACACGGAGAGAGGAATTAACAGGAGATAACTGATAACTGACATCCATTAAACATGGCACATGGAACTAGAAGAGTCTACCCCACTCAGCAAAATAAATGGTTCAGTTCGACATTCTAACCACCTGAAGAAGGCCGGAGCGTATAACGGCCGAAACGTTTAAATAAATATGGCCACAAAGATGAGGACAGTAGTGTCCACTGTGCCATGTGTCCTCAAGGATCGAAAAGAGTCCCGAAAGAAAGAAAAAAACTCGTTACATGAAAACTTTTTCTATTTTGTCTCACTTTCCCCTAAAAAAAAACATCCAAAAACTGCTCTCATTTACCCACCAGAGAAAACCTTACCGTCCCCCCAAAAGAGTCTCTTATGCTCACCTCTCATGCTGTCCGCTGACCTAAGATGGAACAAATACATTGAATCAATAGCTTCATCTACTGCAAGATAAAAAAAAAGTATCATTTAAAAATGAAACCTTTTTTTTCCCAAAATAATTGGCGAGGAAGGAGTTAAAGAAAACTGTATTTTAACTTCTTTTAGACATTTTCCTTTTGCCATCTACCGTTAAAAAAGCCATATCAGGTCGAAAAATGAAGTACTGTTGCCATATATAAGCAAGAGCTCCCCAGTCTTCCTTTTACATTGGTAGCATTCTAGGAGGCGAGGAATTATCTTCCACTCTGAAACACTTTTTCGCACAGACGAGGCGTCACAAGCCGCTCATTATTCTATCGCTATTTCCATGGTGAATGTTCAGATTAACTACACTCCTTAGTTCCACCAGAGCTAACCTTCACGGCTAAGACCAGCCAGGCTTCGCACATTCTCTTCATATACCCCTTGTGAGATGTAATTTCCGACTGAAGCAGCTTCTTCACACGAACCGCTGCCCTGTGAATGCTACTCCCAAGAGCCTATTTACCAGATCACTACAATCTTAAACAGTTTAAGTCTATAATTAACCGTTATCTTCCCCACATATCCAAATAAGTTGTACTTCTTACTCTACAACCCTCTACTTTGAGTGGCTCCAGAGCTTTGTACAAAGTTAAAACCACATTAAAAAATAATTAAAAAAAAATGATGTTACCATACCAACGATATATCTCATTAGTCTGCTTATATATTTTTTTTATTTTGATTTTTTCAGCTATGACTATTCTAGACATTATTTAATCTATTAATATCCACCGTCGCAAATTTGAGACGATTAATATTAAAATGAGTCATAGGTAGAAATACAAGGTCATTTTAGAAAGCTATAATTAATACCAGCATTGTACATTGTATCGAACCACCTTTATTCCCTCATGATACCCCTGGTGAGATTGTAGGGTCTACTCAAGCAGCTTCTTCCCACGAACTGCTGCCTTTTGAATCCAGCCCTTAATAGTCTACATATTCGATGGAATACAAAGGAAACGTATATAGTTTGCTAAAATGTAAGTGGCTCAGTAGTGAAGGTTAGACATGGCAAAAGCAAGGAATGTAGTTTTTTCCGAGCCCTTTCCATGGAAGTAGCGATCGAGCAGTGAGAGACTTAAAACACCCCGCTTGTGTGAAAGAAGGTGGACGGTGGAAAATAATTGGAAATGTAAAAAAAAAAACGACTAGGAGACGCTTTTGAACTGTATCAAGACAGGAAATTTAGGACATGGCAGCTCCAAGACAAACAGGACGACAGTTCTCTATTTTCGGCCTGATCTGGCCCTTATAAAGGTAGAGGATATAAATAGGAGTCAGATACTTACTGGAGGGGTAATGGGATCAGGTCATTTTACCTTCACCTTTAGTGATGGATACACACACACACATATATATATATATATATATATATATATATATATATATATATATATATATATATATAATTACATGAATCATTGATACAAAAAAAACAAATATAGAGGTTAATGAATTAAATAGCGAGAATATTTCGTCGCAAACAATATAAATAAGATACATCAAACCCGAATCTGTATATGAATGATATGATCCCTGTTTATAAATTCCAGTTGCATAAGGTCTTTTTTAGTTTTTACAAGCTTTCGTCTGTTCCTACAGACATCCTCAGGTATGGAAATAGATTTGTTCTTGTTTTTACTTCTTGGTAATAACAGGACAACGAAAGAATAGATGTAATCCGAAAAAATGCTATGAGAAATGTTTTTGTTTTGGAATATATATATTAGAATTGGATTATATAACAACGGATTTGTTACATTTACTATATATATATATATATATATATATATATATATATATATATATATATATATACCCGCGATCACTACAATCTTAACCGGTTAAAGTCTAAAGTTAACCGTTGTACCTCTTACTCCAACTCTTTACCACGAGTGGTCCTAGAGAATGGCGAACAAGACTGCAAAAAATACCGTTCCAGAACATTTTTAACTGATGATAATGCGTCTGTCTATCGTGGGTTTTAATTTTGAAGTCGGGTCACATAACGCTGGTTACAAAAATTGAAAGCATAATATAACAGAGATATAAGGGTTAATTATTATGTAAACATTTATAGTAAACCTTGGGTATCGGCTAGCGAGAGCGATGTTCGCATGAATGCACATGCAAACGTATGAATTCATATATTCTCCCTGGTTAAACAACTGGCAGGTTATGTTTTCGACCTTTGGTTAGCAGCCAGTCTAGGAGAAGTACACATTTGAATCAGGTTGGCGTGAGGCTAGTATCTTCAGCCACCTGTTAAGCTAGCCATAGCAACAGCAGTAGCTATCTTGGTTAGGATATGACCTTTTTCTCTATTCTTCAGAACTTTAGCGATCATGGCTCTCCGCAATTGCCATGGAAATATTTATAGAAAAGACACAGCGAAACCATGTTACAGCTGTGGGGAAGTGACTAAAGTCGAGATGCCAGATCACTACTGGTAATATTACTAATAATTCTTCGGAGTTTATCAAGAATCTCTAAATAGATAGAAGGTGCAGCAAACCAAATTTGACAGATATTTTCTTCGCTGGCGACTAATGGTAGATTTATAAACGTGCAGGGTGGGTTCTGGCGAGAAAGATTCTTGTTCGGCAATTATGATGATTACATAGGATATACACTTATTACATCTGTCTATATTTTTGCATTCAAAGTAGTTCATCTCTTAGTTTAGTTACCATCCATAGATAACAGAACTCAGACTACCCTGCACTTTCAACCATACCGTGGTGGCTTCGGAATTCGGAAATATATTCATTCCACCCCAACCCAATGACATTGATACAACGGTAAACCCAGCAGACTAAGCGCTAATTTCGAATTTGGCCCGCTGTTTATTTCTGACAAAACAAACAACACGCATGCGCGAAATTTAAAAAAAATGTAAATGGCGACAATTTATCCATCGCACATGTATGTTATATTATTTTAATATAACATACATACACATGCGATGGATAAATTGTCGCATTTTTATATTTTTTTATGTATGTTATATTATTTTAATATAGCATACATCCATATGCGATGGATAAATTGTCGATGTCTTACATTTTTAAATTCGCGCATGCGCGTTGTTTGTTTTGTTTTTTTATTTAGTCGACTGCTCAATATAGTAAGGTCAGTTGGGCACCATAGCGCAGTTCACTCCGCCAGAAATTTCGAAACGGCATACTGTACTGATAGACATTCGCACCGACCCTCCAATACGAATATTTTAGAGTGTATGGGTGTCATTCTGAAGACCCTCTCCTGGGTAAGACGAAAAACTAGGGTCCAACAGCAAAAACCAATGAGCAAGGGATTTTGAGGATCGTGGAATCATCTCTTAAATGCTGGTGTTCCCAGGTCCGACCTGAGCCTGGGTGGTAGCACCTGTTAGTGTCACATTTATGGGCAAATAGTTAACTCCCAAACTGGGGTGTAAACACTATGAAAGTGCAAAAATAGAGCTCTGGGTCAAGAGGGTGGCTACAGGAAGACCCTATATCTGGCCACACGACCCTGCACCATGCCACAAAAGCAGAAGAATTTTAAATAATAGTATAGTAGACTACGATTTTTTAGAAAAAGTGTATTGCTGCTCCGACATGGGGTTGACCTCTGAGGTCAGATACAACACAAAACAAAGGAAGCCGATTTTGATTGACTGAGCCAGCGTGGGAATGATAGCTACAGAGAAAGGGGTTTGGGAATTATATCTTAAATGTTAAGCAATGTAGACATGGTTTCTTTTCGTCTCTGGAACTGCTCCCCCGTAGAAGGAGAGACCAGCCCCGCTAAT
The DNA here is from genome assembly GCA_903632075.3 of Acanthosepion pharaonis. NCBI lineage: Eukaryota > Metazoa > Mollusca > Cephalopoda > Sepiida > Sepiidae > Acanthosepion > Acanthosepion pharaonis. Next base: position 944,057 of record CAHIKZ030005072.1, read on the forward strand.
TAGGTAGACATGTCGACGAGTTTAATAAAATAGTTAAGTTTAAAATACCCAGTGCTAATGACTTTTCATCTCTGTTCAAAAGCAACTAAGAAACTCTGTTTGTGAATGAAATTATTATCGAATGCAGCCCGTCGCCAAAGACCTCCCAGCATGAGGGAACCGTTTCCCAGGGTCACCCAAGATCGAGGGGTCTATATAACAAAAAAACACAGTCAAAGCTCTCAGACTATATATATATATATATATATATATATATATATATATATATATATATATATATATATATATATATATATATATATATATATATATATATATATATATATATATATATATATATATATATATATATATATATATGGTGGAACTATGGTGTAGTTAATCTGAACATTATGGAAATTATGATAGAATAGAATATATATTTTTTTACTTGTGAAGGACGCAGATACACACACACACACACACACACACACATATATATATATATATATATATATTTTTTTGTACATAATGTTCAGGTAATTATTAAAATTAGAGCGTGTCTGCTTGTTGGCAACAAATAGCAGAGATTAAATCAGGGATCAGTTTCTAATGGTTAACTATACGCGAACAAGTACTTCCTCTTTCTGACAGAAAAAAAAAGCAAAAACTCATGAAAGACATAAAGGAAAAATGAAATATAAGAAAGAAATAGATTTGTAATTTATTAGAATCGAGCAAAATGATCTGTATATTTCTAAAGACACTATTAATATTCATTGGCTAGAAAGATTTAATTCGTCTGTCGAACGAGTTAAATATGGAACAGCCTGAGGTCGGGATTTACTTTTCTTTATAATTTTGGCATCAGTGTAAATTCTTGATTGCAAATTTGGTGATCGACGAACCAAAATCTATTCTCAGCTGGAATCGAGTGAAAGAAAGTCAAAAGAGTTGATCAAGCAAATAACTACAGAAATTATTTAAGAATATATATATATATAAATATATATAAAGTATAAATATATAAAATATATAAAGATAAAAAATATATAATTAAATATATAAAAATATAGATATGTAAATACATAAAAGTAAATTAATGAAACATTAACGAAAGATATATATATATATATATATATATATATATATATATATATATATATATATATATATATCGTTATGATTCCTTAATTTTTTTTTTCTTATTTCATTTACAAATATGTATATATATTTATATTGCTATTTTTGTTCTAATTTCATCTACGAACATATATATATATATATATATATATATATATATATATATATATATATATATAAAAATAGATGTATATATATTGTTATTTTTTCCTTTTTAACTTCCTTTTACAAATATATGTATATATATATTTTTATGTATATATATATGTATATATATATATGTATAAAAATTTTTTAATTTCCTTCTTATTTACGATATATATATATATATATATATATATATATATATATTATTTTCCTTTTCATTTACTAATATATATATATATATATATATATATATATATATATATATATACACACATATATAAACATATACCAAATTATATGTATATATATATAGTTATTTCCTTCTAATTTCATTTAGAAATATATATATATATATATATTATTTTTCCTTCATATTTTATTTGCGATTATATATATATATATATAATTTTCAGTTTTCATTTACGAAAACATGCACACACACAAATATATATATATATTGTTTTTCCTTCACATTACATTTATGAATATATATATATATATATATATATATATCGTTCTCTTTATCATTTACGAATATATATATATATATATATATATATATATATATATATATATATATTCTTATTTGCCTTCTTAACACTGCCGGCTCATCAACCACCACCATATTTCTTTTCTTTCTCGTTATTTCTAACCAGGCATCCATGAACATCAGATCAAATTCGTTAATCTAACTAATCAGTCAATCGGCGCTTTTTAAGGGTGGGAGGTCGAATTCACATATCCTGACAGCCTATACAAAATTTAATCACGCTATTTCAGCGCTTCTTCTGAATTTTGTATTTGTTGATTTCTTCATTAAAATTTTGATTAACGACGTAGTTTTCTTATATTTTATTTTCAATTTTTTGACGAGAGAACATAATTTACTGAAGATTAAAATGTCTTTGCGAAATACTATGAAAAATTATTGAAATCCACAGTAAATTTTCTGCCTAGAATCTTAGATATTTACGTTTATATCCAGTAAAATGTTCATGTGTATGTGTTGGCCTGTGTCTATTTATTCAGTATGATAATCTAGTTTGTATATTAGTGTATATGAGAAAGTCCGGAAGAGAATAAAGTGACTTGAAATTAAATATATATATATATATATATATATATATATATATATATGTGTGTGTGTGTGTGTGTGTGTGTGTGTGTGAAATGCATATATTTCGGCATCATATTTTCATATATATATATATATATATATATATATATATATATATATATATATATATATATATGTGTGTGTGTGTATATATATAATGGACTCTTCCGTCGGTTTCGACGTATGAGCATCTGCCATCTTAGTTGATTTAGTTATGAAATTTCGTACGATCATCTTAAGTGGCATTTAAGACCCGCTAGTGATTTACAAAGGAGGCAACCCATGGTGCAAATGTCAGGATAGTGAGATGAGATCACTGCTAGATTGGCTGACCTTTTAGATATTGCTCTCGCTTCTTGAAGATACTTCAGACAAGCAGATTGAAAATTGATGAGTCCCCTAAAACACGTTGATGTCCATTCTACCCTCTCCAAGGCTAAGCGCTCAAGGGTGTTATGTAGTATATTGACTGCTGCTTTTCAACTTTTATTTTTATCTTAGCCATGGGCGTCCTACATTCCTGTAGATCTGATCTAACTGGCTGTATATTAGGATCTTGAGTATCCTGTCATCAGACATTCTCAAGATATGACCAGTCCACCGTAACTGAGACTGTATGATAAAAGTCTCGATTCTTCCGATATTACACCTGTTAAACAGATCTACGTTAGATGTCCTATCTTGAAGGTTAACTCCACAGATTGCACGCAGACAGCTTTTATTGAAAACATCTAGCTGGCGTATATGTTACCTGTATGTAGTGTGCGACTCTGAGCCATACAAAAGGATGGCAATTACAACAGCTCTGTAAAGCCGAATTTTCGTATCCAGTCGAATACCCCGCTTATTCCACAAGCGATGGCGAAGTTTGCCGAAAGCACTGGTAGCCTTAGCAATCCGATGCATGATTTCGTCATCTAAAGTTCCACTGTAATTGACTTTGCTACCAAGATAGGTGAAAGACTTTACATGGTTCAGGGCTTTGTCTTCTACTTTCAATGGTCTCTCTGGAAATTTGTACACTGGTGGCTTTTGTTTCTCACCACGGAATTGCTTCGGAGTGGGACAAGGTTGGTGCAATACTTCAGTTTTCTTTATGCTAAATGTAAGATCGAATACTTTACTCACACACACACACACACACATACATATATATATATATATATATATATATATATATATATATATATATATAGATAGATAGATAGTAATCCGTTAGTATAATCTAGGCGAGTCCTATTAACACAACATAAAATTTGAAATATGTTAAAACTGACTCACAAAAGAGTGATCTATGTTTATTTTCAATAAACAGAGAAAATTTTCTTTACAATTGGAATTACGATACCTTTAGTAAATGAACATTTTCACCTACGAATTTTAATTTTAAAATTCGCAGGATTTTTCAAACTGTTTCTGTAATCGCCTTGTAGTGTACTGCTTATATATATATATATATATATATATATATATATATATATACAATAAAATCCCAAATCACCTCATATGGGGTAACCTATTTTTTTAACCTATGTTTTAAAGGGAAGAAGTTTTATAAAATTAAATCCGAATATTAACCTTATGACATTAATTTGGGGTCATATGAAGAATTAAATCTTAATTTAAAAATAAAAGAGGAATAAAAAGTGCTTTAAAAATAACTTTAAAATACAGAGATAAAAGGATGTAATGGCTTAATGGAAAGAGAGTTGGGGAGATCTTAGAGGAGGGGAAAGTTTATAAATATAATTAATATAGCATATAGAGAGGGGGGAATATGGAAATTAGAATTGGATTATATACCGACGAATTTGTTACATTTACTATATATATATATATATATATATATATATATATATATATATGTGTGTGTGTGTGTGTGTGTGTATCCATCACTAAAGGTGATGGTAAAATGACCTGCTCCCATTACCACTCCAGTAAGTACCTGACTCCTAATTATATCTTCTACCTTTATAAGGGCCAGACCAGGCCGAAATAATAGAACTGCTGTCATATTTGTCCGGAAGCTGCCATGTCCTAAATTTCTTGTCTTGATACAGTTCAAAAGGTTCCCCAGTCGCTTTTTTTCACATTTCTAATTGCCAAGGGGGTATATATATATAAATAATAAAATGTAACAAATCTGTTGGTATATAATCCAAGATATATATATATATATATATATATATATATATATATATATATATATATATATATATATATATGTATGTATGTACCCATCACTAAACGTGAAGGTAAATGACCTGCCCCAGTACCCCTCCAGTAAGTACCTGACTCCCTATTTATGTTCTTTACTTTTATAAGGGCCAGATCAGGCCGAAAATAGAGAACTGTTATCCTAACTGCCATGTCCTAAATTTCCACCGTCCATCCTCTTTCTCACAAGCAGGGTGTTCTAGGTCTCCCACTGCTCAATCGCTACTTCCATGGAAAGGTCTCGGACAAACTACATTCCTTGCTTTTGCCATGTCTAACCTCCACTGCCGAGCCACTTACATTTTAGCAAACTATATCCATTTCCTTCGTATTCTATCGAATATGTAGACTATTGGGGGTTGGATTCCTGCTCAATGTAACAGAGTCCCAAGAGGATGTTTCTTCGATAACTACAATGTTAACCTGATAAAGTCTAGAGTCAATCGTTATCTACCTCTCCTATACATATAAACGACTCCTTAACGTAACCCTTTACCTCAAGCAGCCCCGCGCCTTGTATATTTTAAATTTATACTGTATATATATATATATATATATATATATATATATGTATGTTAAATAATTTAGGCATGTTCTGTCTACTTATTCTCTATAGTATCCTTTCATATTCACGGATGAGCTTTTTTTTCTATGCTTATTGAAAGAGGAGAAGTGAACGCTGCAATATGAAACCCATTGTTTCATATTGCATTGTTTCATATTGCATTTATTCTCCGAGTACTTTCGACACCTCACAATGTCATCATCAGAGTATTGTTAATTATGGGGTATGTATTGTAGAGTTCATGGTTGCGAAAGACAAAATTCATCTGAAAATAAATTTTCTTATATGTTGAATCAGGAACGTTGTGTCATGACGTGGCTGACAGGCACCGTTTAAGGGGAGGTAACTAGGTATTTTGTGGAAAGATTTTCTGATATGAGTAGTCGAAAAAAATGAGTACTATTATACTATTAGTACAAACATTGACATCTAAAACTATATAGAGTACACATTTTATAATAATTGTGGAGTATTCATAATTAATTTTATTAACGTTTGGTTTCGATTTTTTTATATAAATAGCTTGAAGAATTTTTAGTTTGTGTTTATTCTTTTTGTGGAAAAATTATGGAGGTATTTTCGACGAGGATTTTCCTGAATGGGGAATGTGGACAGGTATGTTGTTGTAAATGTTCAGAAATATTGGACGTGTTATTCAAATGAAGACTTAGTTTACGTGAAAGTGTTGTTGTCATGTGTCCAACATAGATATTATTTTTATCGTTGGAGATACAATTTCCCAGAGGACATTTAAATTTATAAACATTTATTGGTTTTCTGCAACCCGCTAGTGGGCGTGGAAGAGGCATTACGAATGACTTTTATTAGATATAGTGTATTTGTCTGTGTGGCACCATGCATCCAGGCGATTTGAAAGATATATTTATAGATATATGATTTGATTTTTTACGGTTTATCAACCATTTGAGGATTATTTAAGGCCGAAATGTATTTTAGGTTTTAAGAATAATTCTTTCTTTTTTTTTCAAGAGGATTGAACCGCCATGCATTCAGGCGATTTGGAAGAAAGAAAGAAAAAACGAAGAAAAGGAAAAGAAAAAGTAATACGAGACGGGTCATAGGCGAACACACACACACACGGCTTAAGAGACGGGAATAAGAAAGAAAAGGGTTATTTTTGATAGGTATCAAATGTCGAAAAGAGTTTCATTTCAATGACAATGAGATTGAGGGCGAGGAGGGTTATCTAAACTATTGGCACGAGAAAATATCTAGGCCACCTGCAAACAAGTTGTTGACCGATTTCCGCTTGTCCGCGAAAAAAATGGAATTGTGTTATCAAGAGATGTCACCAAAGAAAAAGTCCACTTTGGAACGTTAGACGAAACACAGTTGTGGCTTGGGGCCTTGGCTGGGTATGGAAAATTAAAATCCCACACAAGTAGTTTCACTGGCTAAGTTTCTTTTTTTTTTGACAGAATAGACTTTTGCCCTGCGATAATAAAATTTTGTTATCAAGAACATGAACCGAAGGAAACTGACATATTTTTATTTCTGCTTTGGAGACGCCAAATTGGCGAAAAACTTTGAGAAAATTCCTTTCTTAGACCATGTCAGATAATCCAGCTGTCCAGTGCATTACCGATAAACTGCTTGATAAACGCCACGTGTTGAACAGAGAATTGTCACATTAACCGCCCATGATAACGGCGATTTGAAAGAAAGAAAAGAAAGAAAGAGGAGAGATCATTAATTTTTTTTAGTTAAGCAAGTTATATTTCTTTTCCAAAACAAAGCCACGGGTTGTCCACGCCCGACTAAGACGTCATTGGCCAAGTGGTGATCACATGACGCACGAAGGAGGAGGGAAGATACCCGACCAGGACCTCATTGGCCGAGAGTGGTCACGTGACGCCCGAAGAAAACAGTCGACGCCCTATCCAGAGTATAAGTATGAGAAGCCGCTACGAAGAAGTGGGGAGGGCAGTTCACGCCACTCAGAAGCATGCTGAGAAAGTGGGAGTGAGAAAAGAGTTACCAAAAATGGAAAAGAGTGGAAAATCCCTAACCAGAAATAAGAAGGGAGGATATGTATTTAGAATTATCGAGGAACCCCGACGCCAAACAGACCCACCCCGGTTTTTGTCGGCGTCAATAAAAGCGAGACACCAACAGGTAGAAATCAGTTCGCGCCCCGACGGCAGAGATGAGTGCACAGAAGTTCGCGCCCTGACGGCAGAGATGAGTGCCCAGTAGTTCGTACCCCGACGGCAGAGGTGAGTGCCGAGTTCGTCGGACTCTGGCAGGCAGAGTTAGTTCAGTTCGTCGGACTCTGGCAGGCAGAGTTAGTTCAGTTCGCGCCCCGACGGCAGAGATGAGTGTCTAGCAGTTCGCGCCCCGACGGCAGAGATGAGTGCCCAGTAGTTCAGACCGGACGGCAGAGATGAGTGCCCAGTGTTGAAGCCGCCTCGAGATAGCTGACCAAGATTCACGCAAAATTTTGGACTCTTCTTCAACCAAGAACAATTAGTTTGAAGAGCGACCAGACCACAGAAATAAGTTTTTCGACTTTCGTCCAAAGACACACCGAAACACCAATTTCTTAGAGAGCAGACAACTTGAAGCGTTAAAACTTGCCTAGCGAAAGCGACGTGCCACAATCCACAGAACGGGTCGGGAGATAGATGCAGTCCTATGTACCGAACAACTAGACATAAAAAGTTACCTTTTTCTTTGATACTTTGAACTTTTTGAGTTTTCATTTTATTTTCCTTTATGCATATTTGTGTGTTATCACCCCCGTTGAACTCAATTTGCATTACGGCCCCAACCCCTGTTTGATCTCGTCTGTCTAAGATCAATTCACAACGTGGGTAGGCAGACTGGAGATCAGTGCAGTTACCTTTGTAACCAGGCGTTGGAAGCAGGTTGGGAACGGCGAGGCTGATATCAAATCTAACCAGATTCCTACCCGAATCACCAAAGGGTTAGAACGTCACGATTGGAGCAGCGACACCCGGACGGAGCAGCAAGGAGCGAACAGCTGGCGCCGCGGCGAAGACCTCACAATTGGTGCTGTTTAGGGACGTCACATCTGGTGTCGTGACCGGGATAGGACCCTGGAACGACCACGTCACAACTGGCACCGTGGTAGATCAGGATAGAACGTCACAGTTGGCGCTGCGACCGGGGTCGACGTCACACTGTCTGCCTGTTTGTTTTTGTGTTGTTTATGAATATCAAGTATAAAAAACGCTCACTTTTTAATGTATGGTTTACTTTTTACAAGGCACGGGAGCCACTCGAGATAGAGGATTACGTTTTTTGGCCATTTGTGTTTATAGGAGTGAAAGATGACGGTTTAGCCTAGACCTGAACAGGTTAAGATTGTATGGCCGGGGGAAACATCCATTTGGGCAATGTTTACCTCACTGGGTGGTTTGAGCAAGATCTGAAGAGTTATCAATCGCTAATCTCTGACCATCGAGAGTTTTAAAGCTGTACCCTTATAGAGTTATATCCTCCGCATAGATGTTTACAAACGAGCTGTGTATATTTTTAGATAGATCATTAACGTAGTGATAATTTTTCCTCAAAAGATTTATTGCTTGTATTAAAATCTATATTTACCCTTTCATCGTGTTTTGACAACAGTTTAGGGTTCACTATTTGCCCATAGCTGGGACCCCGAACAAGTGTTGTTCATGATGACGGTCGTCTTCGAGTATAGAATCCAGAGGTTAGCAGTGAATATTCTGAAGACAGTAGGAAAGCGTTGTTCAGGTTAGCAGTGGATATTTAGTAGCAGAGCGTAGTTCTTCCTTCTGTTCCTCTTCGCCTGACAAGCTGGCACTGGACATTTGGATAGAGTAAATAAAATGGCCGCCTTTATACACGACGGATTGAATATTCTTCGTCTTCTGATTGGTTAACCTTCTATCGGTGGACTATAAATTGAGTCAATTCATTTGGGCTAACTCACTAGTATATATATACACAAAAAACTGCAACAACAGGTTCTACCACATCGGATCAGGATGGACCTGGGAACACCAGCAATTAAGAGGTTGTTCCACGCTCCAGATTAGAGGCCTTGCTGTTGGACGTAGTTTATCGTCTTACCCAAGACGCGGATGTAGTTTATCGTCATACCCAGGACGAGTTGAGGTCAAGTGCGAATTTGAGGCCCAATAGTCTTTCAAGATACGGTGACTCCCCGAGGGGACCAACGTTCATCCTGATTGGTGGTAGTTCGGTGTCAAATCGGCGATGATGGAATGTAACCAGTTTGGCCTACGAGACACTGTATTTAACCGGACAATTTTTGCCCCATTGTGTAGATGGTGCAAGGTCGGAAGAGGGATCAGTCGCCAATCTCTGACTATCATGCATGGGTGTGTATGTATGTATGAACACGTATATGCATGTACATATGTAATAATAAAAAAAAATCTAGTTGCATTGTACTGATTTAAAATCTTATAGCACCAATCGGCTCTAATATAGATATAGATAAAATCAGACGGACAGGCAATCACTAGAATGTGGACATAAGGTGCGATAAGGTAATGTAATTTAGGTTTGGTTTGTTTTGTTTTACAGCATATCAACACCTCAATGGGTCATTTAATGCCGACAACATTTTTTTTCTTTCTGGTAATATTTTTGTTTTGTCAAAAATCTATTTCTGTTAATCTTTTTTTTCCTCAAAAATGTATAGCTGTAATATTATTTTTTTGAAAAACGTATAACTGGTAATACGATGTAATTTAATTCGATTCATGGTAACTACTTATCCCCAGAACCCAAGACATTTTCCTCAGAGATATTTTTGACTTTCTCTCATCTTAACCTGAGAATGCTATAAAGAGCAGACACTCTCGTCGAAACGCGTCGTTAATAAATTTCCCACTGTGTCTCCTCATCTCCACTTTGTTTATGGATACTATTATAACAGGGACACACACATGCGCGCGCATTTGTTTTATATGATTTCACTGCAAGCATGGCAGTAGAGTGCATGAGGTTACAAGTGGTGAAAGATAATGAGATGACTTCAGTGGAGTGGACAATGGAAAAGACAAAAATGGCACAAGTTTCAGAAAGAGAGAAGATGGCGGTTGACGTTGAATTTCAATTTTTGAAGATTGTGGTTATCAGAGAAACAAAAAATCGGAAGTTCCACAGGTAAGAATTGTGAGAAAAGAAACAGTGGCGGTTGTATCTAATATATTCAAAAGCAAAACAATGAGACCTAGTTGCCAATCTAGTAGCACGCTTAAATTCAGGTATTCGGGGCACCAGGGTTAAAAGCGCTTCAAAACAGTTACCATGAAAATATTTATAGAAAAAGACAGAGAGAAGCCATATAACATAAATATGCCAACAGTATTCAATACACAGCCGAATGTCAGATTTAGAAATGTGCAAGATGTATTCTGACGAGATATACACACACACACACACACACACACACACACACATATATATATATATATATATATATATATATATAAGCAGATCAGTTCGTAGGAGACAACAGCACATGAGATTTTGTTTATAGTGGTGAAGGTTTCGTGCAGGGCCATCCACACTTTTATATATATATATATATATATATATATATATATATATATATATATATATATATATATAAAGGGAAGATGTTATAGTACTTCAAACTATAGAAAAGTGTGTATATTAAAAGAAGAGAGAAACCGCAAACGTTTTGTTTGTAATGCGGATTTTTTTTAAAAAAATATTATGCTTTATTTTCCATAATTTTGCTACTCGAGTTTTTGGTCTCGCGACCTTCATCAGACAAAGCCTGGAGATTTCCCCATATTATTAAAAATATTTAATTTTTTTTTTATGTTTTTCGAGGTAAAATATTCTTGATATGAGACATTCTCTTTTTAGTGTTTTAGTGACCCAAATGTGTTTCTTGAACTGGCAGTTCAAGAATGACATTTGCTACATGTGTTTCCGAGATCGGAAACACGTAGCAAAATTATGGAAAATAAAGAATAATATTTTTCTAATAAAATCACATTACAACCAAAAACGTTTGCAGTTTCTCCCTTCTTTTTCACACACACACACACACACACACACACACATATATATATATATATATATATATGTGCACACATACAACAGACAATTTTATACAATTTCTCATGCGATCTAATAATGTTTTCTTTTCAGATGATAAATTATGTAAAAACTGTCCCAATGTTCTTTTATTTCGAGCGCTTTCGACAAAACATTTAACTGTTAAATAAGAAATACTTTGTTGCATGTATGTTTTTATATAATGTTTTCATTTTTTCAAAACAGGGTCAAAATATTATGTCCATGTTCATAGTTGATATTATTAAGTGTTGGTTTGTTTGCTTTTATTAATAAGGCTTCCATTATTTTTATCCTTTTTTTTTGCATGTAGATGATGCTATTATATTTGTGTTGTCAACAAGTGTGTTACGAATAGTGTCCGGTAGGTCTCCATGATTATTCAAATGAGATCTAATTGAGCTAGGGTCAGAAAGTTGTAGAGTGAACATTCGTACAGATTTTATAAAATTTATTATCTGAAAAGAAAAGAAAAAATTTGATAGCATTAGAAATTGTAAAAAAAACTAAATCAAAGCACCTTGTCTGATGTATTCAATGAAATGTACATGAAAGAAGGATCACTGAGTAAATACACACACACACACACACACACATATATATATATATATATATATATATATATATATATATATATATATATATATATATATATATATATATATATATATATATATATATATATGTATATATATATATATTATGAGATCGACTAAGTCCGACATTTATTTAAATCTATTGTGAATTATTTTTATTTAGACCATTTCATAACATATGATGTCATTTGTTTACATTAAGATACGCTTCCACCAGATATGATCGTTAGAGAGAAATTCATGGGAATTTAGTGGCTTAAAAATAGTAATTTTTCTTTGTTCATCAGACGCTACCTGTGGGGCTAAATGGCATAGCACATCAGGTTATGCGATGGGTCTGTTTAGGATACAGGTTCGAATGCGGTCGGTGGACACATATTTCCTGAGAAATTTCTCGAACATGGAGACCGGTAGATACAATTAATACTCTTTATTATAAACAGAGCATTTACTTTAATATTTGTATCTATAAAAATAACGTATGAACAGATATATATATATATATATATATATATATATATTTCAGACATGTTTCCGTTAATATGACAGATGAGGAAAATTTAATGAATTTTTCTTGCGTTTTTCGAGTATTGTTATTATTTTCGTTTGGGGTGGGTAAGCGGGTGTTAAAATTGTCAGTAGTGTCTATGGTCGCAATCAATTTCGGGCACTTCTTTAACCATTTTCATTGTTCTTCATTTATTTTCACTCAAGGTTGTCTTTTGTGCGATGTATATTGTTAGATAGTGGCATTGACTCTGATGATATACATACATATATACATACATATATACACACACACACACACACACACATGTATGTATATATCAGGTCATCCCATAAGTTCTGTCCGAATTTTGAATAAAGGAAACAAGTGACCAAATGTTACATTTAATTACAGATTCAATCAACAATGTATTTTTTGCTGATTATCTATGACTTCCTTCCATCTATTAACAAGCTGACTAATTCCATTACAGTAAAATTCTTTTGGCTTTGATTCGAAGAACTCAGAAATGTCAGTTTTAACCCCTTCCTGTGTTACAAAAGCTGTTTCTGCCAAATGATTCTGTAAGCTACGAAACAAATGGTAGTCTGAAGGAGCAAGATCGGGAGAATAAGGTGGATGAGGAATTTTCTCCCAACCAAGTTCTTCGATCTTTTGTGACGTGATTCTTGCTGTGTGGGGTCACGCATTGTCCTGATAAAACATCACCTCTTTTCGATTCACTAGAGCAGGTCTTTTTTCCTCAGAGCTTGGTTCAAACGCTCAAATTGCTGACAGTATATTTGAGCATTAATAGTTGCATTAGGTGGTAAGAATTCAAAGTGGATTATTCCTTGGCGATCCCACCAGATTGAGAGAAGAACATTTTGCCCATGAAGTTCCCTTCTCGGCTGTGACTGGGGTCCTTCCCTATTGCCAAGCCACTTCTACGACGTTTAAAATTTCGATAAAAGATCCATTTTTTGTGGCCAGTCACAAGTCTACCCAAAAAAGGTGAAATAAGTTGGCGAGAATGGGGAGAAGATGTCAACTCGGGATTTGAGGTTGTTTTTAGACAATTCATGAGGCACCCATTTTCCAAGTTTAGGAACTTTTCCAAATTGTTGAAGATGACGATGAAGAGTTGTATAGTTTGAACTGAGAACCACTGCCAATTCCTCAACTGATAAAGCAAGATTTTCTTCAAGGGCTGCTTCAAGAATCTTTTCATAAAACTCAACTGAACGGCCGGTTCGATCTTCATCTTCAAGGGTGAAATCTCCACCTCTGAATTTTGCAAACCATCTTCTGCAAGTTCTTTCATTCACACATTCCTCTCCATAAACTGAGTGAATGTTTCTAGCCGCTTCGGCTGCTGAGTTTCCTTTCTTGAACTCATAAAGCACTATGTGCCTCAAATGATTCTTGGGTACTTCCATGTTAGCAGGGTTTTAATCAAACAAAATTTAATTTTATTATTCTCTGAAATAAAATTTGATCAGTTTAAATGCATCTAAACAAAAAATAATGTTCAGCTCCATTAGACATTATAAAATATATTTAAATTTCGTTCATTTTAAAAAAAGGTAAAATTCCGACAGAACTTACGGGATGACCTGATATATATATATATATATATATATATATATATATATATATATATATATATATATAAAAGAACATTCGGACAAAAGTTGTATAATTCATTGCCGAAAATAAAAAAATTATTATTAGATCACATGAGAAATTGTATAAAAACTAAATAACATCACCTTCTCTGTCGTATTCAATGAAATGTGCATATATATATATATATATATATATATATATATATATATATATATATATATATAAATTTAGTTAATAAATAAAAATTCATTGGGATTATCTTTCGCCTTGAAGTATTGAAAATACGCTTCTCTTCAATGTAAGATAAGTCTAACGAATTCATTAAAAGATATCAAATTTATATTCGACACTTAAAAATACAAATCGTTAATCATTGATTCTAATTAAGTTTCAAACCAGATCTATACTGAACTCTTAAGCGTCAAAAACAACATAATTTGATTTGGTCTGGTTTATTTTGATTTACGGCATATCAACACCTTAATGGGTTATTTTATACCGACACAATTTTCATTGCTGGTAATATTTTCTATCTATCTATAATTTTTGCAATATTTTAATTTTACTACGGTATATTTACAATATGAAATAAATGTAACACATATTGTATATTCGTAATGTTTATTATGCTGACAGTAGTAAATTACACACACACACATACATATATATATATATATATATATATATATATATATATATATATATTTGGAAGTGCTATCTGATGATCAGGCGTCCTTTAAAAGGGCTCTGGTGAAATAAATTATTACAATGATACCTTAAAGTGGTCTGTTTTTCTTTAAAATATTAGCTCTGGATTTACATTGAGCTCTCAGGATTTCATCCTCCTTGGGATTACCCATACGGATTACCAAGTTCTTCATAACTTAACTATATATATATATATATATATATATATATATATATATATATATATATGAAGAAATATAGTCTTAATGTGTGCTATATTTATGGGATAAAGTGCTCGATATCGGAGATAGAGCTTGTGTAAATATAAAAGTGAACAGAGAAGTCAACACTTAGAGGCCTCTAAGTGTTGACTTTATGTTCATTTTTATATATATATATATATATATATATATATATATATATATATATATATATATATTCAAACAGGTTTAGTTAAATAATTTAGACATATCATATCGATTTTTTTCGTTGTGATACTATCATATTCGCGGAAAAATTTTTCGTAGATTTAGAAAATTGAGTAAGAAAAATACCAAAATTTTCTTTTGAATAGTTCTTATTCTCCCAAGAACTTTAAAACTCAACTGTTGAAAACAAACTGTTGAAATGTTTTAAATTCCTAGAAAGATATAAATATACTCACAGACAACTTAACCCTCTGAAGATCGTCTTAGATGAGAAAGTACTTGGGATAAAAAAAAAACATTCGAAAAAAAATTTCTGTACTTTTCTTACTCAATTTTATAATGTGCCAAAAAAATATTCCGAGAACTTTGAAGTCTATTTTTAAACGAGAGGGATTTCGGCACTTCCCGCTTGTGGATATCCTTTCCGGCACTTCTCGATTATGGATATCCACTCTGGCACTTCTCGTTTGTGGATCTCCATTCCGGCACCATTCCGGCATTTCCCGCCTGTGAATCTCTATTCCAGAACCATTTCGGCATTAAATGTTTGTCGATTTCAATTCCAGCATTTTTCGCTTGTGGATCTCCACTCTGGCACTTCTCGTTTGTGGATCACATTCTGGCACTTCTCGCTTGTAGATCTCCTTTTCGGCACATCTCCCTTGTGGATCTCCATTTGAGTACCATTCCAGCAATTCCCGCTTGTGGTTCTCCATTCTGTAACCATTTCAACACATCTCGCTTACACGTGGATCTTCAATTCGGCACTTCTTGCTTAGGGATCTCCATTCTAGCACCATTTCTATACATCTCTGTTGTGGATCTCTATTCCGGCAACATTTCGGCTCTTCTCGCTTGTGGATCTCCATTCCGGCACCATTCCGGCATAACTCGCTTACAGGTCTCAATTCCAGCACATCTCTCACGTGGATCTTCAATTCGGCACTTCTCGCTTGTGGATCTCTATTCCGGCATTATTTTTACACTTCTCGCTTGTGGATCTCCATTCCAGCACCATTTCGGCACTTCTCGCTTGTGGATTTCCAATCCGGCAACATTCCGGCACCATTTCGGCACATCCCACTTCTGGATCTCAATTCCGGCAACATTTCGGCATTTTCGCTTGTGGATCTCCATTCCGGCACCATTCCGGAACATCTCGCTTGTTTATCTCCATTCAGGCACCATTTCGGCACTTCTCGCCTGTGGATCTCTATTCCGGCAACATTTCGGCTCTTCTCGCTTGTGGTTCTCCATTCCGGCAATTCTCGCTTGTGTATCTGCATTCCGGCACCATTCCGGCACTTCTCGCTTGTGGTTATCCATTCCGGCACCTTTCCGGCACTTCTCTCTTGTAGGTCTTCATTCCGGCACCATTCCGGCATTTCTCGCTTGTAGATCTCGATTCCGGCAGCATTCCGGAACTTCTCTTGTGGATCTCCATTCGGCAACATTTCGGCACTTCTCGCTTCTGGATCTCTATTCGGGACCATTTCGGCACTTCTAGCCATTGGATCTCTATTCCGGCCACATTTCGGCTCTTCTCGCTTGTGGTTCTCCATTCCGACACTTCTCGCTTGTGGATCTCCATTCTGGCACCATTCGGCACTACTCGCTTGTAGGTCTCCATTCCGGCACCATTTCGGCACTTCTCGCTTGTGGATCTCTATTCCGGCACCATGTCGGCTCTTCTCGCTTGTGGTTCTCCATTCCGGCATATCTCGCTTATGGATCTCCATTCCGGCACCATTCCGGCACCATTCCGGCTATTCCCGCTTGTGGTTCTTCATTCTGTAACCACTTCAACACTTCTCGTGTACGGGTCTCAATTTCAGCACATCTCTCTGGTGGATCTCCATTTCGGCACTTCTTGCATGGGGATCTCTATTCTAGCACCATTCCTATACATCCTTTTGTGGATCTCCATTCCGGCACTTCACATTTGTGGATATCCATTTCGGCACTTCTCGATTATGGATCTCCACTCTGGCACTTCTCGTTTGTGGATCTCCATTTCGGCACCATTTCGGCACTTCTCGCTTGTGGATCTCCATTCCGGCACCATTCCGGCACTTCTCGCTTGTGGATCCCCAATGCGGCACCATTAAGGCACCATTTCGGCACATCTCGCTTGTAGGTCACCATTCCAGCACCATTTCGGCACTTTTCGCTTGTGGATCTCCATTCCGGCACCATTCCGGGACATCTCGCTTGTTTATCTCCATTCCGGCACTATTTCGGCATTTCTCCCATGTGGATCTCTATACCGGCACCATTTAGGCTCTTCCCGTTTGTGGTTCTCCATTCCGGCAATTCTCGCTTGTGTATCTCCATTCCGGCACCATTCCGGCACCATTCCGGCACTATTCCGGCACTTCTCGCTTGTGGATCTCCATTCCGGCACCATTCCGGCACTTCTAGCTTGTAGGTCTCCATTTCGGCACCATTCCGGCACTTCTGTCTTGTAGGTCTTCATTCCGGCACCATTCCGGCACTTCTCTCTTGTAGGTCTCCATTCCGGCACCATTCCGGAAATTCTCGCTTGTGAATTTCCATTCCGGCACCATTCCGGAAATTCTCGCTTCTGGATCTCTATTCCGGGACGATTTCGGCACTTCTCGCTTGTAGATCTCTATTCTGGCAACATTTCGGCTCTTCTCGCTTGTGGTTCTCCATTCCGGCATTTCTCGCTTGTGGTTCTCCATTCCGGTACCATTTCGGCACTTCTCGCTTGTGGATCTCTATTCCGGCATCATTTTTACACTTCTCGCTTGTGGATCTCCATTCCAGCACCATTCCGGCACTTCTCGCTTGTGGATTTCCAATCCGGCAACATTCCGGCACCATTTCGGCACATCCCACTTCTGGATCTCAATTCCGGCAACATTTCGGCATTTTCGCTTGTGGATCTCCATTCCGGCACCATTCCGGAACATCTCGCTTGTTTATCTCCATTCCGCCACCATTTCGGCACATCTCGCCTGTGGATCTCTATTCCGGCAACATTTCGGCTATTCTCGCTTGTGGTTCTCCATTCCGGCAATTCTCGCTTGTGTATCTGCATTCCGGCACCATTCCGGCACTTCTCGCTTGTGGTTATCCATTCCGGCACCTTTCCGGCACTTCTAGCTTGTAGGTCTACATTCCGCACCATTCCGGCACTTCTCTCTTGTAGGTTTCATTCCGGCACCATTCCGGCATTTCTCGCTTGTGGATCTCCATTCTGGCACCATTCCGGCACTACTCGCTTGTAGGTCTCCATTCCGGCACCATTTCGGCACTTCTCGCTTGTGGATCTCTATTCCGGCACCATGTCGGCTCTTCTCGCTTGTGGTTCTCCATTCCGGCATATCTCGCTTGTGGATCTCCATTCCGGCACCATTCCGGCTATTCCCGCTTGTGGTTCTTCATTCTGTAACCACTTCAACACTTCTCGTGTACGGGTCTCAATTTCAGCACATCTCTCTGGTGGATCTCCATTTCGGCACTTCTTGCATGGGGATCTCTATTCTAGCACCATTCCTATACATCCTTTTGTGGATCTCCATTCCGGCACTTCACATTTGTGGATATCCATTTCGGCACTTCTCGATTATGGATCTCCACTCTGGCACTTCTCGTTTGTGGATCTCCATTTCGGCACCATTTCGGCACTTCTCGCTTGTGGATCTCCATTCCGGCACCATTCCGGCACTTCTCGCTTGTGGATCCCCAATGCGGCACCATTAAGGCACCATTTCGGCACATCTCGCTTGTAGGTCTCCATTCCGGCACCATTCCGGAACTTCTCGCTTGTGGATCTCCATTCCGGCATCATTTTTACACTTCTCGCTTGTGGATGTCCATTCCAGCACCATTTCGGCACTTTTCGCTTGTGGATCTCCATTCCGGCACCATTCCGGGACATCTCGCTTGTTTATCTCCATTCCGGCACCATTTCGGCATTTCTCCCCTATGGATCTCTATACCGGCACCATTTCGGCTCTTCTCGTTTGTGGTTCTCCATTCCGGCAATTCTCGCTTGTGTATCTCCATTCCGGCACCATTCCGGCACTATTCCGGCATTTCTCGCTTGTGGATCTCCATTCCGGCACCATTCCGGCACTTCTAGCTTGTAGGTCTCCATTTCGGCACCATTCCGGCATTTCTGTCTTGTAGGTCTTCATTCCGGCACCATTCCGGCACTTCTCTCTTGTAGGTCTCCATTCCGGCACCATTCCGGAAATTCTCGCTTGTGGATCTCCATTCCGGCACCATTTCGGCACTTCTCGCTTCTGGATCTCTATTCCGGGACCATTTCGGCACTTCTCGCTTGTAGATCTCTATTCTGGCAACATTTCGGCTCTTCTCGCTTGTGGTTCTCCATTCCGGCACTTCTCGCTTGTGGATCTCATTTCGGTACCATTTCGGCACTTCTCGCTTGTGGATCTCTATTCCGGCATCATTTTTACAATTCTCGCTTGTGGATCTCCATTCCAGCAGCATTTCGGCACTTCTCGCTTGTGGATCTCCAATCCGACACCATTCCGGAACCATTTCGGCACATCTCACTTCTGGATCTCCATTCCAGCACCATTTCGGCACTTCTCGCTTGTGGATCACTAATCCGGCACCATTCCGGCACCATTTCGGGACATCTCACTTCAGGATCTCCATTCCGGCACCATTTCGGCACTTCTCGTTTGTGGATATCGAATCCGGCACCATTCCGGCACAATTTCGGCACATCTCGCTTGTGGATCTCCATTCCGGCACCATATCGGCACTTCTCGCTTGTTTATCTCCATTCCGGCACCATTTCGGCACTTCTCGCTTGTGCATCTCTATTCAGGCACCATTTCGGCTCTTCTCGCTTGTGGTTCTCCATTCCGGCACTTCTCGCTTGTGGATCTCCATTCCGGTACCATTCCGGCAATTCCCGCTAGTGGTTCTCCATTCCGGCACTTCACATTTGTGGATATCCATTTCGGCACTTCTCGATTATGGATCTCCACTCTGGCACTTCTCGCGTGTGGATCTCCATTCCGGCACCATTCCGGCACCATTTCGGGACATCTCACTTCTGGATCTCCATTCCAGCACCATTCCGGCATTTCTCGCTTGTGGATCTCCATTCCGGCACCATTCCGGCAATTCCCGCTTGTGGTTCTCCATTCTGTAACCATTTCAACACTTCTCGTGTACGGGTCTCAATTTCAGCACATCTCTCTTGTGGATCTCCATTTCGGCACTTCTTGCTTGGGGATCTCTATTCTAGAACCATTCCTATACATCCTGTTGTGGATCTCTATTCCGGCACTTCCCATTTGTGGTTCTCCATTCCGGCACTTCTCGCTTGTAGATATACATTCCGGTATCATTCCGGCGCTTCTCGCTAGTGCATCTCAATTCCGGCACCATTCCGGCACTTATCTCTTGTAGGTTTCCATTCCGAAACTTCTCGCTTTTAGGTCTCCATCCCGGCATCATTTTGACACTTCTCAATTGTCGGTCTCCATTCCGGCAGCATTTCGGCAGTTCTCGCTTGTGGATCTCCATTCCGGCACCATTCCAGAAATTCTCGCTTTTGTATCTCCATTCCGGCACCATTCCGGCACTTCTCGCTTGTGGATCTCCATTCCGGCATTTCTCGCTTGTGGATCTCCATTCCGGCACAATTCCTGCACTTCTCGCTTGTGGGTCTCCATGTCGACACCATTCCGGCACTTCTCGCTTGTAGGTCTCCATTCCGGCATCATTTTGACGCTTCTCGCTTGTGGATGTCCATTCCGGCACAATTCCTGCACTTCTCGCTTGTGGGTCTCCATTTCGGCACCATTCCGGCATTTCTCGCTTGTAGGTCTCCATTCCGGCATCATTTTGACGATTCTCGCTTGTGGATCTCCATTCCGGCACAATTCCTGCACTTCTCGCTTTTGTATCTCCATTCCGGCACCATTCCGGCACTTCTCGCTTGTGGATCTCCATTCCGGCATTTCTCGCTTATGGATCTCCATTCCGGCACAATTCCACCACTTCTCGCTTGTGGGTCTCCTTTCGGCACCATTCCGCACTTCTCGCTTGTAGGTCTCCATTCCGGCATCATTTTGACGCTTCTCGCTTGTGGATCTCCATTCCGGCACAATTCCTGCACTTCTCGCTTTTGTATCTCCATTCCGGCACCATTCCGGCACTTCTCGCTTGTGGGTTTCCATTCCGGCATTTCTCGCTTGTGGATCTCAATTCCGGCACAATTCCTGCAATTCTCGCTTGTGGGTCTCCATTTCGGTACCATTCCGGCACTTCTCGCTTGTAGGTCTCCATTCCGGCATCATTTTGACGCTTCTCGCTTGTGGATGTCCATTCCGGCATCATTTTGACGCTTCTCGCTTGTGGATGTCCATTTCGGCCCCATTCCGGCACTTCTCGCTGTGGATCTCCATTGCGGCATTTCTCGCTTGTGGATCTCCATTCCGGCACAATTCCTGCACTTCTCGCTTGTGGGTCTCCATTTCGGCACCATTCCGGCACTTCTCGCTTGTAGGTCTCCATTCCGGCATCATTTTGACGCTTCTCGCTTGTGGATCTCCATTCCGGCACCATTTCGGCACTTCTCGCTTGTGGATCTCCATTCCGGCGCCTTTTCGGCACTTCTCGCCTGTAGATCTCCATTCCGGCATCATTTCGGCACTTCTCGCTTGTGGATCTCCGTTCCGACACCATTTCGCCACTTCTCGCTTGTTGATCTCCAATCCGGCACCATTCCGGCACCATTCTGGCACTTCTCGCTTGAAGGTCTCCATTCCGGTTCCATGCTTTTCAGCCAACATTATTCATCAAAAATCGACCACCTCTCCATTGCCCTCCTGATCACACTTTCTTTTGTTCCTGCACGTTAGTAGAATATCTGTAACCCTTTGTTTCTTAGAGGCTTTATTGCCTTTTTTGAGGTAAAGTCAGGTAAAAGAAGAATTATAATTATTGAACCAAAGTGGTAACGGTTATTACGCTAGTAAATGTCTCGCTACGATATGCCAGTTTTGCTTTCTCGGCAATAAACATAAATAGGAGAAATCATTTTGATTACAGTTTTAGCGTAAATACGTGATTTTATTTCATGCTGTGACAAGATCGTGTGCTGAATTCATTAAGGAAATGAACGTAGCAAGAAATACTTTGGCTAACAGCCGAATTTGAACATATACTGAAGCTCTCATTAGTTATTGCCATTGACTTCCTGCCTACGGACACTGTAGATAATTATTAAACTGGTATCCTAAAAATTCAATTAAATACACATAGTCGCTGGCCGCAAGCGCCTCTATGCAAATGTGAATGTTGACCCTTGCATATAAACAGCTACATATTGAACGCATAGTTTGTAGAGAGCAAATCAATATGAAGCCGAGAGCATCGATATGTGATGTAGAGTCTGTATATCAGATTTAGTTTTGAAACTTAAATATGTCCTCAGGTCAACCAATGCAAAGACCACATTACCATACTTCAGTGATTATTATATATATATATATATATATATATATATATATATATATATATATATATGTATATATATATATATCTATATATATATATATATATAACGAATGATTTATATATATATATATATATATACATATATATTTAGTATATTTATGTGTATACATACATGCATACATACATATATATATATATATATATATATATATATATATATATATATATATGAGCTGGGATGTTCTAAACTGTTTAACATATATAAATGTAAATACCAGGAAGTAGAAGCTGAAATTCTGTAACCCTGTCTCTATCTCTCTCTCTATCTCTCTATCTCTCTCTCTCTATATATATATATATATATATATATAAGGAAAATTATTATTATTATATGCTGGCGAGAATAATAATAATAACTACATCATTTATATCTATGCTATATATATATATATATATATATATATATATATATACTCGACTCTCCCGTCGAATTCGACGTATGAGAGTCAAGCAGATCAGTTCCAGGAAACCGACTGCTCTACAACAGCACATGAGATTTGATTATAGTGGTGAAGGTTTCGTGCAGGACCATGAAGGGCCGATTACAGTGACTTGGTGAACTACGTGCCACAGGGCCTCCAAATGACCCTCCACAGTTTTTGAATTCAGAATTGTCCTTCTCCTAGACCAGTTACCAACCAAGGCTATAGAATCCAGTCTGTCCTGCTGGAGGCAGAAGAAGAGGATTTCACACCTTTATTAGCACGTAATGGATTCGATTGGAATTCGAACTCGGCTCTCCGATTCCTCTATCCAAGCCTTTATCCATTACTCCACCGCAACACACACACACACACACACACACACACACACACACACACACACACACACACACACACACACACATATATATATATATATATTAATTGATTTAAAATATGTTTTTTTTCGCTACACAGTTCTAACCATGTTTCAAAAATGAAAGCTAAAAGCCCCGAATTTAATTTTGTGATTAAATTAAAGACATTAGTTCCATTTCATCCTCAAGCGAATTTTGGAGTAACTTTTTAAAATTACTTGGTTTTAAATACACAACTAAAACAAAATTCATGTTTCAAGGTTACAGAAAATCTATTTTTTCTAGACAGGGGGTGACTGGGTGTTCAATATGTCTATAATTTAATGTATCAGTTATTGCTACGTTTGGGTAGTGGGAAGGTATTATCATATATATATATATATATATATATATATATATATATATATATATATATATATATATATATATATATATATATATATATATATATATATATTACATATATATACATTTTGTGGTGACATACACACACAATAGACGATCTAATCTTAAAGATCAGAAGGTTGAGAGGGGGAGGAAAAGAAGAGAAAAGAAAAGGGTGGGGAGAGAGATGGGGTGGGGAAAACTAAAACTGAAGGGCATTTATAAAAGGGCCGCTGTGTAATTAAGAAAATTTGACAAAGTTAATATCGACTACAGGTTACAAATGAAATATAAACATATAAAAAAATAAACAAATATAACGATTATCTAATCTAGGAAGGACCTATATTTCTATGTTCAAAAACACATGCGTATACACGCATACACGCATATTTACACGTACATACATATAGGCGTGTACACACATGCATATATATATATACCCATGTATACATATACATATATATATTCATATACATATATATATATACACACATACATATACATACACTCACATATATATACACATACATACATAAACACACATACATACATACATATAAACATACATCCATACACATTAATTCCTACATATATATACATTTACACACATATATACATACGGACATACACATACGTGCACATAAACATATATACATAAAACCTTACATCCCATACAATTACATACACCCATCTAAACAATGTATCACTTTATCTACCGTCTAACTATACATACATACATATACAGATATATATGAATATATACATATCAAAACATACACACAGACATATAAACACATTTACATATACATCTATCTACATATACATACATCCATATATATATATATATATATATATATATATATATATATATATTCTTTACAAACACTAAATACTCTCACTGCAACAATGTTTTCTAAATATATCTGGGAGATTAAAAAAAAAAAAAAACAAAAACAAATAATGCCAAAAAATGTTATAAAAAGTACAAAAAATAGCATCAGCCTATAACAATAATTCAATATATTGCATAATTACCTTCCCAGATCAACACAAATTACTGAATTAACGATCAGAAATAATTTCAAAATGCAGACATGAAGACAAATTTTTTTACTAAAAACGAACAAGAGTAAATACAAATAAAGAAGTCAAATAAATTTACCAAAACCAATAAATAAGTAAATAAATTAAGTAAATAATAAACAAATTAAGAATCTACTTACGTACACATGAACACAAATAAATGCAATAATAAGAACCAATAATAAAAACGATCAATGATAAATAACTATCAAGTCAACAAATATAAAATAGTCACAAAGCTGAACCCGGGTTCACTGAGGTCAACACTGAATGGCGGCAGTGGTATTCTTGCTTCGACGCAATGTTCAGGTTTGAAGATTTCGTTCAAGCATGAAACCGCTTGGTACTGACCTAATTGTCCGCTTTTATCTTTTATATTTACATACTCTATATCGAATAATGAACACGATTACTCATAAATATAGCAAACACATACACACACGCATATACGTACTTATATATGACAACCTACAAAAATGAAACCAAGGATCCAATATGCAACTGCAGAAACAGAACAACATGTCCACTCCAGGGAAATTGCCAACTTACGAACACAATATACAAGGCCAAGGTAAGTACAAACAACAACATTATGCACTACATCGGTGC
Source organism: Acanthosepion pharaonis (assembly GCA_903632075.3). Lineage (NCBI taxonomy): Eukaryota > Metazoa > Mollusca > Cephalopoda > Sepiida > Sepiidae > Acanthosepion > Acanthosepion pharaonis. Next base: position 969,559 of record CAHIKZ030005072.1, read on the forward strand.
CACCGAAGGTCCATTCAAGATGAGGAATAACAATCACAACCTTTCATTCAACAACAGGAAATATTCGAACAGCACAACACTTTCTACATACATATGGCAGCAAAAAGACAAAAATATCACACCAACAATAAGTTGGGAAATATTGAAAAAGCCCCTGCCTACAACAACATTACAAAAAAATGCCTACTTTGCCTACACGAAAAAGTAGCAATAATATCACACAAACCGCAAAAGAACTTACTAAACAAAAAATGAGAGATAATCTCCAAATGTAGGCATAAGAACAAGTACCTATTATCCGAATTCACACCAAACGGATAAAATAGACAAACCACCAACAATCACAATTTAATTTCAAAATACCATCAAAATAATTGCATCTATAATTATTATCATTGCACCACCATTAGTAATCACTTTTACCACTTTACAATAACTATTAACTAATAATATTATCATTACCACCAACACCCAGCACCATCACTTACACATCACACCTACTATTAACATATAAATCCACTACAATCTTTAACGCATATTACTCCCCCAGAATATTTAATACCTTAAAACAATAAGTTCAGATATAATTTCCATATGTAACCATGAGAATAAACACCTATTCCAGGATTCATAATAAATAAAAATAAACAAATAAATATAGAAAATAAAATAAAATAAAACACCAACAACCACTCTTTAGTTCAATCTAGCACCACAATAATTACATTTATAGGTTTTTATTATTCTCCCACCAACATTACTAATCACTACTAACAATTTACAATAAATATTAACCACTTATATTATTATTGCCACCAACCCCCTTACATATTACTATCACACCATATCTACCATTACCATATAATCCTGCCATAATTATTAACGTAAACTACCCCCTCTCCCAGCATATTTAATACCACCATAAAAATAGCCAATAAGGATTACAAACTGAAATTTCTACCAATCACATATACACAGTCACAAAAAAAAAAACAAGGAAATAACCAGCTTTAATTTAATAACAATAATATTTTTGTAAATTAAAAATTAAAAATTATAGCAATCTTCAAATACCATAATTTTACACAGAATACCTATTATCAGGATTTATACCAAAATAAATTAATACATATAACAAAATAAAATAAAACACCAACAACTACTTTTTAGTTCAAGCTACCACCACTAGCTACCACCACTATAACTACATTCATGGTTTTATCATTCTCCCACCAACGTTACTAATCATTTCTACCAATTTACAATTTCTACCAATTTACAATAACTATTAGCTAATTATATTATCATTGTCTCCAATCCCTTGCAACATTACTATCACATCATATCATATAGACCCGTTATTAAATTAAACTACCCTCTCATCCAGCATATTAAATATTAAACATCACCATATAAAATAACAAATAAGGATTACAAATTTCTACCTGTTACATATACACAGTCACCAAAAACAAACAAATAACCAATATAACAAATAAACCTCCATTTTTTTCAATAATTTAAAAATAAATATAAATAATAATAATTTTTACCTATCATAATTTTACAAAAACCCCACCACACGTATATACATACATGCGAGGAAATATTATTCAGCGGAAAAAAAAATAAAATAATAATATGACATGTATACATTCACGCGACATTCACGAGACATTTCCGCCACACTTCCAATCTTTAAATTTCAACATACAAATGCGTATGTATAGACACAACACCACCCGTATACATACATATGTCCTATCCGAAACAGCCCACATATGTTTATATATGTATGAGTCCCGACGGACGACCAAGTATGTATATGTGTCTGCATACATCGATGTTTGCGTTAGTACGATGACATAAGCGACGAAATTTCCCCCACCACCTCCACAATAACACCAATACACGCAATCTACATAAACCCAAATTTTAAAAAATTAATCAGTCTGTCTGACGATCGTTAAAGCGTGAAACCCAGGGTCACAAACTCACATCTATCCAACCAATATATATATATATATATATATATATATATATATATATATATATATATATATAAAGTGGGGAAATAAATATTCGTACACATGAAAAACTTTATGAATTGTAAAAGCCTTAACTAAAATAAATTTTGAATTATTTTATGTGTAAAGATACATTTTATTAAAAAATAGCAATAAACTTAATTATTTCTTATTCTAACAGAAATTAATTCATTTTTTTTATTTTAACTGATGAAAAAAGTATTCGTACAAAACGAAAAAAAGCATATTAACTTAATTGAATACTTTGTGGAATATCTTTATAGAGTTCAACAGCTACCAGTCTATTCCTGTACGTCTCAACTAATGATTTGCGCACATTGAGTGGTATTTTGTCCCATTCTTCTTGGCATATTGTCTTCAAATTCTTGATATTTGTTGGTGCTCTTTTCCCAATTTGAATTTTCAAATATCGCCATAAATTCTCGATTGGGTTCAAGTCAGGGGACTGACTAGGCCATTGCAAGACATCAACGTTACTTTTAGCTAAGCATTTCCTTGTAGATCTAGTGATATGCTTAGGATCATTATCCAGTTAGAAAACCCAATCAGGAGGTAGCCGAAGTCTCTCAACAGAACGCATTAAATTGTCTTGCAGGATTTTCTGGTATCTTTCGGCATTCATCTTGCCATATATTATTGATATTCTGCCAACACCTTTTGCCGAAAAACAGCCCCAGATCATGATAATGCCACCACCAAACTTTAAAGTTGGCAACGTGTTCTTTTAAGTAGATTATACATGAAACTGCCGTCTTTCCTCCACATGATTTCGATAATAATGACCAAACAACTCTATCTTAGTTTCATCTGTCCATAGTACTTTTTACCAAAACGAATATTCTTTATCCTTATGCTCTCTAACGAATTTTAGCTTAGCGTCTCTGTGTCGTTTCAAGAGGAGTGGAGTCTTCCTTGGGATGCGTGATTTCAGACAGTTTTTGTGTAGTTCATTACTTATTGAACGCTTGGTTACTTTTGTGGCACCTTGCATTATTAGAAATATTCATAGAAATATGATTTAATTTTTTTTTACTCGGTTTATTAACCAGTTGTTAGTTTTTTTTTAGACGAAGAATAATTGAGTTGAAAATAATTCACTAAGTTGTACTTAGACGATCCTAAAAGAAAAAAAAAGAAGAAGAGAAAAGGAATGAACAGGGAAGAAAAAGAGAGGTCGAGAAATACAAATTATTAGCGAAAACAGGTATCAGAAAGGTATTTAGGCCAACATCTTGACCGATTTTCGAGAGACAATGGAAAAATGTTATTTAGAAGGGAAAGTCATTTAGAGGAAAAAGGATAAGCGTATAGGCGATTGATAAAAATGTCGGTCGGAGCACATGACCGACTTTTTGCGTAGAGAGACTCATTATCAATTTGGAGAAAGGGAATTTTTAGAACAATGAGAACGAAATTTTAATCGGAGGAAAGGTGTCTTTTGGGATGAGTGGGTGACCGCTGGAATTGTATACAGGTTCTGACCTGTTAAGGATCGAACTCCCACGATGATGAAGGAAGACATTTTCAATTCAGATAATTAAGATTTTTGGCTGTCAGGTCTGAACGAATACAAAGGGAAAAAAAAAAGACAATTGCTTTTGGCTCACACAGGACGCCAAAAGGCGGAAACAATCCTCCCTGAAGTCATATCTAATTAGCGGCGGCTGTTTTGACAGAACCCAGGTGAAAAAAAGCCAAGATTATCATTTTTCGTACGTGCGAAAAAGGCCAAATTAGATTTTGTTTTTTTAGCAAGCTGGTCCTTCCCGGAGCGAGGACGGATAGACCACGCCCGATTGGGGACGTCGCGAGGCATGGGAGACGCCCAACCAGAATCTCATTAGCCGAAAACGGTCACATGATATGCGAAAAAGAGGAGAAAGAATGCTTGATCAAGACCCATTGGTCGAAAAACGGTCCCCGGACATACGAGAGACCGGGAGAGAGATGGTGTGCGCCTCCCACCAAAGGCACTGTGAGGAAGTAGGGTGAAAATAATAGCGATAATGGGAAAACAGAAATAATGCGGCTATTGGAATTATCGAGAAACCCTGACGCCGGCAAACCCACCCCGGTTTGTTGCGGCGTCAATAAAAGCAGGACCCCAGTCGACAGAAATCAGTTGCGGCTGAGTTGCGGGTTAGACGACCAGAACAGTTGAACGCGGGCATCGGGTCCGGTTCATTCCTCCCTTTGCGGCAAGAGAATCCTAAGACAAGAAATCCTTCCACCCAAGAAGAAGAAGAAGAAGATTGCTCGAAAGCCGCAGAGAAGTTGCAGCCGAGTCAAAGACAGGCCGAAGAGTTGCAGGCCAGACAAGAAATAAAGTTGCAGACCAAACAAGCAAATCAGTTCCACCTCAGTCGACAGAAAAGAGTTGCTGGACGGAAGAAGAAGAAGTTGAAATCAAGCCAAGCCGAGATCAGAATTCGACCAAACCAGATCGAAGTGAGAAAATACAACTCAAGCCGAAGAGAAGAATCAGCTGCGAACGACTGATAGAGATTAGCCCCAGTGTCGAACTAAACCACCACTCCGACATACACAATTCTAAAGAGTAGACAACTCGAAATCTTTTGTTGTATGATAGAAGCTTGGTGCCATAGTCCACAAAGCGGGTCGGGAAATAAGAATTTTTTTTATGTAACGGACATTAGATATAAAACTTTGTTACCCTTTTTTTTATCAGTAATTTTTGTCTCGTGAGTTTTTTCTTTTTTTGTGTTTTACCACCCCGTCGGACTCAATTTGCATACGGCCCAATCCCTGCTGGTCCCGTCTGTCTAAGATCTAAACACAACGTGGGTAGACAGACCGGAGATCGGTGCAGTTGCTTTAGCAACCAGGTATTGGAAGCGGGTTGGGAAAGGCGAGGCTGGTGATCATCTAACCAAGGGGTTGGAACGGCACACTTGGAACAGCGAAGAGCGACCAGGAGGAGCGACGTCACAGTTGGCGCCGTAACCAAAGGATTCGACCCTGGGCCAGGTGTGTACCCGTCACACTTTAATCCCTAATGCACGCAGATGTTCCTGCAGCTCTTCTCGGGTAACCTTGTATTTTCTTGGATCTGGTGTCCTAATATCCTTACTGATCTTAGAGATATCTTCCTCAGAGCACCTTGGTTTTCGACGCTGTTACGAGTTTTAAACCTTGCAATGAACGAAACAATTGTAGTAAAAGGAATATTCAGGTTGTTAGAAATCGTTCTGTAACTGTTCCCATCTTTCCAAAGAGACAAAATGTGTTGTTTTTGTGAAATAGTCAATTCTTTACCTTTAGGCATTATTAGAACCCTCTCGTGAGACTAGAAATTGCAGAATGCTCTGATAATGGCTAATAGCGTTAACTATAATTACTGATAACATTACCGGAACATTCTAGAATATACTTTTTTCACAATTAATTAATTATTTTATCCTAACAATTGATTTGTACGAATACTTTTTTCACGAGTTAGAATTTTAAAAAATGCATTAATTTCTGTTAGAATAAGAATTAATTAAGTTTATTATTATTTTTTAATAGTATGTGTCTTTATACATAAAATGTCCCGAGATTTGTTTTATTTAAGTCTTTTATATTTATAAAAATACAATTTTCCAAGTGTACGGATATTTATTTCCCCCACTGTATATATATATATATATATATATATATATATGTGTGTGTGTGTGTGTGTGTGTGTGTGCGTCTGTGTGTGTTGTTTGCGTGTGGTTAGAGCATATTTATTTGATGTCTCCCCACATACAACAAAATATATATATATATATATATATATATATATATATGTGTGTGTGTGTGTGCGAAGTGTGTGCGTGTGTGCGCGTGCGCGTGTGTGTGTGTGAAATATATAGGTTAGTTAATAAAACAAGGACAAACGAAAGTGTACCAATATAATCAGTATGAGAGACATTTATTAAATATCAATCTTTTAACAGACATTTATGTCTGTCAAACGTTTAATAATTAAGTCTTAGGAAACAAGTGAACAAAATCGCCTGAAGATTCCGAAAGTTTGAAACCATGGTAGCAAAATAGGCTGTAATTTTATCACACACTCTCTCTGTCTCTGTGTCTGTCTCTGTATATATATATATATATATATATATATATATATATATATATATATATATATATATATATATTTCACTTTATCCATTTCATAATGTGTGATGTCATTTGTTTACATTTGGATACGCATCAAGCAGATATGAATGTACGTGAGAAAATCATGGAAAATTGTAGTTTAAAAACAGTAAAATTGACCATACTAATCAAAACTCTTCTCTGTGGTTAAATCGGTAAAGCACGTCAGGCTAAATGACGGTTACGTATAGGATACAGGTTCGATTCCTGTCGGAGGACGCATATATTCTATGACAATTTCTTGGACATTCAGGCCAGTAAATGTTGTTAATACTGTTTATTATTAACAGAGCATTTAATTAAATATTTGTATCTATAAAACAAAATATTAACATAAAAATTTAAGTTTTAAGATATATATATATATATATATATGTATATATATATATATATATATATAAAGTTGTCTACGTGTTATTCTTATATATGAAATAGATAGGTTAGTTAATAAAACAAGGACGAACGAAAGGGTACCAATGTAATCAGTACGATAAAAAATTATTAATTATTAATCATGTGACAGAAATGAAGCATGGTGAGAAAGATTTTAAATTCGGAACTTTCGGAGACGCCTGTGTCCTTCTTCAACGGACCGAGGAATAAACAGAGAAATAGGAATTACCTTCAGATGTTTTTGTAGATAGGGGTGTTATCCACTGGAAATCTTATTTTTAACAAAATCTTGATCTCTATCTGTTACCTCGATGTGCGAAACTTTTTATGAAAATAAACATAAATTTAAAATGTTGATCGGTGTAAAAGCGTTAGGCACGTCTGCTATTCCTAGTATGTGACGTGGTGGGGAGTGAGATTGTAAATGTAGATGAAGAGAGTTAGAGGTTGTGGAGGGGAAAAGACTTCTCGCGTGCTGCAAGTTGTAGCCAAAATTGTAGTTGTCAAGTATAGAAAGACGGGCTATGGTCAGAATATATATATATATATATATATATATATATATATATATATATATATGAATAATTGTGTATTTAGGCAGCAATCCTTCTGTTATGCATGTTTCGTCGTAAACGACTGAAAAAAGTTCTGTGTTTAATTTTTACATGTTTTTTTTTTTTTTGTGTTCGTATAATTTTTTCTTTCCAGGGCGTGATTATATAAAAATTGTCCGAATGTTTTAGAGATTCAAGCGTTTTCTGCTCTTCTGCAAGAAACAGGAAGATGTGAGGGCCGTGATTGCCTACGTCCTGAAGGGACACGGCACACAGAAGAAGAAAGAAAGAAAAAAAGAAAGACAGAAAAAAAAGAAAGAAAAGAAGAAGAAATAAATAGATGAAGAAAGTAAGAAGAAGAAGAAACAAGAAAAAGAAAAGAAAAAAAGAAGAATAAAAGAAAGAAGAAGAATAAAGAAAGAAGACGAAGAAAAGAAAAAAGAAAGAAGAAGAAAAAAATAAGAAGTAGAAGAAGAAAGAGAAAGAAAGACAGAAATGAAGCAGAAGAAAAAGAAAGGAAAAAAGAAGGAAAGGGAAAAGAAGACAAGGAAAAGAGAGAACAAAGAAAGAAAGATGAAAGAAGAAAGAAAGAAGAAATGAAGAAAGAAGAAAGAAAGAAATTAAGAAAGAAAGAAGAAGGAAGAGGAAGAAAGACAGAAATGAAGAAGAAAGAAAGAAAGAAAGAAAGAAAGAAAGAAAGGAAGGAAAAAGAATAAAAGAATAAGTGTTGTGGTAGGATCCACCTAATTTGCATAGTTGAGTACCGACCATATAAATATGGTAGGTACCGGGAAGAGAGTGGGGAATCAAGAGATTCAATCCAGAGACTCTGCCCGACTGCGACTCAGTCAACACATTCTCCAGGAACGGTCTTCCCAGGAATATACAAAAGACTATATGTAAATATTGTGTACACTTTCTTGTTTCAATACATTTTGTTCAAGTACATTTTGTGTTGCATTATTATTCCATGCATTAGTCAAGTTTCAACAATAAGAAAGAAAGAAAGAAAGAAAGAATTAAAGAAAGAAAGAAAGAAAGAAAGAAAGAAAGAAAGAAGAAGAGTATATCTTCCCTGGTTGACAGCTGTCATTTTTTAAAATTAAAAATAAATTTTTCCATGTAACGTACATTTAACCAGGAGTATTTGTTAGGGAAGAAAAGGATGTGAAAAAGCCGAATCAGGTCTATATCCCAAATCCTACAGGCAAGGAATCTAGGGAGGCAGAATGAAGTTAAGTTCTTCAGAATTCGGGTGACAACAAAACAAGTGGTCATAGAATTGGTATTAATTTCTTTAAGAAGTTTACTTTAAATTATTCCAATCGTCTGACAGTCGACATATCAAATGATGGAAAAGTTATTCAATATTGAACATTGTTTATTGACATGTGTCCAAAACATCTGTGCGTTATTTTTTCTTCTATCTCTTATGGAATATATGTGTAAGAATAATTTATTTTTCCTTGTGCATAATATATAATATGAATTTATTATATTCAACTCAAATTTAGGTTAGGAGCAGCCTCAAAAAAATAAAATAAATAAAATAAAATAAAATAAAAAAAAATACAGTACGGCGTAAATGATTCTAGCCATTTTAAAATCGCGTAAATATCTTACAATGTCCAGCTTATAATGTGCGTCTGTTACCCGTGTATTCTACGCATGAAACATTGAGTCAATTGAAGTGTTTTTCATATTTAATTAACACATTTTATCTAAGGCGACATTAATGCAGATGTCCTCCAGTTCACTATACATGAACCTGGTATGTTTTTTTTTATATATAAATAAATCATCCTATCATAAATATCCTCATAATCACTCGACCGTAGTCAGAAGCATCGAGCCAATGGGAACGATCCTTTCTTTAGCTGTATAATATGTGCTATGCTAGGGCTACATACAGTTTTGAATTCGGAGTTTTTCCTTCTCCTAGACCAGTTGCCACCCAAGGCTATAGAACCCAACCTGTCCTGCTATTTAGCCATAGTTGGGGGTGGGGAAGAAGAAGAAGAAGAGGATTAATATCTTTCCCAAGGGTATAAGTGAATGTAATAGATCCGACTGGAATTCGACCGGCTGTTTGATTCTTATTATAATCATTATATTGCTTGTCCGTCCTTGCGTTTGCTCGCGCGACCAATATGCCCTGCCAACACCTCATAAATAATGGACCATTTTGTTTTGATCGCGCGGGAAAGCGGGGAAAGACTCTAATTTGTTTCATTGCGAAAATGAAAGAAAAAAACGGAAGATAGAAGTGAACAGAAAGAATCAGATTAAGCTGATCAAAAACATATACTACACTTTGATCTTCCTGATGTCACCAATTCCCAAGTAGGCATTTATGCTGATGACACAACCAGTTATTTCCTGTCTCGATAGCAAATTCGCCAAGTGCTGACAAAGTTAACCTGGTCGCTGCTCTTGAAAAAGTACATCCAAAATTGGCCATATGTGTTCAACTGGCTTGAAGTGGAACGACAACACTGAATCAATAGCTTCATCTACTGCAAGGAAATTTTGGATCACTGTGTTGTGCCAGAAGTTTTTTTCTCACCAGAGTCCATCTAGCACATTAATAAATCTACCATTCGTTCGTGCAATGAATGCTGTTGCCATACGGTGTTTTGAATTTTGAATATTACTAACCCTAAAATTTATAAATGTTTCTCCAATGACATATCTTATATATATATATATATATATATATATATATATATATATATATATATATATATATATATATATATATTTGTGTATTTATGCGGCAATTCTTCTTCCATGCACATTTGATTGAAAACGACAGACAAGGTCCTTTTATTTAGTTTTTTTTATACAATTTCTCATGCGATCTAATATTTTTTTCTTTCCGGATGATAAATTATATAAAAACAATCCGACTGTTCTTTTTATCCGAGCGCTTTCGGCTATACATTTGGCAATTTCAAGGATTATATTTTAACTGTTAAAATAAGAAATAACTTGTTGCATGTATGTTTTATAAAATGTTGTCATTTTTCAAAACACGGTCAAGATATTTTGTTCATGTTCAAAGTTAATATTATCAAGCGTTGGTTTGTTTGCTTTTATTAATAAGGCTTCCATTATTTTTAGCCTTTTTTTTTCCATGTAGATGATGCTATTATATTTGTGTTGTCAACAAGTGTGTTACGAATAGTGTCCGGTAGGTCTCCATGAATATTTAAATGAGATCTAATTGAGCTATTGTCAGAAAGATGTAGAGTGAGTCTGCGTGTCAAACATATCAACTTCTTTGAGAAGATTGTCCGGCATTCGCTGCCATACTATAGGATAGATATCTCGTAACAGTTCTATACACTTTTCTTTGTAACGAATTTCTTCCTTTTCTTAATACGCTGCTTAGCTTTTGGCCATCCTAATACGTCTTCGGATTTCAGTGTCACAATTTCCATCCTCTGTCAGAACACTTCCCAGATATATTTAAATTTTTGTACTCGTTTGATTTTAGTATCTCCAATTTGTAATTTCCATTTTGGGAGGCCATCCTTTTGCTGATAACTATGCATTCTTGTTGTTTAGAAGAAAGAAGTTTAAAAAGAAAGAACTATATTTCTTTCTTCTTGATTTCCTTCGCTATTTCAGTAGGAGCTTTTGTAGTAAAATTTCATTGTCTGCTATCGACACTGTGTCAGCTGTATATCTTATACCCTTAAGATTGTGTACTTTAATCCTGGTAGGATTTCCAATTCTCTCCGATTAGCAATTCCGAGCCATTCATTACACCACCTGTTCACACGAGATTACAGCACCAGGTATTCCCAAACGGTTACCCATCTAGGTACTGACCCGACTCAATGTTGCTTAATTTCTGTGAGCGTACCAGAACCGGTGTTTTAACGTGGTGTAGCTCTGAGTCCTTTATACGAACTTCAAATTTCAATAATTTTTTCTTTGTCTCTGACGAATTTCTTCCTTCTCTTAATAGGCTGCTTAGCTTTTTGCCATTCTAATACGTCTTCGGATTTCAGTGTCACAGTTTTCCTCCTCTGTCAGAACACTTCCCAGATACATTTAAATTTTTGTACTTGTTTGTTTTTAGTTTCCTCGATTTGTAATTTGCATTTTGGACTCGCCTTTTTGCTGATAACCATGCATTCTGTTTTCTTGTAGTTTATATATAATCCTACCTTTCCTTTGCTAAGTTCTGTCGGAGCTTTTTATAGTTTCTGTTGTCAAGAGCGTGTTATCGGAGTATATGTTGTTAGAGATATCTGATTCTCTCAGAAATGCTTCACTGTATAGATTGAACAAGCCCGTTGAGGGGAGACGATTTTCTTGTAACCCTCCCTATTTTTGTGCATCTGCTAAACTCATTTTCTATTCGCATGCAGGGTGTTTGCTGCCAGGGGTTCGACCAGAAAATAAGTCTTGTTCTGTATTCCGTCGCCATATTATATCTAAGATTAGACCTGGGATAACTATTATATATTATATCTTTTATATTATTATATATTATATCTAAGATTAGACCTGGGATAACTATTATATATTATATCTTTTATATTATTATATATTATATCTAAGATTAGACCTGGGATCTATGAGATCATCATTTTTACTGTTTTAACCCTAGAATACTAACCATGGGTACATAGTACCCAGCGTAAATTACCCTATTTTTAATTACAATTTAGTACATGATTTTCTTACCTAAATAATATGCTTTTCAGTTCCTATTAATGTTAACTCAAAGTACAAAGTCTGAAGTGGCTGCATGTAAATATTTCAAATAAAGATTTATATTTAATATTTTTTTTTGATATTTTCAAAATCGGGTCTGATATACCCATGGTTAGGAGTGGTGTAACTTTAATTGGTGGTTATTGTTCTAGGGTTATGCAATCTGATTCAGTTCTCTTGTAATACTATATTTCACCCAATACAAGGGTAAGAGCCACTCAATATAGAGTGTTAATCAATGGGATTGATGTAAAGAAGTAATAGATGAAGGTTACGAGGATATGTAGGATATATAACGGTTGACATGATTCATTGATTTGATTTTTTACGGATTGTTTGCAGCTAATCTAAAGCTAGAAGCTATTTTTAAATTGTAAGAATTTTTTGGAGATAAAAATAATTTACTAATAAAAGTGCTATTAATTAACCCATAGCTTGGGGGAGAAGAGGTATATTCATGCCTTTCCCAAAAGTATAAATATAACGAACCGGAAGGAATTTGAACTAGGATCTTCCACTTCCAATTCCGTGCCGTATCCGTTACACCACCTGCACATCCAAGGTAACAACACCTCGCATTACCAAGATATCACACTTTTAGGTACTGATCAAGCTCGACGTTCTTTAATTTCAGTGTTTCAATATTATATGGCTTTAAGCTTCCAGACATGAAGAGGCTAGAATCGTAGTGGCCAAAAAAGCAGTCTCTTGGGTGTTTGTTCCATAATGACCTTTGAACTTCATCTCGCGAAAAATGGTTCTTTCCACGCATTATTTAAAGGATTTTTTCCTTATGTCTTCTTATGTGTAACGTTTGTCTTTTGTTTGTAGTAGAAATTCAAGTTCTACTTGGATTGGGATTAAAATATTTCTTTGCTTAAGAAGAAATAAAGCAATTAAAATTCGTCAGAAATATAGAAGATATGTGGAAATAAGCAATTCTTTGCTTGATAAAGGTCACAAGACCCGAAACCCGTATAGCAAAAAATATGGAAAATAAAGTATAATACGAGTGTCATTCAATAAATAGGGTGAATTTTTCGGTATAAGGACTTCTAATACAGATAGAACTTACTTTTTTATTTTTTTTTTCGTTTTACTTCTTTTTCACATGGATTTAATTTCTTTTGCAGATTAAAAAAAATCTTTGAGAGTTTTGGCGATTAACAAAGATGGCCGACCAAGAAGCATGCTCTAGGATTGAACAGCGGTCAGTTATCAAGTTTTTGGTTGCTGAAGGATGCAAACCAGTTGAAATTCATAGGAGAATGTCAACTGTGTATGGTGCCACATGTTTCAGCCAAAAAATGTCTACAAGTGGGCTAAATTGTTTAAAGAAGGACGGAGCAGTGTTGAGGATGAAGACAAGCCTGGGAGGCGTACAGAAGTGAGGTCTCCTGAGGTGATCGAATCAGTCAATGACCTCATTCAGTTTGACAGAAGAACTACTGTGAACTGCTGAGGCAGGCCAAGAAAGACATAAAGAACAAACGCAGGGGTCATCAGTCAGAAGGAGTCATCTTGTATCATGACAACGCAGCAGCCCAAACGGTGCAGACCATTAACGAGCTGGGCTGGGAACTGCTCCCTCATCCCCCTTAAAGCCCAGACCTTACCCCCTTCAGACTTTCACCTGTTTGGTCCCTTGAAAGCGTTCACGAGAGGCACGAAGTTTAAAAGTGATGATGAAGTCAAAAGTGTTGTGAGCGACTGGCTGAGACATCAGTCCAAAGATTTTTACGCTGAGGGAATACGGAAGCTTGAGCACAGATGGGAAAAGTGTGTGACAGTGCTGGGAGAGGACGTTGAAAAAAAAAACAGTTGGAACAATTACGGCTGAGTAGTGAGTTCGATCATCACTAGGTGCCCCATACTTTCGGCCTTGTGCCACATCTAAGCTTATGGTTGGAAAATCTCTATAAAGAAATTCCCATTATAGCCAAAAACATTTTTGGTTTCTTTTTATATATATATATATATATATATATATATATATATATATATATATATATATATATATATATATATATATATATATATATTGGCTCATGATATTATCCTAATCGACTGAAGTGTTAATTGGCAATTTTGGCGACATATTAATCGTGAGATCAATGGTTGTACTGAGTAAAATTCACTTAGACTCTGTGGAAAATTGTGCGTACAATAACGGTGCAGTTTTAAAGAAACGAGACGAGATGTCACGAGACATGCAAAGTAGAAAGGGGAACATTATTTAAATTAGGACACATGGCACAGCGAATAAAGGCGTTGGTTAGATCCAGTGACAGGACCCAAAGAGTGTGAGTTCAATATCCGGTTAAGGCAGTGGAGAACTTGGAGAGGGGCATTAACAGGAAATAACTGATAACTGACATCCATTAAAATGGCACGTGGAACTAGAACAGTCTATCCCAGTTTGCGAAATATAGAGTTCAGTTCAATATTCCAACCACCTGAAGAAGGCCGGAGCGTATAACGGCCGAAATATAGACAGGGGCATTATTTGTATGTTATTATGTTATTCTATAAACTATTAAATGCATAAAAAATATATACGGTCTTCCAATGTCATAATTAGCATATTGAGAAATAAAACTTCTGAAATATTTTGATTTTTATTCTTATTGTGTATAGGGTAAAGCTAAATTTCCGGTTTGGTAGCTGACTTTTTTCAATAACTAAAACAAATTAATGCTATTTTCGTTACTTGGGACACAAGTTCATCGATTTATGACACAGGAACATAGGTGTCTATATTCCTGAGAAGTAGTACTGTAATTATTTACATTATTCGGACTGTTGTCCTGATCTTTATTGATATATTTACGACGTTTCGGCCATTGTACACTCCGGTCTTCTTCAGGTGCTTGGAATTTCGTACTGAAACCTCTGTTTCGTCCATCGAGGTAGAGTGTTCCATTTGGACGTGCCTTGCCTTTTACGGGTGTCTCTGTTATCTTCGTTTAACTCAACTCCTTAAGAACACATGACCCAGTCGATAAAATCACATTGAAATAACACACACACACACACACATACACACACACACACACACACAGACGCACACACACACACACATATATATATATATATATATATATATATATATAATTATTTATTTAAAAATATGATTCCAAATCGCGACATAAGAAGTCCCATGTTTCAAAACAAGAGCCGAAAACTTCAATATAATTATTTAAATTATTTAAATTAAATTGAGTTAAAATAAGCTCTGTTCCATCTTCAAGCGAAATTTTTTTTTGTCGCGATTTGGAATCATATTTTTAAATAAATTATTATATTTATGCTCTACTTTTGTATCGAGCACTATTTTTTAAAAAATAATAACTAAAATACTAAGGGACTTTTGGATTATTTACCTAACCAGTTCCTTCCTATTTTCTATATTTTTTATATATATATATATATATATATATATATATATATATATATATATTATGAAATGGACAAAGTCCGACAATTATTTTAAGACATGTTATGTAAAAACATTTATAAATGGCACCGGCTGGGGGAATAAGGGTGTTGTGAAATGATTTTGTATTTCCTGTGCCTTTTGTTTCATTTTTTTATTTTTAAAAGTAAATTCGACCTTGCTAGCCGAACGCGCCTTTGTGGCCAAATCGGTTAAAGGCACGTTAAGCTAAATGATGGTTCCGTATAGGATACAGGTTCGAATCCTGTCGGAGGACGAATATTTTCTATGAAAATTTCTCGGACATTCAGGCTGGTAAATGTTGTTTAATACTGTTTATTATAAACAGAGCATTTACTTAAATATTTGTAACTATAACAAGAATGTATAAATATAAAAAAATGTCTTAAAATATATTGTCTTATGATATTATCCTAATCGACTAATTGGTAATTTTTGGTGACATAGTGCGTACAATAACAGTGACGAGATATCTCGAGACATACAGAACGAAAGGGGGACATGCAACCCTTATATGCATACTTTTCACATATTTTAACAGAATTTTTGGCCTCGTGCCGGAGTAAACGAAACGGCTGCATGACATGTACCTATGCTAGATTTCATCATCATCATCATCATCAACTTCATCTGACACGTGACTGGGTGTGGCCGTAAGGGGGATGGGCAGAGGAGCATCTGTAAATCTCCTTCCATATGGTTGAAAGCTGGAGAAGTGTTCATTCATGCGTAGACCTGGTGATGCACTCTCTAGGCCAATACACTGCCGATAGACTTCTAATTGAAGGGTCGCATTTGGCCCCGCACACGCGTCCAGTAACATCCACCTTGGACACCGACTTAAGTCTAGGAAGCTCACGATTCAACGATGCCGTGCCAGCACCATCATTGGCTACATCGATAGTTACGCTATTTCATTTTGCGAGAAAATTGTTGAACCTATAAGAAGATCCATTACTCCATAGTCGTTCTTTTCTTTTTCAATATACAACTGATATACCTCTAATTGAAGGGTCGCCTTTGGTCCCGCACACGCGTCCAGTAACATCCACCTTGGACGCCGACTTAAGTCTAGGTAACCCATTGCTCAACGATGCCGTGGCACCACCACCATTGGCTACATCTATACGTATTCTATCCCTTTTTGCTAGATAGCTGTTGAACATATAAGAAGCGCTATCCCTCCAATGTCAAGTTATTTTCATTACAGGGTCACCTATGGTCCGGCGTACGTATCCAGGACCCGCCGAGTTAAGTCTAAGAAGCCTACGGCTCAATGATGTCGAGTCACAACTGCGATTGGATACATCCATAGCTACATTGCCTCTTTTTTCTAGACAGCTGTTGAACCTACAAGAAGGTCAGAATACTAATATTAGCATTAGTGTAGCCACTGACACACTAACACTGAATGCGAATATAGAAAGACAAGATACGCGACGGTAACAAACAAAACTATTTAGTAAGGCAAACAACTTACATACATATATTAAAAAGATTTACATATGTCCCAAAAAATGATTGTTCATACTGTCCAAAGGAACGAGAAGGTTTACAGAACGAGAACAAAGAAATAACATACCAACTTTATGGCCTTTGATCGTCCGCTGTTAAGTGAATAAAAATTACATTTTTCTTTCGTTAGGCCGTGCAGATGTTGACCGGTTTCCACGTAAGTGGACGCCCAGGTGGCCGGGAAGGTAAAGAGGCCCTTCCTCAAAAAAACGGAAGCAAGAACTAAAAGGCACAGAAGAGTTCTCCTCTCTAAAGGGGCTAAACTTCCATGAGTTCAATCCAAGGGAAAACAACTGTGCTCTCCCTACAACGGCTTTGACGCCTAAGTAGATCAATTCTTGCATGGAAAGATCCGATGCAATTGACTGCATGATAATGTTGGTGGAGGACGAGGTCGATTTTGTCGAGTCTTTCACTCTTGTGGCTTCGAAGGCTTTGGTTCCGATGGAACATCGCCAGTTCATACGGTCATGTGCACGTGTTTCAAAATATTTAAGCTCAAGTCTAGTGGCTTCCAGTGATGTTCTGATTTGGTACTTATATCTTCGAGCCGGAAGCACCGTGGTCTTTACTCTAAAGTGAGCTCAATTATTGAACAATAATGTTTTTTTTACTAACCATCTGTTAAATCTAGTTAGTTTCGTTTTGGAACTGTCCATCAACATATAATAGTGATCAAGTGTTTTATTATCTGCTCGAAACAATTCATTTAAACGTTTACTTGTAAAATCCCAACGGGAAAATATCCCGATGCCGACAATGTTTTTTTTTTTTTCGAGTCGGGCTGTCTGATGTATCTATATTTACGCTGATCAATTCGTCTGCTTCCTTCTTCTCGTTTATGGCCATCGCGTCATCTCATCAACCAATTCTCCATCTATCACCGATCTGGCCACGCGCAAGACACCAGTCACTCTCAGCCCAACAAAGCCAGACCATTATTTTGATTAAATATCGATTATGATATTTCCAAGGTCTGTCCAGAAGGAATTCTTTTTAATTATTGAATAAGGCAGTTGTTCTTATACTGATGCCATTCACTTTCCTGCTACAGAATTATGACTGCAACCCATGACGCTACCAACACTAATACTATGACTACTACTAATATTATTACTCCCACGTTCTCTCCGTGTGCGCAGTGTCCTTCCATGAAAAAATGGACGATCATAGCTCTCTAGAGATTACGTTTGTTACATTCAGCAATACATTCTATTTTATGACTGCCTCTTTGTTTGTTCATCCATTTTTTTTACGCATATCACCCCAAGCTAGGTGGGAGTGCCAGTAGCACGCAAAGGGTTACAGAGAATGAGAGCAAGAGTAAAGAGAGGTGTTTGAAGTAAGGATAAATAGAAAGATGGGGATTAATATCAACACATCAGATGATGTCGATTGACATTAAATTTGAATATTTGAAGATTATAGCCATCAGGGAAGCTAGTAAGAGGAAGGGAGTTCCACTGTTGGGAAGAGCTAGATAAGAACCTGTTGGAGTAGAAGAGACGGCTACATTTAACCATTTCAATATTGAGAGGGTGGGAACGAGATGAAAACCTAGTAGCACGCTTAAATTCATGCAGTTGGATTACCAGTGAATGTAGTTCGTCGGTGCAGTTGCCGTGAAAATATTTGTAGAAAAGATTGAAAATATATTAGTGAAGCTTTGTTTGTCATAGCTTATCTTCGATTTGTCCTTTGTTTCATTCTCCAAGTTTACTTTCCTTGTTATGTACTCACAATCAGCTGTATTTTTTCTTGATTATAACTGATATTCTTCCATATATCTCACACACCTTGTCCATGGTATTCTCAACATTATCGATAGTCACTTAGTTTCAAGTCTCTTCTTCAGATGTGAATAAATTGTGCCGTATTCACAACCATCTAAGAGATAAGATATTACATAAAAATTCAGCACTCTTTTCTTTATTTCTAAAGACATACATACACATACGCACGCGTGCAGATACACAGGCGCACACACATATGTATAGGTTTATATGTAAAAATTTCTCAGAATTAACTTGTAGAAAAAGACAATAAGGAAAATGACAATATGAAAACTGTTGTTTTAGCCGACGTGTTGCGTCCAATATGGATTTTGCAAAGCAAAAGCGAAATAAATTTATTGAAACAAAGTATCTATAAACAACAAACAAAATTTCGTTAGCAACTAGAAAGAATTTAGAGAATATTTTTGCATGTAGAATGCACTAGTCATACATAGAAATTTAGCCACAAATTTGATTTTATAAATGCTACAATCAAAAAAGAAAATTATTCAATCAGAAAGAAAACCCTCGAGAATGCCGCCATTTAATATTTTCCAAATATTAATCTACGCCTCGGTTTTTCCCAGTATCACCTTTCTTAAAAGAATCACTATTCTCCAAAGACAATGTACACAACAAATATATCAAGAAATCAAAAAGAAAACTGTTGAATCCATCAAAACAATACAAACAACATAAATACATGTGAAAATATTCTCTTCAAGCATAAAGTAGTTGACGTCATTTTTCAGTTGACCATATGAATATACAATAGCATTTCTAAATTCTAGATGCTAACGAAATTTAGTTTGTTGCTCATAGATACTTTGTTTCAATAAATTTATTTCGTTTTTTTTAAAGAGTTCACACTGGGCGAAACGCGTCTGCTAAAAGAACACTTTTCCTATTGTCTTTTGTCTTAATACATATGTCTATATATTTATATATATAAAGTGGACATTGAAGTTAACACCAAAAGGCAACAGTCTGTTTTATATTAAATGCAATCATCACGCCATGTGCGTTGTTTTTTTACTCGACTATTTATGAATACAGATCAGTGATGCATTTTGAATAATCTCTTGTATTACTCTAACGGTTATTTTGGTAGGTGATAACGGTTGTATTACGAAATATTTTAGAGGTAAATTGAGTGGGAATAATTGTGGATCCGAATGCAGCTATTTGGCTGTTTATAGTATTACGTGTTAGCATTTTAAAATTTATTATTGATTATTTTATAATTCGTTTTCTTGTGTTTATCGCAATGAACGCAACAATAACAACCAACAATAAAAAAATCAATTATATATATATATATATATATATATATATATATATATACTAGAATAAATCCTAAGCAGACAGGCAAAGGAACATAGGTTTCACCTAAACGGATCTACAGGGTAAACTGGCTACTTAACGTATTGAGCACACTACCTTTTAGTCTTACTAATCGATTGTTTTTTTTTCTCTATGGAATAAGAAATATTTGCACTTGGCGATTTGTTTCGTCTTGTTCTGATGTTTTTAGTTCTTTCTTATTTATTCCCAATTTTTTTCCTCGGGTACCGTTTTTTCCAAAGGTGTACTACTACTACTACTACAACTATATATATATATATATATATATATATATATATATATATATATATATTTGAAAGATTCTTACACGTACAAAATTTTATTATGGCAAGGAATAAGCGGAATGTCAAGGACATAATTATGAAAACTAAGAACTAAAACAAACAACCGGTTTCGTCCCAGTACTCCTCAAGTTTGATACACTGGGATTTGTATCTATAAAAAAGAACGTTAAA
>CAHIKZ030005072.1:992500-1040000 GCA_903632075.3 Acanthosepion pharaonis
TAAATTAAATATTTATTTGCTCATATATATATATATATATATATATATATATATATATATATATATATGATATCTCACGTATATATAGTTACTTATATATCGTTATTTAGTTTAGGTTAACCCTTATATATGCATACATATATATGTCTGTCATATATATATATACACACAAAAAAAAACATATATATATATATATATATATATATATATATATATATATATATAAGATTTAAGAAACATCAGATATTTTATATATCTTTTATAAATATTTTTATATACCTTTTTTTTAAATATCGTTTAAAACCAGAACCCCCCTAAAGACGGGAAATTTTAGCAAGAAAAATTCAAAGTCGGGATAACATTGGTATTTAAAGTTAAATAATCTTTCTTTTATATAATATATCTATATCTAAATATCTATCTATCTGAAGACTGGAAATTTTAGCAAGAAACTTCGAAGTTGTGATAAAATTTATATGTATATTTAGTAATATTTTCTATAATTTATAAGATATATATATATATATATATATATATATATATATATATATATATATATATATATATATCACGCATAAAATATATATAATATTTGCAGATGTCTAGGCATGGAGATTAAAATATCTTTATTTTCACTTTATCTATAATAATAATCTTCAGACACAACCTGTGTGTCTATGTGGATTTTATCTGCAAAATTTAATATCGCCAGTTTCTTTTTTCGTACTTCCGGCTTACGGAAGTCGTCTCTTCCGCCTTCCATCATTTTACTGTCCATTTACGACCTGTAAAAGTTAAATGCAATTTCTAACGTCACTTTCTGTCACATTGAATTTTGCTTTGATTGTTATTTCTCGTCTTTTTCCCATTATTCTCAGTAACTCATTGCTCCTTAGTGGCTTTATCTCTTTCTACGAACGAAAAAAAAAAAAAAAAAAAGAAAGAGAAAGAGGGAGGAACGAAGAGAAATGTTTGATAAACTACCTCACGGGGAATACGTTCTGACGAGCCTTCTTCTTATGTCTCTCAACATTTTTTGAAGCATTTCACCCCAAGCAAGACGGGAGTGCCACTAGCACGCCAGGGGTTGCAGAGACTGGGAGTAAGACTAAAGAGACGATAGAAAGAGGAAAGGATAAAGCGAAAGACGGGGAACTAGACCAAGGCAACAGAAAATCTCGATTGAAATTGCATTTAAATATCATGGACGCAAGTAAGAAGAAAGGAGTTCCACTGCCGGGAAGTGCGAGATAAGAAGCTGTTGGAATAGGAGAGACGTCTACATTTAACCATTTCGAGAGTGAAAGGGTGGGACCGAGATGTCAACTTAAAACCACGCTTAAATTCATGCAGTTTGGGAACCAGCGAATGTTTCTCGTCGGAGCAGTTGTCGCGAAAAAACTTGTAAAAAAGACACAGAGAAGCACCGGCACGTCTGGGAGAGAGTGAATGTAGGTGAGATGCCAGATCAGGAACCATCACATTGCATATCCGTCTCTGGATTTTGTCGAGGACCTTAAGACGAACCGTTGGGGCACCAGACCATATATGGCAGCAGTATTCCATGCAAAGGCGAATGGTTGATTTGTAGATTTGAAGGATGGACTCAGGCGAGAAAAACTTTCTGGCGCGACACAGAGAACCAACTTTCCTTGCAATAGATGAAGCTATTGATTCAATGTATTTGTTCGACCTCAGTTCAGCGAACAGCATGAGATCAAGCTGCCGCAGAGAGGTGATCTTTTGGAGTTGGGCATCGGCCGTTCTGAAGGTAGGCAGGGAGAGTTCTCTGTGGCGAGTAAATGAGAGAAGTTTCGTTTTGGAGGCATTAAAGTTTACAAGCCATTTCTTGCCCCAATCAACCACAGATTGGAGGCCGTTTTCCCGACCATCGGCCAGGTTACTTTTGTCAGCGATACCAGATTTACTATTGAGGCAGGGGTTAAATAGTAGTATTGTCTGCGTAGATGTCTACATGGGAAGTGATGACATCCGTAACATCTTTAATAAAGATCAGAAACGGTGTAGGGAACACGATAGAGCCTTGGGAAACACTAGTGTTCGTGAGAAAGGAACTGGAGGAGAAGCCGTTTAGGACGACTTTCATTACAGGGTTTCACGAATTTAAATGCGGTAAGCCAATGGCAGCTGGGTTTTATCATTTTAATGTTGAATTTACTAGCGTTAACTGATAGTTCTATTCAAATAGTTTCTGTTCCCATCCATCCCGCTTGTGGAACTATCTTCTGGCTTCCTGCAAACTTCAAAAAGTTGAATACATAGTCAATCGTCATCTCGTGTCTCCTTCGCTCATGGCCTCATCAGGTGGAAACACTGTTCCCCGTACAATCACAGAAATCAAGCAACATCAAGGCTGGTTAGTACTTAGATGGGTAACAGCTTGGGAATACCAGGTGCATGGACGTGTGGGTAGTGTAATTGATAATGGCTCTGTTAACCATGGAACAGAGGTTCAATTCCCATTAGGTTCATTATATTCACTTACGCGTAAATACCCTACAGACAGGTATGACTCCACTTCTTCTCTCCCCACCCCTGAGATATGGGTTGATTAGTCGAACTTGTAGCATTGAATCCTTGTTATCTCCAAAAAAATAAAATTATTACAATCCCAAAATATTTTCTGACATTGGATGTCATGCAGAGGTTCGATAAGCCGCAGAAAACGAATCAAGCAACCAAAAACATGTCTCCTTGATTCATCTTTTTTTTTGGGGGGGGTGTCTTTCTACTCAATAATGTTTCCTCCTTTTCCTTTGACTTTTGGTAACCCCTTGCTTCATAATGGCGTTATCCTCTTTCAATCCACCATTCTTGTCACGGTTTTACACACTGATTCCTTTTTTTTCGAATAATTTCCCCCCCCAGCACGATTATTATATTCCAGGAGTCAGGGCAGGTGAGAAACACACACTGTAACGTTTATTTCATCCGACACGCCTATTGTATAGATTGAGTATTTTTCACCAGCTATATTATCTGTTTTGATCTGGCATCTCGGCTTCAGTCACTTTCCCAACGATGCTTCATTGTACCCCAACTGGCTGAATTTTTGCTTAGTACTAGATTAATAGGGTAGATCTCAACATTACTATTGAAATTGCTAGTCCCTTGTATGACCATAAAGTACATCCAGTAACAAAGCCACTGATTGGGGGATTGTAGGTTTTGAGGAACACGGAACCTATTCTTCATTGTTGTTGTTCTCAGATCCATCCTGATCCGGAGTGGTAGCACCTGTTAGGGTCCGGGCTATGGGCAAATAATTAACCCCCACACAAAAACAGAACTCTAGAAAAGTATAAAAATATTTCTTTATATAAAAATACCAGCCATACATTTTTACAAAAAGATGACCAATAAGACGTTTTGTATTGAAATTACCAGCAATACATTTCATAATAAAAGTAAATTATTTCAAATAATACATTTTTATAGCAAAATTTCAATAAATACAACCTTATAAATATTCCTAACAATACATTTTGGTGTTGAAATTAACAGCAAATCATTAAAACATCAATACGATACATTTTATCATCTACAAGCTATATATCTAAAATAAAAGATACGTTTGCCTTGAAAATATATATATATATATATATATATATATATATATATATATATATATATATATATATATATATATATATGAAAAATTTGCGTTCAATATATATGTCGCTGAAGGGACATCTTGAGGCGGTATAAGGGTTGAACAAATACGAGTGAGTTTATGAGTTCGATCCTCACTTTCGGCCTTGTGCCGCATCTAAGCTACGCATGGAGAATCTCAATATGTCGCCGAAGCCATAATATTGCGTTAAAATATTTAGATTTCGTTATTAATTAAGCCATAGAAATTGACATGCCGCTAAACAAAATCAACCATGTTGGAATTGATAAATGAAACCGTAGGTTTTTTTTTCCAATAACTTCTCTCGTATTTCTCGCTTATGGAATTCTCTCGCCTGTGGATATCTGGAAAGGGCATTCTTCATAAATTTAGATGCAACATCAATCGTCATGTTCTGTCTCTTTCACTTCGGTTCTATTTATTCTTCTTACTCTTCAGTTACGTTTTCTATTGTCTTTTAGTAACATGCTTGCATCTTAGTGGATTTATATCCTTAAAGCATTGATGGATACACTTGTTTTCTTTCTAACGGCGTATCACAAATTTGTGTTGTTTAAAGCCGAAACATGTTTTCGATTAGAAGAATTTTTTTGCGAGTGCATATTACTAACAATTACTATTTTTAAAATAGCAAGGAGTTTTCCAGATACATTACCAACTATTTTACCGTGGTTTGGGAGTAGATAAATGTATATTTTTACCAAAGGTCTTTGTGCGTAAGTTCAGTTAATGAACCTGATTGGAATTCAAAGTTTGCTTATTTAATTATTATTATTATTATTGATGATGATGATGATGATAATAATAATAATAATAATAATGATAACAACAACAACAACACTACACACGAACACCTCCCAAACCCGGTTACGGAGATAAGACCTATTACAACGCAATACACGCAGAGAGGACAATCAAAGCAAAATGCCAATAACAATGGCAGACAAAAAAAAATTACCTTCTTATATGACAGTCTCTGAAGACATAATCTATCATTGAAGAACTTCCAAAAGCTATCAAAATAAAAGGACCTTCAAACCGAAATCTCAAAAATGTGACACATGAGAGCATTAACAATCCGTGTTGTAGTTGGATCTCTCGGATTGGTTGGAAAAGACTCCAGGGATTGTAAGTCCATGCCTTAAAGAAATACAAAAACTGCTCTCACGAGTACAGCCCACACTTTACGACGGGCTTTATCTATGTAATTTTTTTTTTTTGCTTTTTTTTTGGTCAGTGGAAAATGTCATGATTTCTAATCTTAGGTCTCTGGGCGGGACCCGGAAAGAAATGTGTACACACCAGAAATCAAAGGAAATAAAATAATAAATGATAGTTTAATTAATAATAATAATAACTTATAACTTTAATACTAATACCATTGTAGTTGGAGCCCTAGGACTGGTTGGAAAAGATTGCAGTAGACTAATTGAAGGGATTCCTGGAAATCCATGCCTCAGGGAGATACAAAAAATTGTTCTGACAAGTACAGCCCACACTTTACGAAGGGCTTTATCTATGTAATTTTTTTTTTTTTTTTTTTTTGTCAGTGGAAAGTGTCATGCTGCCATTTCTAACCTTAGGTCTCTGGGCGGGACCCGGAAAGAAATGTGTTAACGCCAGAAATCAAAGAAAATAAAAATAATAATAATAACACTTCCAACAAAAACAAAGCGAATACCTTCTACGCCAAACGAGTAAAACAGAAAGCAAAACAACTTGGTCAAATGAAATGGCTGAGGAACAACGCATTGAAAGCTGAGGCAGAAGGCCTAATTATTGCAGCTCAGGACCAAAGCCTCGCAACCAGATCCTATCACTGTCACATAATCAAGGATGGAACTAACCTGAAATGCAGGATCTACGGAAAATATAATGAAACTCTCGACCATATTATCCCAAGATGTCTGGTACTAGCAAAAAATGAATAGATCCACAGACAAAACAAGGTTGCGGCATGTGTGCACTGGAAGATCGGCAAGAAGCACAAAATCGAAACTACTGAGAGATGGTATGAGCAACAACCAGACACAGTTACCCAAATTAACGATGTAACTATTCCCTGGGAGATTCAAACTGACAAAGAAATAAAAGATAAGAAATTCAGGTATTCTTATTGAAATAGAAGTACCATCTGAGAGAAACAACTCCATAAAAATTACCGAGAAATTGTTCAAATACAGGGACCTTTAGATCGAGATATTAATATGGGGAATGAAGATTGAGACTGTACCATTAGTAATCGGAGCACTGGGCCCCGTGAGAAAAAGAAATGGACCATTTTAATTTTAGAGTTTCAGTTAACATCAATATACAAGTTGACCAGGAAATCGTCGTTCTAGGAACATCCCATATGCTAAGAAAAGTGCTATCAATTAAATGACAATTCTCCTATAGGTGCTAAGGACCATAGTTAGAACCAGGATACAAAGCAGGAAACATACACAAATGATGATAATAATAATAATAATGTTGGAAATACCCGTACCCATCATTGGCTACGTAGTGCAGGGTTAAAAGCTGAAACTGAATGCTTTATTCTTGCTGCCAATGACCAATGCTTGCTAACTGGAAATTACCAAGCACACATAATGAAAAATTGTGTTAGGCTAAAATGCACATTATCGAGAAATTGCCGAAATACCTGGAGATCGAGATTAACATGATGTGAGGAAGAAAGATTGAGACTGTACCAATAGTAATTGGAGCTCTGGGCTACATGAGAAAAGGAATAGACAATTTTACTAATATTGTCCCAGGTAAAATCTTCTTAAAGTTACCCAGAAGATCGCCCTACTAGGAACATTCTATATACTAAGAAAAGTGCTATCAATTAAGCAACATTTTTCCTATAGGGCCTAAGGACTATTGCTTGGACCCGGTTCTACAGAATACAAAAGAGGAAACATTACATAAACATATGATAATAATAATAATAATAATAATAATAATAATAAGAAGAAGAAGAAGAAGAAGAAGAAGAAGAAGAAGAAGAAGAAAGAAGAAGAAGAAGAATATAATTATAAGCAAATGATGCACATCCTATAACATTTGCTTTTACTGGAGAAAAAATAAAGATTGCATTTGCGGTCTCAAAAGAGAAACCTTCCACTAATGCAGCCCGCTCGATTTTTTTTTCTTTATAAAAAGTATGCAACATGCGTACCATTTTTAAAGTGAAAAAAGAAGAAAAAAAAGAGAGCGAGAAATAAAGAAATCGTGGGGAAATATTTGAAACGCCAAAACAGATAAAAATAAAAAATGCAGACATTGAAGATAGGAACTAATGACTTAAAAAAATCAATCAAATAAACCAGAAATAGAAAGAAAAAAAAAGGAAAGAAAGAAACAAACAGAAAATGAAGGGAAGAAGAAAAGAGAAACCGGAAATAAAGAAAGAAAACGTAGAAAAAAAAATGGAGAAAAAATATAAGGGGAAAAAAAAATGGAGAAAAAATATAAGGGGAAAAAAAAACAAAATCAAAAGGTAGGAAGAAAAGCTATAAACCTCTTTTAGAGTTAATAGTCCATTAACCACCATCCCTGCATAAATTACCAGAATCCCGGTAACCAGTATCGACGTGAAATAAAAACTAAATGTTTGAAATCGACGTTTGATGCGTTCAGTAAAAAAAAAAAAAAATGTTTATTTTATGTATTTCTCTATCAAATGGGATTGGTTCCGCGTCACTTGAAATATTTGGGATAATATTCGATATTTCTGTCGACGTTTTTTTCTACGACTTTAACAAACGCATTGATTTATCAACTCCAACGTTGGACTTAAAAGCACATGGCTAACAGCAATATAAGAAGAAAATGATTTCAGCTCCAGAAATCGCTGTATCCTGATATTTTTTCTCAACTCTACAGCCCACTTAGCTTAACTTTGGGGATCGTGCGTACTAAATAATTTAACTCAATTTTGTTTACGTTAATTTCAAACATTTTGTAAAAAAATAATAATAATAATAATGCAGGTAGAAAAAAGAATCGAATGCAAAATTTACTGACATTCGGATTCAGTCTATTTCATGTGCTGTTTTCATCTGTCCCTCTTGCCCTTAATCTGTACCGTGAGTATCAGATTTTCCAAGCCTTCCTTCCTCAATATGTGTCCCAGAAATTTCAGCTGCCTCTTCCCGATGTTAGATATAGAGTTCCTTTTCGTTTCCATTCTCTCCAAAATGTGGTTGTTGCTCAAAGGTTCTTTCCTTAGTATCCTGATCATCTTTCTGTAGAACCACTTAGTACTACGCTTAATTTCGTAATATCTAGATACTAAAAACGAAACGTCACCAAAATAATTTCTCAGTTGGCATTTTCGTATTCCAAAACGCTATCGGCAACAGGCCGGTTAACTTAGAACAATTCTTATGACTGTTTCTTGTGAAGAAATTCATTTTCAAAACGTTATTCATATGAACGATAAAACAACAATTGCTTGGTTGGTTTTGTTTGGCGGCATATCGACCTCTGCGGGTTTTTTTTTTTACTGCAGAAATCTAAATATTTTGGGCATAATTTTATGCTTTCAACTACAGATATTTTAGACATAATATTCTGAAAAATGGTATTTTTATAGACATACATTACAGATCAAAAGTTTGAAGCTAACCCCAGAATTAGTTTGGGATGAACTTGACAGATGAGAGAAAAGAAAAGGAAAAGAGTCATTGAAAAAAGAATGGGATCAATTATCAAACTTATACATTGAGAAACGTTTGCAACGAATGCCAAAAAATTGTGTTGCAGTAATTATAGGTAAAGGGGGATATTTTGACGAGAGTAAAATTTAATCATAAGAATCTTTTTTTTTTCTTGTCATTTTTAATATTTATAATAAATAATCATATCTCACATTTTTTTAAGTACTTACAATAATTTTCTCTTATTTAAAGTAAAAAAAAAATAACTACTTTTTGGGGTCAATTTAAAAAGAAAATATCAGGAGTCCCCTCAAACTTTTGAACTTTAGTGCATAGATTTTTATATATAATTTATAACTATTTACATTATTTACATTATTCGGACTGTTATCCTCATCTTCATTGTTATATTTACAACGTTTCGACAGTTGTACGCTCCGGCCTTCTACAGTGGATAAAGGCTTCGGTTAGATCCAGTGACTAGACGTAAAATGTAAATTTAATACCAGGCTACAACAGTGGTGAACCAAAATATTGTAGAGTTGAGTTAAAGAGAAATAACTGAGACATCCGAAAGAAGCACGGCGTGTGGAAGTAGAACAAAACTTCGGTTCGAAATTCCAATCACCTGAAGAAGGCCGGAACGCACAACGACGGAAATTTTGTGAATATGGCAATGAATATGAGGATAACAGTCGGAATAATGTAAATAATGTTAATAATCATAATACCTCATCTCAGAATTATAGACAGATATATTTTATATCATTTTTAAATTCCATATATTTCTATAACATTTCATAACATATTTATACGACATTTTCAATGTTTTATAATGTCTTTCATTTTATACATTTATAACATATGTATAACATTATGACGTTATATCAAATTATAATATTGAAACATAACCTTTGTGATATGTATATCCTTTTATAATATAAAATTTTATATATATATATATATATATATATATATATATATATATATATATATATATATATATATGTGTATGTATGTATGTATATTATAGATCATAAAATGTATTGTTGGTAGTTTTACTATAGAAATATACTATTGATTTTTATTTGGAGGCTCACTATTTGCACATAGCTGGGACCCTAACAGGTGCTACCACCCCGGGTCGGCGTGGACCTGGAACAAAAGCAATTAAGTTGCGGTTCCTCACTCTTCAGACCATCCAGTCTTCCGATCAGAGGCTTTGCTGCCAGATGTAGTCTATCGTCATACCCAAGACGAGATGAGACATCAGCAAATCTCCAATTCATTAAGAGAGCCAGTCGTCCGTTACTGTTTTCTAAGCTGAAAAATAAATAAAATTAAAATTAAAATTTAAAAAAAAATACCAGGGGCTTTCAGTAACAGTAATTTATTGATTTGCAATAAATTTACATTTTTCTATTGACTGCTTTGATCTGCTCAGGACATTGTGCAAAATTCATTCACCCCCGAATTTACACTGGCCCGTCGATGACTAAACATACGGGACATTTTTTTTTTTTTAAATAACCTTTGAAGTCGAAAGGTTTTATGAGTTTCGCGTCGGCAATGGTGGCGTGTGTAGTATTGATGATGTCCAAACAATAGCACAAGTTTTTAGCAGAAGCGATAGAAATTATAAAATGAAGTAACGACAATATTTGCTAAAACTGATTTTGTGAGTAACTATGTAACTTGAAAATAAATGTATATTGTAATAAGATGGATTGAAAGAATGTATCGATAAAATACGCTAACTAAACGAATTTAAATGAAGAAAAAAAAAGGATCTTCTATGTTTATCAAAGCTCTTTCGAGGACTGAAACTATGTGTAGAGTGAATAAAAAACGGAATTATTTAAGAGAATATATAGTCTTTCTCATAAATACTTTCATAGTAATTTTTCTTCGGTATGGTACTTAGATTGTTGGATTTTAAGCACAGTATTAGAATGGCAGCAAGGTCTCATCATTCCAGAGTTGAATTCTCCAGATGTAACCGTAAGGTCTATTCTAACTGTTTCTTTTTACGCACTTCTCACTTGTGGAACTGTCTTCCGGCTTCATGCTATTCAGCCAACTCTGACCTTCAAAAATTTAAATGTAATGTCTATTGTAATCTACTCTCATCTATTTTCTCGCTCTTTAATGTTTTAACCCATTTTGTACTTACTAAGTGGCATATATTGTTTGCGTGATTTTGTCAATGTTTGTGGCTAGCTAAGTTTAATATTAAGAGAGAATATGACCATCCTTTCCCTCTCTCCCTTTTTGAGGCCTTTTGCCGTATTTGTACTTTTGGGCAATAACTATTAACGGTGATATAGACTGTTCTACCGAGGCTGTGACTGTTCGCAGCTCCTGTCGAACTATCTGCCTTCAGCAGAGAGGAACTGGACGAGACGGTGCAGAAGGGCAGGGGTTTCGTCCGGGGATGTAGACACACCCGACCGGTTCTACGGGAATTTTTTGACCGAGCCTACGGGCTCTGATGACCCACGTCATAACAAGGCCGAGTTTAACGTGGGTCATCAAAGAGAGTCGGTAAGGAGAATCGGGTAGATGCTCGAGGCACATACTTCTGCCCTCCCCTTCAAGGACAAATTCCTCCGGATCCACAGCCTAACTGTGTCCTCGGCAATCTCCCGCATCTCCAACCAATTCATTTCTAACAGGAGGTCAAGATCCGTACCAGACGGAGAGTATCTTGACCGGCCCGTCCGTCCAGAGGAAAGATCCGGGAAGAGAGACACCCTTCCACGAACCCAACCGCAAGCCAAAAGACTTATCGCGGTTGATCTTGGTCCCTGTTACAGTCTCATCATGTCTGATTTCTCTGTTCAACACAAGAGCCAAAACGTCATCAGCATCGGCGGAGTACGTGGCCGAATTGGTAGCACCAGGTAAAGAAATTCCGCGAAGGACCGGATTCGTTTTCAACTTACGCAGGAAAGGTTCCAACACAAGAACGTAAAACAATGGAGACAGCGGACAACCTTGACGAATGGAGCGAGACAAAATGAAACCATACCCCATTCACTTCCACCAGCACACCGAACTATGCAGACAGCAGTCGGATCCAGGTTCGAAATTTCGGCCCGAAGCCTCCAGAAATCGATGGTCAACCCTATCAAAAGCCTCGGACTGATGTAAATTCTTCAGCGCGGCATTACTGTCAACTTTCTTAATGATTAAGTGTACCAAATGAAGGTTGTCCTGAATAGCCCGGCCCTTTACAGCACAAGTCTGCTCGGGACCAATCAGACTAGAGAGGACAGCCTGCAAACGGCTGGCTAAGAACTTGGCTAAAATCTTCAACTCTACGTCAAAGGCCGATAATTATCTACCCCATCCCCACCTTTTTTTGTTCTTGCGAAGCAACTTGATCACACCCCTGGTGAAGTGTTGATATAGACCCCTGCTTCATCCAGTTGTTGAAAATCAGTGCCAGCAAGGGGACAAAGATGGATGAGTGCCTCAAGTATATTTCGTAAGGAAAACCATCTAATCCCGGAGTCTTGTCCAGGCCAACCTACATCGACGCATCCCAGATCTCAGACTCTGTAATGGCACCCTCGCACATGGCCGCTTCAGCGGCCTCGAGGCGGGGAATATCGGCTAAATAGACGTCAAACTGAGCAGGGCTCCCTGGTAAACAGCTCCTGAAAGTAGTCGCGAAATACCTCACAAATGCCCGAGTCTGTAGTCACAGTCCGCTTGTCCGGCAATGTGATGCTCGCCATATGCCAACTAGATGCCCTACGAGATTCCTCTGCACGCAGAGAAGCGGCCATGTTCGTACCCTCGCAAGACATTCTTTTTATCCTAGCCCTAACTACTAGAGCTTGATCCTTCTTGATAAGCAAAGAGACCAGATCCGCTTTAGTCTACGTCCCCACTATCACGGGATTTGATCGCCCGATCTACTTTTTCCTCATAAGACTTTTGCGCTGCTAATCCAACTAGATTGAGTCGTCAACTAAAATCAGCAGCAAAAGACCTAAGTTTTGATTTAAGATAATCCCACCAATTATTCCAAACCACAGCCCCCGACAATTCCCGCTGTAGCATTAATAGAAGCTGATCTCGGAAATCTTGCTCACCAAATAATGATGCATTCGATTTCCAATAACCAGTTATCCTAACCTTAGGCTTATCTAAGTTTACCCGAACCCGGACAAGCCTATGAACGGAGTAAACTATATAATGGAAATTAAGAGATTCTAAGAGCCCTACTTCGACTCTCTTAACTAGAACTCGGTCGATGTAGTTTGCGCTCACCACCGAATCCTAGCTGCCGCCCCTAGTCCACACTATCTCCTGGGGGTGCTCATTTCGATACTTATCGACAAGATGAAACCCATCGATGAAATCCCGAAACGGCTTAACATCCGAGTTGTTAGTACCTGCTTTTGCCCTATTCGATCTATATCGGGATCCAGAACGGCATTCTAATCACCCGCTAGAACTACAGATATCGGCAAAAACGGCGCAATCTACCGAAATAAAACAGGCCGCTACGGATGATCATTGGGCGCATAACCACCAATCAGACGAAGATGGTAACATTATGGTAACATCCAGCACGCAAAGCCTTCCCGCCGGATAGGCGAAAACAAGAGCACACGCTGCATACATAGACTTGCTCACTAACTAGGAAATACCCTTCGAGCGTCCATCAAAACATGTTGAGGATGAACCTCTTAGACAGAATATCGTCATGGTTGGAGATAAAAATGGGTCTCCTGTACACAACATACATCCACCCCGAGGCGCGGAAGATCGCAATCGAGTCTCGCCCTTCGTGACTCTGACCTCAGAACCCGGACATTCAGGCTTGCCAACCAGAGAGCCACTATCAGACCGATTTAGGATTGGGACACTGGTTTAAACATGGTCGGGGTAAGAATACCGCTAGCCTCTCCCATTGAGCCTTGGCCCATCTCAGACTTGATGGTACCGACTTCGGAGAGACCGCCTATATCCCAGGGGAAAGTCAATTTTAATGATCTATAGAGGGAAGGGTGAACTAAAACTGGGACTCTTCCGGCACAAAATTGTTTCTTTATTTTTAAACTATGGCGATAGGGGGTGACATTTTAAAAGAGGCGATGGCTTCGTCGATCATCGCCCATGCTTGCCGTTCCCCCGCCACAGTTCTGGTTATCGTTATCCTCAGCAAAAATAGATATTTAAGATTTTTTTAAATTTGTCTTGTTAATTTTAAAGCGTAGCCAATTACATTACACTGAAAAGGAATTCAGGGAGTAGAACGGGTGTATTGTATCAATTTAAGGTACCCCCTAATTGACGCTAAGAAGAATGTAGACTAACCGAGTCATTTAGAAGTAAATCAGATTACGGCATATCAACCTCAATCGTTTATTTAATGCTGACAAGATTTTTATTGCTGGTAATATTTTCTTTCTATCTATCTATCTATCTATCTATCTATCTATCTATCTATCTATCTATCTATCTCAATATATATATATATATATATATATATATATATTGGTTTGTTTTTTTTGTTTTTGTTTTACGGCATATCAACCTCAATAGTTTATTTAATGCTGACAAGATTTTTATTGCTGGTAATATTTTCTATCTATCTATCTATCTATCTGTCTATCTATCTATCTATCTATCTCAATATACAAATACATGAATTATTCACACAAAACTAATGCAAAGGTTAATGATTTAAATGGCGAGACATCCATTATCGCAAACAATTCAAATAATATACAAAAACCTCCGTATCCGTTATGAATGAAATGATCCTTGTTTATATAAATTTTTGCCGTATTAGTTCTTATTTTTACTACAAGCTTTCGTCTGTTCCTACAGACATCTTCAGGTATAGAATAGATGTTGTTCTTATTTTTTCTCTTAGTAATAAGAGGACAACGAAAATATATGTATTGTTGTATCCGAAAATGCTATTGAAAATGAGTTACTGTTTTTGGAGCGCGCTAAAGCAACACTGAGTTTGATTTTAAATTTTTTAGAAAGGTTGTGCGTTCATATATGGTGATGAACGAATTTTTACTGGTAAATTTTTTCTGTCAAAGTGGCATGAACTATATTGTTCAATAATTACAGTAATGTCGCACTTATTATCCAAAAGTCGCACTTGGATCAGTTATTTAAATTACGATAAACGTGCAATCAATTTACAAATACATGAATTATTCACACAAAAATAGATATATATATATTGTTTTTTTTTTTTTTGTTTTACGGCATATCAACCTCAATGGTTTATTTAATGCTGACAAGATTTTTATTGCTGGTAATATTTTCTATCTATCTATCTATCTATCTATCTATCTATCTATCTATCTATCTATCTAAGTATACATTGGTTTGGTTTGTTTTCTTTTACGGCATATGTGCTGTTTCTTATTTTATTTTCCACACACACACATACACACAATAAAAATTAATTCACACCACGTGTATTAAAAAAATACAATTGCGCGAGAATTCATTCCTTACCATGCCCTGTGGGGTCAAAAACAAGGACGGCGCACCCAAAAGTAGTGAAAAGCACACCACGTTGTCAAAAATATGATTTATTGACCAATCAGGACTCGACATAAGAAACCCATTTCTTAATCTCCCCGGAGCCTCATCATTCTTATATAAGGAAGGTAGAAACTCTCATCAGAACGGAGAGAAAACAGCGACAAGCTGACATCAAAGCGACACGGACAGTTTCGAGCACACACACACACCGAGAGGATTCAGCGGTTCACACAACAGGCAGTATCACGTATCAGTGAACATTCTTTCACCCTCTCTTTTCTCTCATCTCGCTCGCTACACATAGTCCTACCTTTCCCTCTCACATTCCCAGTTCCTTTCTTTCTCTTTTTCTTCCGCAGCTTTACGGACAATTTCATTTTTGTACAAGGAAAAAAATAATTCTTTACAAAAATAAACAAAAGTTTATTTTACTTTATTTGTAGTGTATTATTAGTATTTTTATTATTTGTTTGAGGGACTTCTTTGCACCCTCTACACATATCAACCTCAATGCGTTGATATGCCGAGTCATTTAGAAGTAAATCAGATTACAGTGGTGTACAAACGCACTGACTATTATCATCATAATATTCAATCGAAGAATGACCTATGAATCGCTTCATCAATGGAGGCAATGGAATCAGTAGTCTGCTTCAGATCAGTAAAGTCCGGTATCTTTGTTTGATACACGATCCCTTTAACATAGCCCCATAGAAACAAGTCCAGGGGAGTGATATCTGGTGAACAACTTGGTCAAGCCATTGGGTGATCCATTCTAATCCACGGGTCTGGAAATGTTAGAGGTTCATTTAAAATTACCTCTTTCATCAACAGGCCACCTGAAATAGACAAATTGAATGTGATTAAAAACTTTGATAAATCTGATTAAAATGTCTCATCAATTGCCTTTGTAATATGTTTTTTAAATAGTAAAGAAACTTTATGGACAACCTGTATATGCTTCATTGTTGGCTCATAATTTATGGAAGTGGTTTAACATCTATAGATATACCCGATAAAAGTTAATTTTATTGGCCGAAACAGTGGAATTTGTATTTGCCCTGAAAACGCATGAGGTGTATTTAATATTCAATCGAAGAATTTTTCTAATCATCTCACCCTAACAATGTCACTTGAAGGTAGGGGATTACATGTAGTTTGGTTTGGTTTGTTTTACGGCATATCAAACTCAATGGTTTATTTAATGCTGACAAGATTTTTATTGCTGGTAATATTTTTATCTATCTATCTATCTATCTATCTATCTATCTATCTATATATATATATATATATATATATATATATATATATATATATATTGGTTTGGTGTTTTTTGTTTTACCGCATATCGACCTCAATCGTTTATTTAATGCTGACAAGATTTCTATTGCTCGTAATACTTTCTATCTATCTATCTATCTATCTATCTATCTATCTATCTATCTATCTATCTCAATATATATTGGTTTGGTTTGTTTTGTTTTACGCATATCAATCTCAATGGGTTATTTAATGCCGACTAGATTTTTATTGCTGCTTATATTTTCTATCTATCTATCTAGCTAGCTATCTCAATATATATTGGTTTGGTTTGGTTTGTTTTACGGTATATCAACACCTCAATGGGTTATTTAATGCTGACAAAATTTTTATTGCTGGTAATATTTTCTATCTATCTATCTATCTATCTATCTATCTATCTATCTATCTATCTCCGTATATATTGGTTTGGTTTCTTTTCTTTTGCGGCATATCAACCTCAATGGGTTATTTAATGCCGACGGTATTTTTATTGCTGAATTTTTTTCCAAAATCTATTGTTGGTAATATTTTTTTCAAATATGTATTGCTAGTAATAATGTATTGCTGGTAATATTTTTTTCCTTCAAAATTCATTACTGGTAACATTTTTTTTTTTTACAAAAAATGTATTGCTGGTATTAACACCTATTTTTACACATTCATTGTGTTTTGACCCCAGTTTGGGGATTAGCAGGGACCCTAAAAGGTGCTACCACCCCGAGTCAGGATGGACCTGGAAACACCAGCAATTAAGAGGTGGTTCGATGCTCCTCAAAACCTCCAGGTCAGAGGCCTTTCTATCGGTTGTAGTTTATCGTCGTCCTGAAGACACAGACGTAGTTCATCCTCTTACCCAGGAGGACTCATTTCGGGTTGGGGGTGGATGTGGGGGTCTTACCAGTCTCATCAATTGCCTTTGTAATATTTT
Source organism: Acanthosepion pharaonis (assembly GCA_903632075.3). Lineage (NCBI taxonomy): Eukaryota > Metazoa > Mollusca > Cephalopoda > Sepiida > Sepiidae > Acanthosepion > Acanthosepion pharaonis. The sequence goes on from CAHIKZ030005072.1 coordinate 1,009,566, forward strand.
TTTTTTAAATTGAAAAGAAACTTTTTGGAAAACCTGTATATGCGAAGTGATTGGCAGCTTCATTGTTGACTCATAATTTATGGAAGTGGTTTAATATCTATAGATACACGCGGTAAAACTTAATTCTCTTGGCCGAGACAGTGTGATCTTAAATAAGCTTTGTATTTGCGCTGAAGACGCCCGAGGTGAAGAGATGTATTTATCAAAGGTTGCCAAATAATGTTGCATTGTAAGCTAGTGCACTGAAACAACCGCAAAGATGAAAACAAAGTGTGATCATAATCATTGATTTTTATCAAATTCTGCTGGAAAATAGCCGACAGTCGGATTCACGTGGGAAAACTTCTTTATGATTTAGACCAATTAGACGACAGAAATACCAAAACGAGAAGGGACTTCCAAAATTGAAACAACAAGTTAATAACTGCGAAGAATAACTGTATTTCAAAATGGCGGTCATGAATTTAACGGGTCGAAGTTGGAAATTAATTTTAAAAATAACTGATTTTTTTTCCATGAAAATTTCGTTATGTCAATAACTAGTTATTTATCTTATGAAAAAACAAACATAGTTTATCTCTACTTGGTTGATAAAATCCCTGATAGAGAAGATGAGTTCATTTATCTACTACTGGGTCAACCCAATTTTAGTTGCCTAATGGATTTCAGGCGCCAAATGTGAGAGGTCTGAAGACGCGTTGTAGCCTGCTCCAACGGGAACAGGCGATGCTGGCCACGAGCAAACCTGAACAATGTATCGTAGGCAGACATGGGAAAAAGAGATATGATCAACTTCAGATAAGTCATTTGATTAATTAAAAAAAAAAAGATACATGTATTTGGACTTCATTCTCGATACCAAGACAATAACACCTAAAGAAATATATTAAGCATTTCTCTCTTCTCATTCTCGTATAATGTATTACTTATTGTTGAAACTTGACTAATGCATGGAATAATAATGCAACACAAAATGTACTTAGAACAAAATGTATTGAAACAAGAAAGTGTATACAATATTTACATATAGTCTTTTGCATATTCCCGATAAAACCGTTCCTGGAGAATGTGTTGACTGAGTCGCAGTCGGGCAGAGTCTCTGGTTGAATCTGTTGATTCCTCCTTTCTCTTCCCGGTACCAACCATATTTATATGGTCGGTACTCCACTATACAAATTAGGTGGATCCTACCACAACACTTATATAAAATATATGCTTCTTAAACTGTTCATTTATCTCGCCCATTGTTCCTCTGTTAGGACACACACGGGGAGTCGCTAATTTTCTCATAATCTATCCTACGTTCTGATAACTCTAATAAAAGAGTCAAAGGGTGTACTCGGGGTATCACACTTGTGCACTAATTGCCTGTGGGTTCAACACTCACTACCTAATCTACCTATCGTTCGGTTCACGCACGTCACCGGTCTTTTGAACAGAAGTCGAGGTTTATTTCTTGTTTCCTGTTTAGGATTGGGACTTCCGGTTATGGAACTATGTTGTAAAAGACGCTATGGAAGTTGGTGGGATAGGGTAGCAGAGGTAAGACCAATGTAGGTACTGGGGGTTCTTGAGATTTAACGCACAAAGAGTAAAGAAAATATCTGCCCCCTGATGAGGATCACCGATGCTCGAAAGGTTTTGGAAACCGATTTCAAGTTTATTCGTCCACCAGTTGGACCATGATTCACGAACGGGGGAACGACTAATGGAAATAATCGTACTATCAAATACATATTTTCGTGGTATTAAAGCACACACTAACACACACACACACACACACACACACACACACACATATATATATATATATATATATATATATATTAGACATTCTTATGTTTATACATTCTTTTTTATAGATACAAATATTTAAGTAAATGTTCTGTTTATAATAAACAGTATTAACAACATTTACCGGCCTGAATGTCTGAGAAATTGTCCTAGAAAATATGCGTCCTCCGATAGGATTCGAACCTGTATCCTATACGAAGCCGTCATATATTTTACCGATTTCGCCACAGAGGAGAATTTCGGTTAGCTAGGTTGATTTTACTCTTTTTAAACTACAATTTTTCCATGATTTTCTCACGTACATTCATATCTGCTCGATGCGTATCCAAATGTAAACAAATGACGTCATACATTATGAAATGGACAAAGTCCGACAATTATTTTAAGACATTTTTATGTTTATACATTCTTTTTTTATACATACAAATATTTAAGTAAATGCTCCGTTATAATAAGCAGCATTAACAAATTTACCGGCCTGAATGTCTGAGAAATTGTCACAGAAAATATGCGTCCTCCGACAAGTAAAATCCGTAAAAGCACGTTAAGCTATATCACGGTTCCGTATAGGATACAGGTTCGATTCCTATCGGCGGATGCATATTTTCTGTGACAATTTCTCGGACATTAAGGCCGGTAAATATTGTTAATACTGTTTATTATAAGAAAGTATAAACATAAAAATGTCTTAAAATAATTGTCGGACTTTGTCCATTTCATTATATATATATATATATATATATATATATATTCTCGAAATGTAAATATCTGCTATGTTTTTTTTTAATCCTAAAGCACTATTCGGGCTTTGTTTGATCAGGAGGTCCTACGTGAATATGAAAATATTTTGATTCCGTGAAGATTTTAAAATATTTTCATAATAAAAATCTTAGGCGGATTTATGATGCAGGCATAATATCTATCTCACGCACGGTGAATACTAGATCTGGCTTCTTTAGTATTTCCCCTTTTCTAGCGAGATTAATGCTCGACAAGCGTACATATAATTTTTAGATCAAAATAGAATTCTTTTCATTTTTTATTCAAAATACTCAAATTTTAGGAATACGTTTTCACAGCGTCGCCCACGTGACGACAACGTGACCATGTTTTAAATGGAGCGCTGATCTTATAAAACTTTCAGTTATCTGTTTGGATAAGTCTTGTTCTTATATATTAAGAAATGGACTTAATATATGACGTCATTTGTTTACATTTGATACGCCAGTGCAGTTATGAATGTACGAGATTCATGGAAGATTGAAGTTTATAAGCAGTAAATTCGAATTTGCCTACCGAACGCTCCTTTGTGGCCGAGTCGGTTAAGGCACGTCAGCGTAAATGGCGGTTCCGTATAAGATGCAGGTTCGAATCCTGTCAAAGGACGAGTATTTTCTATGAAAATTTCTCGGACATTCAGGCTGGTAAATGTTATTTAATACTGTTTATTATAAACAGAGCATTTACTTAAATACTTTTATCTATAAAAAAGAACGTTAAACATAAAAATGTCTTGTTCTTATGTACATCGTCTTTGTCATGTTGAATTATATTTTATGAATATGTTCTGAAGATGGTTTATTAGACCGAAACGTCCGACGTTGACATATTAACATTAAAACAGCATAATTGTATATAAGGATTTTTGTTTGTTTTTTCCGTATATTTTTCTTCATATATATATATATATATATATATATATATATATATATATATATAATTTAGCTCTTGAAAATATATTTCAATTAAGCACTGTTGAGTGATAGGCTGATTCTATACATAAAAAAATGAGTTAATGCAAAGCTCTTCAGTAAAAATGAATTGGAGCATTCCGGCGTTTGGCGTTTGTTTACATTCGTAAAAAAAAAAAAATACGCTAGTTTCTCTCTGTCGAATGAAGATAGCTCAGTGGTAGAAACACTTACTGACACGAAATCGGTTGGGTTTTGATTCGGGTTTGAGGCATTCAGATGCCTAGTCGCACTGAGGAGCTGTGATACATTGAAACAGTACTGTCTGAGACATATATATATATATATATATATATATATATATATATATATATATATATATATATATATATTATCTAAAGGATCAATCACTAATATTCTATAGTTATAATTTATTACAATGGAATGGTAATCACGATCCAGTTTATCAGACCTACAAATTCAAATTATCTTCTTGCTCCGTACTGTATATTGAGTTCTATCTGATTTTATCCCCGTCGAAATATATATATTTCTCTCTTTCTCCTCTCTCTCTCTCTCTCTATATATATATATATATATATATATATATATATATATATAGCCCGTACATCATGGGTTTCAGGAACTGCATGTCAAAAAATTTTGAATTTGTAGGGCATATTGCAGGCCATTCCAGAGTAGTTATATTTGCTTCACACATCCAATTTTTCACTGATTTGGCCACAGGTATGCTGCAGTTATCTTGCTGCAAAATAAAATTACTTCCCATTTCTTTTTCTATGAATGGTAGGGCTCTATTTTCCAAAAGTTCTCTGTAGCTCAAGCTATTTTGACGTCCTTTTAACCACAAGTTTCCATTCGGAAATACCATACCCCAAAGGATGACTCCTCCTCCTCCCATCTGTCTTTTGTTGAGAATAATAGGTTCACCTTTTCTCGACCATTTACACCACCCGTCAGGTCCATCGAACTTAAAACGTTTTTCATCAGTAAATATCACTTTCTTGAAGTCGACATGATTTGTTATCCACCTTTTGACGCTTCCCAGCCTTACCTCCTCATGTTTTCTCGTTAGTGTAATTCTTTTCTTGATTTTAGCATAGTTAAGTCCAATTTCGTGCAGCTTTCTTTGTACAGTTCGAACACTGACGTCAAGTTCACACTTCTTTACTTTCTTCGCTGTCACCTTTTCTCCAGATGATTACAACCTCGTAACACTCCTCTTCATTCTTCTTTCTGTTCTCTTGGAAATTGTTTTTTTCCGTCTTTTCTTCTTCTTCTTCTTCTGCTCATAGTCTGTACCTAGCATGTATTCAACTGTTGACTTTGGTAGCTTCATCTCAGCGGCGATCTTTCGGATGCTGAGCCCGTCTTCTCTCTTCTTTGAAACCAAACTGATGACTTATTTTGAATGCATTCTTCTTCAGGATTTTAATACGTTTTCGCAGTGAATGGTAAAGATACTCAAATGTAACGGCCAGGGTACAATTTACCTGCAGAAAATTTGCATATTGTAGACGTTCGACGAATAAATCATTAAAAAACCCGGAATTTGTGTCATGTCCGAAAAATAGTGTCGCCTAATTTGAAGTAAAAATAAAGAAAACATGAAACCAAAGACAAACCTATCAATCAATGTTCATAACATTAATGGACAGTTATTGCTGAATTAACTACTCATCAACACAAAAGCTCTCGGCAGCAAAAAACACATTTAAGCACACTTTTCAAAGTGTCTCAAAAATAGTGTCGGCCCCCTGTAGCAAGACAGACCGTGTTCTTAGCCTTGGATAGCAACTGGTCTACCGCAGAAAAAAATGGCAACCTACTGCGGGAAAAAACCCGCGTTGTCAGTCATGTATCGAAACATACATGATCGCCTAAGTGTGTATCACGCATGGCACACAACTGAATGACTGATGGAGAAGACAATAAATCCTCACAGCCTAAATCATCAACTTCATATGACCATGAGTATTGTCCAATGTCCGTCTTTGATTCACACCTCAAGTCAAAATGACCTAAACACCTTAGAGATTTGGAACTTCCTAAGAGTAAAAAACTGTTAGGTTCCAGGTAACAGGTATAAAATTTATTACCTGGCGATGTACGGATTTCCGAGATCATCACAAGGTTATTTTCCCAATCTTAATTTTGGATTGTGATTTGGTGTACTGCAATGATATCAGTGGTTTTATGCAATCACTTAACATCAGTTACAATCCAGAGCAATAAAGTCTGTTTATTAATTCCTCGTAAAAAAAGTCTCAAAGCTTTCTTGTTACACAATGGTAATCTGTTATCTTCGATCCCAGTTAGTCATGCAGTCCACATGAAATAAACTTATGATAATAATAAAACTATTGAGATACATCGACTATGGTCAACATAACGGACTGTTTTGCCAAGATTTGAAGGTTGTTGGTAATTTACTACGACGATAAGGTGGATATGCCAAGTAATTCTCTTGGTTGGGAATGGAACAGCCGAGACAAAAGAGAAACTGATCAGTGCGTCTATTACTGGAACCTGCGAGGAAAAAATGGTCAGCATCCACAACTAGTTAAATCAAAGAAAAAATCTTTTGCCCCCTCTTCATTTCAAGTCAATTGATAAAAAGGCAGCATTGAAGTAATGTGCAAAATAAATTTCCTAGTATAAGTGAAGCAAAGGGAAAGGAAGACACCTTTAGATATTGTTTTGTTGATTCACATGCATCTAACTACTGGCCTATTCTATTAATGTTGTTAAAGAGTATCCATTTCTCATCGCATGTAAAGATTCGATGCAAAAATGGTTCTTTTTGCCAGTTTTCACTCATACAGTAAGATTATTTGACATTGTTTCATAGTAATCATTTTTGTTGAGCTTATGAGTAACAATATATTATAAGAACATTTATCAGGAAAGAAAAAGTCAGGGGTAAGAGATCTTTATACACCAAGGTTACATTTTTTTTTATATATACCAAGGTTAGACGACCGGATCAAAAAATGCGTCATTTCATGTGTGAGAATCTAATATATATATATATATATATATATATATATATAGATAGATAGATAGATAGATAGATATAGATATACATATGCGTACATTGTCCTCATCTTTGCCGCCATCATATTGTCCTCATATTGTCCTCATCTTTGCCGCCATATTTGTCACAACGTTTCGGCCGTTGTACGCTCCGGCCTTCTTCAGGTGGTTGGAATTTCGAACTGAACACTTTATTTCGATCACTGGGGTAGACTGTTCTAGTTCCACGTGCCATGTTTGATGGATGTCAGTTATCAGTTATCTCCTGCTAATTTTCCCTCTGAAAGTTCTCCACTGCCTTATCCAGGAATTGAACTCACCTTCTTTGGGACTGTCACTGCATCTAACCAACGCCTTTATCCACTGTGTCATGTGTCCTTGCGTGTATGTATAATTTTTCATTAAAAACGACTGACAAAGTACTCCGAATAATGTTACTTTTCTTATCGTTATACTGATGATCCTTTAGGTAAAAACTCGGTAGGTAGGTTCTGGCTCCTTAGGTGTTATATATATATATATATATATATATATATATATATATATATATTCATTCCGGAACATAAACTAAGCAGAAATTATCCGAGTATTCTGTATGTTCGTGTGTTTTCGGCTATACATTTAGCCATTATCAAGGATGATTTTTTATTGGAACTGAATGAATGGGTTGTTTTATTTATGTATTTAGAGTTATAGGATTTTTTTAAAACACGGTCAGCACATTTTGGCTGTGTTCAATGTTGGCTTTTTCTTTTTTATTAATATTACTTCCTATCTTTTTAGCCCTTTTTACGTGTGGATCATATTTGTATTATGTAACATTCTTATCAATAAACTTATTTTCATTATCAAAAAACATTGTCAGTCGTTTTTAATGAAACTTATACATACACACACACACACACACACACACACACACATATATATATATATATATATATATATATATATATATATATATATATATATAAAGGGAGTGAGTGAAGGAAAGAAAGAAAGTGACAGAAGCATAGGGATAGTCAAAAGAGATTAAATAAATGCAATGAAAGACTGCGACAGATAGATGGATAGATAATGAACAGACTGTGATCGATAGATAATGAACAGACTGTGACAGATAGATAGATAGATAATTAACAGACAGTGATCGGTAGATTATGAACAGACTGTGACAAATCCATAGATAGATATATAGATATATAGATAATGAACAGACTGTGATCGATAGATAAGAAACTGGCAGTGACAGATAGATAGATAGATAGATAGATAGATAGATAGATAGATAGATAGATAGATAATGAACAGACTGTGCTAGATAGATAGATAGATAGATAGATAGATAGATAGATAGATCGGTAGATAGATAGATAGATAGATAGATAGATAGATAGATAGATAGATAGATACTTGAGGCAATTCAAAATAAGTTTCAATTCTATACCATTATATTTTCTAAATCGAGGTTGTGATTAATTTCTTTTTGATGGAAATGCTCATTTAATTAAGATTTTATTTGTGCTTCGCCATGAAGATTTCAAATCATGTGAATCAATAACTTTAATTAATTGCTTATAATATCGAATCGAGAGTCAATAAATTCGAATTGTAAATTGTCTCTCGTTCGCTTCTGTACCAAATGCGACTCTGTTTCCTTGTGTGGCCGATTCTTTATCTACGCCGCAAAGCGAGTTCAGATGAATATGAGACTCGTTATGGAACGACTATTGTATGCCTAAAACAATCACTATATTTCGATCGATAGTATCGATTTAAGATAAACATTATTAATGAGGCCAGCCTCATATAGCGATTGATTATTGATTAATCAAGAAGCGCACCTCATTCCAAAAAATTTGGAGCCAGGATAAACGAATTAGTATTTATGGCGGAAATGAAAACTTATGACTATTTAGACTGTGACGCAGGATGAATGTCGTGGATTTTAGAAGTACGACACACGAAAAGATATTCATTTTTTTTTTGTTTTAGATTCTTGAAGTTTATAACATCTCAATTTCATAGCCCAAACGTAAAAACAAGTATGTGCTTAAAAGGCATATTCAAATTGTTTTACCGACGTGGCTGAGTTGGTTGAAAGCATGTCGGATGTAACGACAGTTTCTCCTGAAAACGGTATTACTGGTTGGAATCCTTCATAGAGCGTATTTTTTATAGAATTTCTCCAATATTCAGGCCGGTAGGTATATATATATATATATATATATATATATATATATATTTTATTAAAAGACATTTTATGTTTAACGTTGTTATTTTATAGATACAAGTATTTAAGCAAAGGCTCTGAATGATAAACAGTATTAAATAAATTTACTTCCATGAATCATAAATTTTAATAGAAAATATTCGTTCTTTGACGAATTCGAACCTTCTTGTAGCGTCATATACGCTGAGCCTTACCTCTAGGCTACAAAGTACGTTCAGTAGACGTATATGACGGTTCCGTATAGGATGCAGGTTCGAATCCTGTCAAAGGACGAATATTTTCTATGAAATTTTTTTCGGACATTCAGGCCGGTAAATGTTATTTAATACTGTTTATCATAAACAGAGCATTTGCTTAAATACTTGTATCTATAAAATAACAACGTTAAACATAAAAATGTCTTTAATAAATAAATTGTCGGACCTTGTCCATTTCTTAATATATATATATATATATATATATATATATATATACCGGAAGTCAAATGGATATTATTAAAGAAAAGGAGAAAAATCAAAATAGAGACAATATATATATATATATATAAAAAAACAAAAAACGGCGCATTCTATACATACACACAGACTGGCACATGCGCACAATTCAGTGTACACAGCCACACACAAAAATTGCACTAATGAAAGTGCACATAAAAAAGAAAAAAAATACCCCTGACGAGTTAACGGAGTGATTCCTGGAGGGTCCGTCTACGGAAATCTTTTACTTGCATTAATTCTCTCTCTCTCTCTCTTTCTTTCTTTTTCTGTATATATATATATATATATATATATTTATCGTGTTTAAAAAATAATCGGGGTGTCTACTCTTATATGGGGATCCACAAGATATAACGTTTATAGTGATAAAAATACGTCTCAATAATAGTTAAAAATCCATTATTATCTTTAGAAATTGCTTTGTTTACGTTTCGAATATGAAAGCGAGTAGTTATGAAATTTCGAAAATCAGAACGAGAAAGATGTGCTTAAAGAAAAATAGAAGCACGCTTAATAACGAATCTCTTTGGGATATGAAACAGAGCAGCTATGAAATATATGAAAGGCAAAAATTGATATCCTAAAAGAAAGTATTTAGGCTTATAAACGAAGTAGCTCTGCGTTGGCGAATCGGTTAAAGTAACTCGGATATAACGTCGGTTTTTCTAGTAAGGCGCTTCATGGATTCGAAAATCCGCTTCTGGGCAAAATTTATATATAAGAATATTTTAATAGTATTTAAAAATATTTAATATTATTTAATAGTAATTTAATAATATTTTAATATCATTTAAAAGGATTTTAAGAATATTTTCATATTATATAAAAGGTTTTTAAGAATATTTTAATATTATTTAATAGTATTTTAAGAATTATTTAATATTATTTAATAGGATTTTAAGAATATCTTAATATTATTTAATAGGATTTTAAGAATATTTTAATATTATTTAAAAGGTTTTAAAGAATATTTCCATAATATTAAATTGTATTCTAAGAATATTTTAATGTTATTTAAAAGGGTTTAAAGAATGTTTCCATATTATTTAATAGAATTTTAAGAATATTCCAGTTGGTAGACGAAAATAATAGATATACTGTTTAATATATATATATATATATATATATATATATATATATATATATATATATATATATATATATATATATTGTTTTGAGCAATGAAAACCGCATTTTTTCGGTAATGTAGCCATTTCGGCCAACACCTCACCAGAAGAATCTTTCACAACTCAAATACGATATTAAGGATATTCGGAAAGAAAAAAATCAAGTAATCTAGGATCTACAGTTTAAATAAAAAATATATATATATATATATATATATATATATATATATATATATATATATATATATATATATACCACTGTAACAGCAAAATTGTTCAAATCGAGTCACTGCAAAGTTTTCCAATTATTAGATTAAGCTCTGAAACGTTCTATCAAAGAAATCGTTAAATATATCTCATAGCTGAAATGTGCCAATAAATCGCTTTATCTCTAAATTGAAATTATGATCCGTCTTCCTGGGGTGACCTCCTGGTTCAGTTTTCCTCTTTACTTTTTCTTCTTTTTAAAACTTATTCATCATTCTCTTGGTGGTTCTTGAATGGACTTTGAAAATGGCAACCGGATTATGAATGTTGGTACCATTACTAAAGGCCTGAATGATCTTTTCATCTCACCATTGCTCAGTTGGGAAGATATAGTAAGGATGACACAAAACGATTTTAACCTGTTCTCTTTCTAGCTGAATAACTCCAAATTGAACGTGTCATATTTGTCTACAATCACGATACATTTGTCGCTGACATATTTACCGAAATCGTCTATGAAGGTCTATGTTACGGTTTATCATGACATAAAAAAATAAATCACCCACCTCCACCCTCTGAGCATATTCTTCTACTTAGCGTAGATCAGACATTTAATTGGTTAATCAAAACATACCCACAAGTCTATTTTTAATTCTGACCTTATGTCCCCGCTTTAACTTTCGGAAAAAAGAGGTGTCACTTTGTTTTTAAATTTCCTTAAAAATCATTTAATCACCAGTTATTTAGCATCAACTGATGAAGTACAATTATAGTATTGAAACATGAAACATTTTGTGTAGCGATTTCAAATGTTTTGATCATCACTTTACAATAATAATAATAATAATAATAATAATATATATATATATATATATATATATATATATATATATATATATATATTTGTGTGTTTAGGCAGCAATTCTTCTTTCATACACATTTCATTAAATACGACAGACGAGGTACTTTTATTTACTTTTTTATACAATTTCTCATGCGATCTAATAATTTGTTTTCTTTTCAGATGATAAATTATATAAAAAACTGTCCGAATGTTCTTTTTGTCCGAGCGCTTTCGGCTATACATTTAACCATTTCCAGAAATTAAATATTTTAACTGTTAAATAAAAAATAGTTTGTTGTATGTATGTTTTATAAAATGTTTCATTTTTCAAAACACGGTCAAGATATTATGTCCATGTTCCAAGTTAATATTATTAAGTGTTGTTTTTTCTTTTTTTTTTTTAATAATAAGACTTCCATTATTTTAAGCCGTTTTTGCATGTAGATGATGCTATTATATTAGTGTTGTCAACAAGTATGTCACGAATATTGTCCGGTAGGTCTCCATGATTATTTAAATGAGATCTAATTAAGCTATGGTCAGAAATGTGTAGAGTGAGTCTGCGTGTCAAAGATATTGTAGTGTGACCTATATAATTATTTACGAATTTTGATTGATCAGGAATACAATTCCTTAATGAGCATTTAAATTCGTAAATAATATTTGCCCTATTTAATTTTGTTCAAAGCGGTGAATTATTATTTTTAATTTTTTTTCCTAATTTTGTTTTCTAATTTTTTTCTATTGTCAACTGGTGACATGCATTTTTTATAATGTTCTTAATTCTGCTTTCATCTTGTTTATAATTTGCGTTCATCTGATTTTTATAAAAAAATATTAATGTTATTCATTATGTTTCTATTCTCTTCGTTGCTATTAGCTAACTTAGAGAGAAAACGTCTAATGTGGAAATCAAACAATTGATTAGGAAATCCGTTATTAATCAGCGTTTGCTTTACATTGTTTTATTCGTTAAAGAAAATCGTGCAGGATATATATATATATATATATATATATATATATATATATGTAGATAGATAGATAGATAGATAAATAGATAGATATATGGAATTAACACATTAATTCCATCTATATTTTACGCGCGTGCGAGTTTCCTCCCTTCCTTTCACACTCGTGCGTGTGTTCGCGCGGTTTGCACCCCTTCCTTCCTCTCACAGCTAGACGTAGCAGTGACCTGGAGCAAGAACTTCGCTAGCTCCTACTGATGAAGTCAGACTAACAGATTTTGAATTTTTTCCCGCGCGTTTCGCGGCGTCTCAAACGGCCAGCGTTTGCAAGCCAGTTGCCTCCCGACTTTCGACCTAACTAGACGGGCAACTCATTTATTCCGTACCCTTAACCCATATGCAGGCCGGAATATCTTATCTCAACAATGTCGACCTCACACTGTACCAAGACTTCTTCTCGTCTTGAAGCTGCCCGCAGGTCAGACCTTCTCCGTTTTCGACCAGAAGACGTTCGAGACACACGACACAGTCGTGAGCAAAACTTCGTATTCAACAAGTGGCTTATTTTTATCCCTCGTCAGTCAAACTTTAAATACAGACAGGGATATCTTATTGACGAACAAACTTGCTACCCGCAGGTCAGACCTTTCTCCATTTTCGACCAGAAGACGTTCGAGACACACGACACAGTCGTGAGCAAAACTTCGTATTCAACAAGTGGCTTATTTTTATCCCTCGTCACTACGTCAGTCAATCTTAAATACAGACAGGGATATCTTACTGACGAACAGACATTCTTCGTCCTTTCTGGACTCGCCATAATTAACTTCTCATAGACGATGCAACCAACCGCAACTAGCTCTTCGTCCTTTTGGCTAGACGTCCGCAGCATTCCGTTAAAACTTTCAACAATTAATTCAAGACCTGACCGAACTCTGAGACCCTACTTTGAACCTGAACACAAAAGAAAAAAAAGAAAAAACACAAAATCACATACACTCTCAATTCATTGGACTCTAATCTACTTTGAACCAGTACCTTAAAAATATGCATAACATCACTCTCAACGCCAAAAAAAAAAAAAAAAATCCACAGTGAGTACTCCTTTCTATCTGTGCGCACATACAGCTCGTGCTTAACGAGTTCCCTTTTTCCAGGACCTTATGAAACTCCTTTCCCGCCTTGTTCATCTTGCATTCCTATTTTGGCGCGGGACATTTTTCATTAATCTCGTACCACGAGATAATCTACTTGTTTCCATCTAATTAAAGTTACACATGTTTTACAAATAGACGTCTTTGTCATTTTATTCCGGCTATCTCTTTGATGTTTATTAATTTATGCACTCGTTGATTGACCCCTTTCCTCTCACTGTTCATTCACGCATTTTTTATTTTTTTTATACATTGCTTGTGGACTCGGTAGTTTAGTGTGGTGTCTGGCACAAGGCCACTTTGTATTAAACCAGCACTGCACGCTGCCGGGTCCGCAACAGATAGATAGGTAGATATAGATATAGATATATTCCAAATGTAAATTACGTCACACATTATGAACTGGACAAAGTCCGACAATTATTTTAAGATATTTATGTCTATAAAAATATGGATACGTATCGAGCAGATATGAATGTATGAGAGAAAATCATGGAGAATTGTAGTTTAAAAACAGTAAAATCGACCTTGCTAACCGAAACGCTCCTCTGTGGCGAAATCGGTAAAAGCACGTCAGGCTATATGATGGTTCCGTATAGAATACAGGTTCGAATCCTGTCAGAGGACAAATATTTTCTATGAAAGTTTCTCGGACATTCAGTTTGGTAAATCTCGTTAATACTGTTTATTATAAACAGAGCATTTACTTAAATATTTGTATCTATAAAAAGAACGTATAAACATAAAAAATGTCTTTATATATATAACATAGTAAGGCAGATCGGTTTGTTCAAATATATTTTTATTTACAAGTTGTACTTTCAGGTTTTTTCACACCGCCAGAGTATAAATATTAAAATATTAGAATATAAACCCATGTTCCTTTTAGATTTTGTACCGGAATATATATATATATATATATATATATATATATATATATATATATATATATATATATATATATATATATATATATATATATAGTTGGATAGATGTGAGTTTGTGACCCTGGGTTTCACGCTTTTGCGATCGGCAGACAAACTATATACTAATTATATACACACTTTTCACATATATATATATATATATATATATATATATATATATATATATATATAGAGAGAGAGAGAGAGAAAGAAAGAGAGAGAGGAAGGGAGGGGTAAATAGAGAGAGAATTAATAAAAGTAAAAATTTTGTCACTTCACTGATTGTCGGCATCCTGACTCCAGAGTTTCGTAGGAATCACTCGTCCACTTATCAGGAAAATGATGATAATCGAAGTACAACGATAATAATGTTATCGAAACTATATTTTTGAGTTGAGGTAGAATAGCTGAACAGCAACAATATAAGCCAGAGGTTGTCACACAACGACCAGGTAGGAAGTATTTGCCCTGGAGCGAAGTTTAAGAAACTAATTTCGCCCACTACTTTCAATATGATGAGTTGGATTTGCCTCGAATGCAGCGCCATTGTGGCACTGAACGAATCTAAACAAATATTTGCACATCGCAGATGAATGTATGTACACATGTGCATTCATTTCCTCCATAGAAAATAGAAAAAACCTTCTGAAAAGAGAAATGACTTAGAAAGAATGCGTGTAATCATTTTTTTTTTATCTTTTTCAGAAGGTTTTTTCTGTTTCCCGTGGAAGTAATAAACATTTTGTCCATCTCGCGAAACGGTTGCGCCAACTTGATGCGCAGTGACAGCAAATCAGTGACGACCTTATTGCACCCACATGTACAGGTGGATTACAGTGGGGTTGATCATATTGTTGGCATGTGACCGAGTAATTAGAAGGACTGCTTTCTGATTGTAAGGCCAGCCAAACGGAATTCATACATCCGATCTATTGATAAAGATGCTGGAAAAATTAAATGCAACCAAAACAAAACTAGTAACATTAATCCATCACTGAGCCCACACTGGACTTTCACCTATCACGGTGGATGAGATTTTTCTCCTCGTCTTGAATGTCGTTTGGGACTCAAGCTCTCCCTAGACCTTCCATGGTAAGTGTTTGAATGAACTCTTTGCTATGGTACCTAGACTTTTTGAATTTAAGTGCATATGACTCGTTGACCCTTCTATTTATCTATTTACCTTCAGCTCCTTGATAAAATCCAAAGAAGAATCAGCAATATTATTAGTCCTGACCTGGCGTCTCGGCTTCAGTCATTATTCCACCCTTGTAAAATGACTTCCCTGTGTCTTTTCTATAAATACTTCCATGGTAATTGTTTGGATGATCTCTTCGCTATGGTACCTTGACCCTGCTATATGATAAAATCCAAAGAAGAATCAGAAATCTGATCTAGCGGCACGGGTTCAATCACTTTCCCACCGCCGTAAGGTTGCCTCTCTGTGTCTTTTCAATAAATACTTTCAAGGAAAGCTTTCTCATGAGTTTTTTCCTATGGTACCTAGACGTTTTAAATTTAAGCGCAGTAGTCGACTGGCGTCGAGATCTCATCAAATTTACAACTGAGTTGACTATATGTAGTCGTGAATTATTTTCTGTTCTCTTTCTTCTCGCTTGTTCCATGTTTTGGAGTCAACTTTAATCCCCCACCACCAAATTAAATGCAATGTCGATCCCTATCTACTGTCATCCCGATTCAGTTTTTCTCTTCCAACTCTTTAGCAATGTTTCTGTTTCGAATTCTTCCACACCCTGCAACCACTGGTATCTTAGGGGCTTTACTGGCTTGCTTGGGGTGAAACCGATTAAAAAACCTTAAGTGAAAATCCTATAGTCGGTCTATTGTTAAAGATGCTGAAAAAATGGTTCATTGTACCACTTTTTAAAGCATAGCTTAGATGTGGTGGAAGGCTGAAAGTTTGGGGCAGTCAGTGAGGATCGAACTCACTACTCAGTTGTAATTTTTCTAGCGAGACAAGCTTACTAACCCTTACACAGCCTCGGGGTGCCCCAGTGGTTTTCCAGGCGTAGCTTACATGTGGCACAAGACCGAAAGTAGGGAGCACCCTGTGATTATGGAACTCAGTACTCATTCGTAATTGTTTTAGCGAGACAAGCTTGCTACCCCTTACATCACCTCGAGGTGCCTAGGTAAGTATTTGACTCCCACTTGTATACTTTGTCTTTGCAAGATCCAGATAAAACCCCAAAATGTATTATTTCAAACATATCTGGGTTGCACCTAAATATTTCTCACTTGGCTGTCTTGATAGAGTTGAAAAACATCTATGCGACCTTGTGGTTGATGAAATATTTCCCACCCTACAAGCACTTCTTCCAACAGACGAAACGTCCTAAACATTTCGCTGCTCCATCGCTATTTCTATGGTTTGAGTTCTGATGAGATACAATTCCATAGACTCACCTGCCTTGACCTTTGCATCTTAGACCCGCTCGAGGGTGAATAATCCCCACCTCCTTCGCGTTCCTATAGAAAGAACTAGCTTCTACTCGAACAGAGACTCCTGGCAGGATGTTCTTCTGAGTATGACGATAATCTACGATTATTCACCCTCGAGCGATTCCAAGATGCAAAGGTCAAGGCAGGTGAGTCTATGGAATTGTAGCGCAGCAAGACCTCTGTTCGGCAGGTTTTGACAAGCATGGAACCATTACTTAATGGGTGTTATTCCCAGGTCCACCATGACCTGGAGTGGTAGCACCGGTTAGGGACCCAGGTGTGAGCAAATAGTTAACCCCCAAACTGGAGACAAAATATTACGAGAGTATATGTAATTTTATATTAAAATACTAAGAATAGAATTTTTTGAAAATAATTATTACCAGCAATACATTTTTTGAAAAAAGGTAAACAGTGATAACATATAATGAAATAGATTAAGCCAAGCAATTACTTAATATATTTTCTGTTTAATAGTTAATTTTATAGATACAATTTATTTAAGATACGTTAAGATATTTAGTTAATTATTTTATTTAGTTACTTAGTTTGGATACGTTTCGTGAGCAGATTTGATCGATCGAGGAAAAACGTCGAAGATTGTGTGTTTATAAACAGTAATTTGGAATTAGCTAACCAAACGCTTTTCAGTTAGCTAGATGGTATATAACGTCAGATCAAATGACAATGTCTGTAAAAGATTACAATTTCGATTTCTGTCGGAGAACGCATCTTTTCTACTAAATATCTCGAACATTCACGCCGCTAAATGTAATGAATACTGTTTAATTAAAAACAGATCATTTACTTAAATATACTGTATCTATAAAAATAACGTATAAACAAAATACTGGTGAGTGACAACGTAATTCTATAAAAAAAAAACAACCGCCTGCGCTAATGCAAAGCTCTTCAGTAAAATGAATCGAGCACTCCGGATGATTAGCATTTGTTTACATTCATAAAAACAATACGCTATATTTTGCTGTTTAATGAAGATAGTTCGGTGGTAGAAATTCTGAATGATAACAAATCGTTTGGGTTTCAAACCTAGCTTGATGCATTCCGATGTCTAGTCGCACTGAGGAGCTGTGATACAGCGAAACAATACTGTTTGCGAATGACACACACACACACACACACACACATATATATATATATATATATATATATATATATATATATATATATATATATATATATATAATTCCGGCAGTGTGTAAAAAGAAACACAAAAAAACAGATAATACAATTTACAAAAAAAAAAAAAAAAAAAAAAAGTAGACAAACTGGTAGTTGAGAAAAAATCAATAAAAAAAGAAGACTAAAAACATCTGTATTTCTTGAAAAAAATCATCCAGCATCGCGATTTCTATTCAAAAGAAGAAGAAAAAAAACACCGAGTGATTACCTAAGTGGAAAAGAAAAGTGCTCAATGCACGAAGTAGAGTAAAATTAATATACCTAAAGAGCCAGAACCTATCTACTTCGGTTTCACCTTACTGATCATCAGTATATATATATATATATATATATATATATATATATATATATCAAGATAAAGTCTGAGGTATTTTTATTTTTATCGAAAGGCGTTTTAAATTTAAAATCTTTATGAATACAATTCACGTGTCTTTCGTATTGATGACGTCATTTTCAAGCTGCGTGATGCATAGACGAAGCCACATGAAACAAGAGAAAAATGAGCCAGTAAGTTTATTGTCAAATCTCTTGAATACATCCTTTGTCTTGTACGAAATCCAGATGAAGTCACTTAAGATGTTAGAATATGTGGTTTTTCTTTAAAGCATACATTGCTCCACATATACAGGCACTCACACACACACAGACACACATACAGACACACTGACTATATATATATATTTATATATATATATATATATATAATAAAAATATAAAAAATAAAAATTTACTGAATCAAAGAAATGAAATAGCTATTCTTTGCCGACATTGTTAAAAATTTTCCTTAAATATTATTTAAAAATAAAATAAAATAATTTTTAAAAAATGGGAGCTGAAAATATACATACTTATATTTGATATTTGATAATAATTTTTAAATAATTTAAGTAATTCTATTACATTTATTTGTTTTAAAAAGAAATATAGTCAATTAGTAAATTAAGATTAAAAAAAATATATTAAAATTGTAGTTCAGTATAACGTATTCTAAAAAAAAAACATCTTTTTTAGAAAGAATCTTCATGTATAAAAGTACGAACTTAACGGGGAAAAAATGCCGAAAACCTTTTTCTATCCGATAAAGAACACCAGACGACATGCGTTGAATGGATGTCAAATTTCGTTGAAAAAAAGTCACCCCTACCCTACCTAGACTTAACCTCTTTTTCGAACGTAACTCATAATTGATACAATAATAGTTAATAAAAATGAACACGCTACCGCCCCTGTCTAAATGACTGGATTTCTCTGTATCTTTGGAAACAAAAAATTATCAATTGCATGTGCGTTTAAAACTGAGTAAATTTAAAAATAAGTTATTCCAAAATTCGCTTGAAGATGAAACAGAACTAATACTTTTAATTTAATTATATAATGAAATTTGAAGCTTTTAGCTTCGGTTTTTGAAACATGGTAATTCATGTGTAGCGAAGAAACCATATTTTAAATCAGTTAATTTATATATATATATATATATATATATATATATATATATATATATATATATATATTCCTCAGTGTGGCTAGACGTCCGATTGCTTCACGCCGATATCGAAAGTCAGAGAGCGTACCACTAGGCCATAGTCACACGGCAAAAAGGAAGGAAATTTAACATTTTTTTCTATACGAAATACACCGGCGGCTCGGAGAACTCAGTCCATACATGAAGAGTAATGCTTAATAGCAGTAGGAGCCGCTGTTTTTTTATATATATATATATATATATATATATATATATATATATATATATATATATATATATATGTGTGTGTGTGTGTGTGTGTGCAAGTATATTGATAAATTAGGAAAGAACCGTTAGACAGATGATCCAGAAGTTCTTCAGCATTTTTTTGTTTTTATATTTAAAAAACAGTGCTCGATACCCAAGTAGAGCCTAGATTTTAAAAAAATAATCATAATATAATATATATATATATATATATATATATATATATATATGTATATTTCAATAAAGGTGCAATTAATTTACAAATTCATCAATTATTCATGCAAAAAACAAATACAAAGAAATCCATCACGCGAACAATTCAAATAATATACAAAAACCCCGAACCTGTTTATGAATGAAAAGATCCTTGTTTTTATAAATTTCTGTTGCATAAGTTCTTATTATTTTTACAACTTTCGTCTGTTCCTACAGACATCCTCAGGTATGGAATAGATTTTGTTCTTGTTTTTACTCTCAGTAATAAGAGGACAACAAAAATATATGTATTGTTGTAATCCGAAAAATGCTATTAGAAATGAGTTATTGTTTTTGGAGCGTGCAGTCGCAACGCTGAGTTTGATTTTAAATTTTACAATTGTGCGTTCTTGTACAAATATGGTGATAAGTGAATTCTTTTTTACTGGTAAATTTTCTGTCAAAGTGGCATGAACTATATTGTTCAATAATTACAGTAATGTCGCACTTATTATCCAAAAGTTGCACTTGGATCAGTTATTTTAATTTCAATAAAGGTGCAATTAATTTACAAATTCATGAATTATTCATACAAAAAAAAATATAAAATATATATATATATATATATATATATATATATATATATATATATTATGACGGGAAATGACGTCATCCACCTACGTAAAAAAATCAATCTGGATATTTTTTTCATGGAATATCGAAATGTGAAAAATAATTTCATTAGTTTCTAGGTTCATACAAGAATGTAGTGTTAGTTTTATTTACATTAGCAGCGGACAAATATAAATACAGAAGTGAATCCAGGATGATCGTGAAAATAGGACATGTCAACTATATAAATGCCCTATTTTCTGCATCACCATATATTCAGCTCTGTGTCAATAGTATTTCGACATCTTACACTACCGTTGTGAAATATATACTTTGCATTATTCACAGGCGAATTAATGTCCTCGTCTTTGTTGCTGTTATCACAAGGTTTCGGCCTTTGTGTCCTCCTGCCTTCATCAGTTGCTACCTTCAGGAAATTTCGAAATGAACCCTTTTGTTTAATGTACGGGGGCGTAGATGTTATTCATTCCGCTGAACATGTCCAGTGCTATCACTCCTAGTTCTTAGTACAGTTCAGATATTGCTCACCGGGTTTTCTTTGTCCATGTACGGTTCCAGGACAAAAACCCAACGGACAAATCCATAGCGGACAAAAAGGAAGTAAACAAAATCAAAACCACTTATCCCGGAAATGGACAAAAATTCAGTCACATAAATAAAAGTCTCCGATATAAAAAAAATAAGCAAAACAAATTTAACATTGAAAATTGAAGGAACTTTTAATTCAAAATTTAATGTCAGATTGAGAGAAGTATATCCAATATATAGACTTATATGGACATTATCCAAAATACACACTCCAATATCAAATTGAAACAATAATATCCATTATAAAGACTTATATGTACAATATCCAATATATACACCCCAGTTGAGACAATAATATACAATATATACACATATATAGACATTAACAAATATATATACTCCAATAACAAATTCAGATAACAATATCCAATATATACAATTATATCTTAATTTGATATTGAAGTATACATGTTGGATATTGTTCATATATACAATATCCAATATGTACACTCCAATATCTAATTGAGACAATAATGTCCAATATATACACTTATATGTACAATTCCAATATATACACTCCAATATCTAATTGAGACAATAATGTCCAATATATACACTTATATGTACAATTCCAATATATACACTCCAATATCAAATTGAGACAATAACATCCAATATATACATTTATATGTACAATTCCAATATATACACTCCAATATCAAATTGAGACAATAAAGGCAATATCCAATATATAGATTTATGCTCCAAAATTCATGCTCATTATGTATAAAATTATGAATAATCACTTGAAACGAATGCACGTTCCAATAGACTGCAAGAATTCCTCTACGGTCTTTGATATGTTATCTTAATATTATATAATATGACAACAGCGAATGGACTTTATACCTATTCTTTTTAATTAATCTTATATGAAACTGAGGCTGGGAATTTCTTCACTGATTTGTCTACTGAAGACGTGTCCAGTACTATATATAAACTAGACGAGATATCCTGAAACAAGAACATTAATAGAAGTGTTAAGAAATATTATATGACGTTTAGATCTCGTCACATATGAAGAAGAGACTTGAGGCAACAGTGATATCTAGTTTTAATTCAGTACTGTTCAGTGTTTGCTTACATCCTTTTCACAGTTTCCAAGAAATTCAGCCTGAAGTACGTTGTCGAACCTGTGATACAGTTTAGTAATAATTTAATTCGTTAGTGGGTGCAATTCTTTTACTCAGAATTTTATTTCATTTATGAATTTTCTCTGGTTATCGTACAAGGATATTTAGCTTCAGTGCTTGTAAAATTGAGAGAAGGTATTTTGACTCATGTTTTCACCACAGGCTATTTACAAGAACATGTATTTGCATTATGCAGTTTTGAATTTCAAGATAAACTCTGAGGTATTCTCATTTTGCCAAATGCCGTTTTACATTTAAAATCTTTACGAAAATTCTTCACGTTTCTTTGTGTTGATGACATCACTTGCAAGCCGCTTACTGCATAGACAGAACCACATGCAATAAGAGAAAAATTGAACCAATATTTTTGTTGTCAAATATGTTGAATATATCCTTTATCTTGTACGAAAACAAGATGAAATAACTAAATAAAGTTGTTAAAATATGGCTTATATATGGTTTTCTTTAAAGCGGACAATTCTCTACACCTAGAGATACATACAAACATAGACAGACACAGACAGGCGCACACACACACACACACACACACACACACACATATATATATATATATATATATATATATATATATATATATATATATATATATACTCCGGGTGTAAGAGCAAAATTGTCCAATTCATGTAACAGCAAAATTGTTCAACTGTTTAACGAAGATCTGAACCATTGTATTTGAGAAATGATTAACGATATCTTGCTGGAATTCTCCGAGGTTTTTGCAAAAACTATTGGACTATTTTGAGCAATGAGAATGTATAATTACTCTCCAAGCTTACCAAAAGTATCGTGATGAAATCGATCACAAACAAAAATAATATTTTCATCATTAATTAATCATAGCTAAGGATCAGAGGCTCTTGAAGGAATGAAAACACACACACACACACAAGCACACCGACGCACACAGACATATATATATATATATATATATATATATATATATATATATATATTAGTCCAGGATCATTTTTCAAAGCTATTACAGATGATCTTCGCCCTCACTAACCTTCTAACTTTCTGTCCTGGAGTAGCAAGTTGCCTCATAGGTTTCACGTACAATTTCATTTCAAATGTTTTTTCACTGCTCTTTCAACAGTCCTAGCTGAACCTCCTCTCTCACCTGCCAAACGTCTTATGTATTCAGATGGAGATCTTTAACTCTTTAAGTTGAAATGATGATCCCTCTTCCAGTTGTGACCTCCTGATCCAGTTTTCCTCTCTACTGTTCCATCTTTTTTAAACTTATTCACCGTTCTTATGTTGGTTCTTGAATTCACTTTGAAGATCGAAGCCAGATTATGAATGTTGGTACCATTACTGAAGGCCTGAATGATCTTTTTCCTCTCGCTATTGCTCAGTTGGGAAAACATAGTGAGGCTGACACAAAACAGTTTTAACTTATTCTAACCGCATAACCCAAAGGGGTTTTTATTGATTCTTACAATAAATGTTGTCAAGATGGCTAAGCGTCGAATCTGAACACCTGGAAAAAAGAAATTTAGTTTTCCGTTCTTTTAGATATTTAAAATTTTATGGGATGGATAATTATACTGTTACACTATTTCGACAATTTTGCCGTTGCACCCAATCGTTGTTATTATTGTGTTTCTTTGGCAATGATAACAACGAAAAAATTGCAATATGAGCTCTGGTAAAAGACATGCACTGATAACAGCAAAAATTGCAATATGAACACCGGTAAAAAAAAAAATGATTGCTAAAGACATTAGGTTTATAATACCCGGAAATTCATACGCAGATGTCCTTAAGTGCAGATTGCCCAGTGGATAAAGGCGTTAGTTAGATTCAGATGTTTAGATGAAGTTATAGGCATTGTCGAAAATATATTATATTATCTGCCTTGTATATAGTGTATATATTTGAAGTTGATGGTGGTATTTACAAGGTTTTAGTTTTCGATATTTAATATTTGTTTCCTGTCTACATTTTAAGACGGTTAACTTCTGACGTTTATTTAGTAATTTTTGTTAATCTGGGAAGGTTATTATAGCCATTTTTCCTACATACTGTGGCACCATTTACCAAGGCAAAAAGAAAAGAAAGGAAAGAGAGGAAGGAAAGAAAGGAAAAGAGAGGCGAGACCCAAACGTGGGTGATAAGTAGGACACCCACGACTAAGAGACAATGGATAAAGGATATTTTGATAAGTAGCAAATGGCGAAGAGTGTCGTTACAATGGCAGGGAAATTCTGAGTGGATAAAGGAATCGTTGTGTTCTGGCGACGAGCTGTGTTATCGGGGATGCATAAACAAACCGCTAATGCGGGAAAACATCTGATTAAGCAAACCACAGACCGACTAGCCAAAGAAAAATCCAATTGAAAATGTGATTTTGATAATTGACAAAAAACAGGTGAACTACAGGGCTTTGGATAGATATGAAAAATTAATTGTGTCAAAGCCGCACACGAGGTGGCGACTGACCGTTTTTCTTTTGACAAGACATCTTTAGCTGCGATAATAAAACTATGTTATCAGAAATGTGCACCAAAGAATGACTGGAACCATGGAAATTTTTTTTTCGAGGCGACGGACGATTGTGTTGTGTCAAATAGACCACCCATTCTGATAATTAGCGATAATCTGACTGACGAAGTCCAGGTGAGAACAAGAGTTATGACCACCACCGATCGCATTGTTCTATTTGCGGCCAGAGAAAATGAGAACTGCGATTAAAAGAAAGAAAAGGAAAAGAAAAAGATAATTTTTTTTTAAGCAAGATATTTTTTTCCCCTAGAAACAAAACCGGCTGGACATCATTGGCCGAGTGGTGATCACGTGACGCAAGGAGGAAGCTGTCACCACCCATTTAGAGGATGGGTATGAGAGGTCGCCACGAGGAAGTGGGGAGGACAGCCGACACCCCCCTGAAGCATGGTGAGAAGGTGGGAGTAAGAGAAGACTCCCCCCAAAATGGAGAGAAGTGGAAAATTCCTAACCAAAAATAAAAGAAGTGGATAGGTATTTAAAATTATCGAGGAAACCCCCGGCGCCGACAAACCCACCCCGGTTTTTGTCGGCGTCCATATAAGCGAAGTCGCAGCAAGCGAAAATCAGTTCCAGCAGAGAGTTCCAGAGTTGAGTTCAGGAGACACAGTTCCCAGAGTCAGTCTCCAGTGCTCAGTTGAAGCAAGCCTCGCATCGGCTGACCAAGATTCGCGCAATTTCCGGACTCATCTTCAATCCAAGAACAATTATTTTGAAGAGCGACTTAGATCCAGACCACCAAAATAAGTTTTTTTCGATTTTCGTCCGAAGACACACCAAAAAAAAACAAAAAAAAAAAAAACAATTTCTTAAAGAGCAAACAACTTGAAGTGTTAAAACTCGCCTAACGGAAAACAACGTGTCACAATCCATAGAACGGGTCGGGAGATAGACGCAGTCCTATGTATCCAACAACTAGACATAAAGTTTGTTATCCTTTTCTTTGATACCTTGAACTTTTGAGTTATCATTTTATTTCTTTTATACGTATTTGTGCGATACCATCCCCGCTTGGACCCAACTTGCATTGCGGCCCCAACGACTAATTGATTTCGTCTGCCTAAGATCGATCCACAACGTGGGTAGGCGGACTGGAGATCAACGCAGTTACTTTGGTAACCAGGCGTTGGAAGCGAATTGGGAACGACGAGGCTGATATCAAATCTAACCAGATTCCCATCCGAATCACCAAAAGGTTAGAACGTCACATTTGGGTGCCGCGACCGATACCAAGCCAGTTGGTCGTCGCAGGACGAGACAACACGACTGACGCGACAGGCGGACTTCACGTTTGTAGCGGCAACACCCGAACGAAGCAGTGAGGAGCGAGCGAAGGCTGTGTTCAAGGGACGTCACAATACAGAGTCTTCAGTTTTTGTACTAATTGTTGTAGGCTGGTGCTGCTTACCATATTTTTCATGATATTTTTCTTTTTAATTCCCGTCATATGTTTACAAAGATTGTGTTGTTCACCTATTTGCTATCTGTAAAGTATGTTTTGTGCTCGGAGTTTCAATGCTTATATTAACCTTCAGTTACTGCTATGTATATTTTACTTCGTAATCCACTTATTTTAGAGTGCCTTGGTATATTACATTGTTTAGTAAGCAATTTCCGTTTAAGGGACTTTCGTTCTTTGCTCTGCAGTTTGATTTGTGTTGGTAGCATGTTGATTCTTTTTCTGCTGTGCTTTTTTATTATTTGCATAATCTTCTAGTTTAATCTGTAGCTGATATTTCCAGTATTTTTGTTGAATATTACCGTTGAGAGAACATCAATGAGGGAAGTATTTGTGTATAAGTTTAGTGAATATTTTTCTTATGTTTTTTGTTGTTGTTGTACAGGGATTTGAATAATATTATGTTACTTTTTCTGTTGGTTATTTTTTGTAGCGGGTTGTGTTGTATGTGAGTGCTGCCGAAACTCCACTATCGTTCAGGGCTGTTTCATAATTTTTTTTTTGGTTTTGGTGAATATGGCTTCGTTGGAAGAATTGTCAGATTAGCTACGTTGATTGATTGTGAGATCTACTTGATTATTATTGGCGAAACATGTGTCTTTCTATATGGTTTATATATACCTTTCTTAGACTGAGTGTAACACCTAAAAAATGTATCTCTTTTAGGTTTATTTCTATGTCTATGTCGAATCCCATATTTTTGATATTATGATTATATTTCTGATTTTGTGTTTTTGTATATTACAGCTACTAGGATTTATGATATCGTCATTTTTCCTATTAGCCATTATTTTAGCTAATGTAGTAAATTTATACATATAAGATCGCATCAGCACCATCAAAACTTCCCTCTGTAACGTCAAAGGTTCCTTCTTTTTTATCCACGCATCTTCGTGATAGTGATAGTTGAGAGTGTTTAACAATTCTTATTTCGCTTGGGATTATCTTTATTTGTTCTTGACCGAAGAAGATGATCTTATCTAGCATCGGTTTTGTAATAGAGGGTAGAAATATTTTATGACTAGTTGCATAAATTTTAGGTTGTGGAACCAGTCTGTAGTTGTACATTTTATGTTTTTTTTTCCACTGGTTTATTCCTAAATTCGTCCTTAATTCTAAATTAATCTTTGCGAGTATTATTTTCCTTATTTTATTCAGTTCATTTTTGATTGGATTTATGAATAACGTTTGCTTTGAAGATTTCTTTCCAATATTTTATGCCAATGAATATTTGCGATTTGTCGGTTAAATTTATTCGTTCATCCAAGTTAATGATGGGTCGATTTTTTATAGTTTCCATGTTTAATATCGTGTTCTGCAGTTTTTGGTGCTTTTTTCTCTCGAGTAGTTTGTTGTGTTTAATCAATAGCTTCTATATTAATAAACGATCTGGTAAAATATTTGAAGACAAATAATGACCTACTAATAACAGTAAGACATCAAGGAAGTCGATAAGTTTGTCTACCTGGGAAGCGTCGTCAGTAAAGTTGGGCGGTGGGACAGATGAAGACAAATCCCAAACACGCTTTCAACACTCTACGGCCAATCTGGAGATCAACAGCCCTCCTCACTTTGCAACAAGATCCGGTTCATCAACACCAACGTCTAGTCGGTCCTATTTTACGGCTCAGAAACCCAGATCAACACCCACAAACTTTAGACATTTACCAACCGATGTCTCAGGAACTTCCTTAATATCAGGTGGCCGGAAGTCGTCTCCATCGACCATGTGTGAGACAGGCGCAGACAAGCCCCAATCGAGATTGACATCAAGAAACAGAAATGGGGATGAATCGGCCACACACACCGCAAGCCAGCTTATAGTGCCATCAGGCAGGCCCTTGACTGGAATCCACTAGGGAAACGAAAAGTGGGTCGACTAAAAGAGACATGGCGCAGAAGGGTTGACGCAGAGGTGAAGGTAGCCGGCACAACATGGGGAGAGCTGAAGAGGATCGCCCGGGACCACGTCCGTTGAGGAGGTGTTGTTGCGACCCTATGTTCTCCACGGAATCAAAAAGAAGAAGAAGAAGAAGAAGAAGAAGAAGAAGAAGAAGAAGAAGAAGAAGAAGAAGAATAATTAAGGTCTCAATAAAATGCACATTCAATTTTACCAGGATAGTAAACTCGCATTAATTTCGGACTCTTGTCCTCATCTTTGTTATCATATTCAAAACGTTTCAACTGCTGAGCCCTTTCGGCCTTCTTCAGGTGATGGGAATTTGTAACCGACCCCTTTATTTCGTCTACTGGAGTGGAGTGTTCTAGTTCCACGTGCCATGGCTCTTACGAATATTTCACGCTCAGTTTCACTTATTTCCCTATCGTAACGCCACTAGATTTTCTTCCACTCTGCTGTGACCAGATATTGACCTCATAAATCTTTGGGTCAAATCACTGGATTAGATCAACCAGCTTTTTTATACCCTGTATCAAAACGTCAAGAATATGACAACAAATATGAGAACAACAGTCCGAAAAAATGAAGAGAGTGTAAATACTTACAATACCTCATCTCAGAAATTTTGATCGAGGTTTTATATCGTTACTGTGAGGTAACCTAGTCCCCGGTATCAGATGGTTTACGGCTATAACAGATTGAAACATCCCGTACTATTATCCAAGTTAAGCAACGTCGAGCCTGGTCAGTAACGAGATGGGGGATCGCTTGGAAATATCATGTGCCGTAGGCTTGAATGTGCGGATGATTTAATGAATAAGGCATGGAATTAGAAAGAGCCGTGTTCCAATTCTAGTCAGCTACATTTAGCAGTTTCGACAGTGAGAGGGTGAGAGCGAGATGTCTGCCTAATTGAACCCTTAAATTCATGAAGTCTGGGAGCAGTTACCGTGAAAGCATTTGTAAAAAAAAAGACAGAGTTAGTCAATTGCACGTCTGTGAGAGAGCGACTGCAGACGAGATGTCAGATCAGCGCCAATTACATTGCATATCGCTTACGGTCAAATCACGCTGAAACACCGGTTCTCGTACGATCACCGAAGTTAAGCAGCGTAGAGCCAGGTCAGTACTTAGATGGGGGACCGCTTGAGAACACCTGGTACTGTAAGCCCCCAAAGTCCAACCCTTACTTCACAGTCGGTGGGGGGTGTAAACGGTAGTGTCAGAGCTATGCCGCCCGGAACTTCGTTCCTGGTAGGGCCACCCAAGGCGAACAGGTCTGACACACACGCCGGCTAACAAGGGCTCTGGTGAAAATCCAAGGAGCGTCTGTATCGGTAACCGGCAGCTTCTGGTCGTTCCTGTCTCTGCGTCTGTGGGAATCCCGCGGCAAGCAAAAACGTTATCCGAGTAGGCCTGGGTACCTACTTCTGTAATTTATCCCAAAAATCTTCTTCTCATAACAGGAAGAAGCCGGCTCAATCCGCCCAGGGTGAATGCCGCATCAGTACAGTACAGTAGTACATTGCATATCCGTCTCTGGATCTTATAAAGAACCTTGAGACAAACAGAAGGCGCTCCAGACCATATATGGCAGCAATACTCCATGCAAGGGCGAATGATTGTTTTGTAGATTTGAAGGATTGACTCCGGTGAGAAAAAATTCCTGGCGCGAGGGAAAACAAGGAGACCTGGTCCATTGGATAAAGGCGTTGGTTGAAGTAATCCAGTAACTTGATACAAAGAGTTGTGAGTTCAATACCTGGCCACAGCAGAGGTGAACAAAATCTTGGAGGATTGAGTTACTAAAAGGAAATAACTGTTGCTGAGAATTCTGGAAAAGGCATGAGACTAGACCTTAGATTCTGTTCGAAATTCCAATCACGCTTAGAAGGTTGGCGCGTATATTGTTGTCCTCATCTTTGTTGTCATATTCACAAGAATAAAGATGAGAACAACAGTCCGATCAATGTAAATATAAAGAAAATATTTTAGCATTTTATGAAGGCATCGGTAAAACTATAAATATAATTCTCATCTTGTACAAGTGAAACTGAATTCTTTAAATAGACTTTAGTAAATATTCACCTGAGGCTGTCTGTAAATAT
>CAHIKZ030005072.1:1042500-1082500 GCA_903632075.3 Acanthosepion pharaonis
GTAAGAACATGGATGTAAATTTACCGCAAGGATTAAAAAATCGGCACACTTTCTCTCTCCCCCCCACTCTTTTAACCGATATATACATTATTATGTCATTATAGCACCCGTCGATTTCTAGAGAACATACATCTGCGCCCGTCGGGTTATGCTCACTCCATGGTGCAGGCCCGGGCGTTTTTAAATCATAGATCGGCAGTTGCCCATGCAGTAAGTCTCTCCTCTCTCTGTATCATCAATGTTTTTCCAAGGGAAAGACAAAGGCCAATACAACATGGCACCGGCGTCCTGACAGGAGTTGCCAGAATGAAATTAAACATGACATCGGACTGTCTTAGTGGCTCCGGCTTAAAATTTGAATTCAGAATTGTCATTCTCCTAGTGTGGATGCCAACCATGACAACAGAGCCCAGAGTTGGAGATTTGGAATTCAGAGATTTCCTTCTCTTAAACCATTTGCTAGCAAGTTTATGAAACCCAGTCTGTCCGCCAAGTATATGTATAATAAATCAGTTAAAGATTGTTGGCATTGGAACACCTGTATTTCTTCGTTAATAAAATACTTGGCTTGGCTGTGTTTTCTGGTTATTTTCCCATAGAGAAAAGAAACTGAAAAGTTAGTTTGTTTCTTAGGCACACAAGAAAGACAACTCTTCTTGGTTTCTAAAAAAATAATGTGTAAGAAAAGAAAGTGGTCATAAGGTAAAGTTAATATTAGGGGAATTTGTTGACCGATCAGCCAGTGCTATATAAAGTCATACTTTTCTTCACTCCCTCACGATGGATTTGGAATTTTGTTCTAGATGGATTCGTCCTGCGCAACATTTTGATCCAGATAGTCTCTTTCTGTTTAACATTTTGTTCCAGATGGCGTCTTCCAGCGCAGCATTTTGTTCCAGATGGCGTCTCCCTGTCCAACATTTTGTTCGAAGTTGTGTGGAACATCAACAACGGCATTGGCTCCTTATTTTCTCATCGAGAGACATGTGCTCTTACCTTTTACTTCTTGCTGATGCTGAATGGCCTCAAGTGATGTGGTTTCTTTTGATAAAGCTTGGAGGCTATGTTTTGTTTTAGATGGCGTCTGTCTGCGCAACATTTTGTTCTAGATGAGGTCTTCCTGTGCAACATTTTCTTCAGGATGAAATTTTCCTGCCTAACATTTTCTTCCACATGGAATTTTTCTGCGCATCATTTTGTTCCATATAGCGTCTTCCTGCGCAAGATTATCTTCCAGATGGAGTCTTCTTGCGCAACATTCTGTTCCAGATGGTGTCTTCCTGCGCAACTTCCCGCTGTTGTCGAATGACCTTAATTGTATATAGGGTCTTCCTGCGCAACATTTTCTTCCAGATGGCGTCTTCTTGCGCAAAATTTTCTTCTAGATGGAGTCATCGTGCACAACATTTATTTCCAGATATAGTTTTCTTCTGCAACGTTTTCTTCGAGATGGCGTCTTCCTGCGCAACATTTTGTGCGACATAGAGTTTTCTTACTTTACCATTTCTTCCAGATGCAGCCGAGTACGCAACATTTTGTTCCCTGCGCAACATTTTTTTCTAGATGGCGTTTTCTTGCTCTTTCTTTTCTTCTAGATGGAGTTAAATTCGCAACATTTTGTTCACTGCGCAACATTTTCTTCCCTGCGCAACATTTTGTTCGCAGTACAACATTTTGTTCCCAGCACAACATTTTGTTCCCTCCGCAACATTTTGTTCCCTGCTCAACATTTTGTTCCCTGCACAACATTTTGTTTCCTGCGCAACATTTTGTTCCATGCGCAACATTTTGTTCTAGATGGAGTCTTCCAACGCAGCATTTTCTTCGAGATGGCGTCTCCCTGTGCAACATTTTACTCGAAGTTCTGTGGAACGTCAACAACGGCATTGGCTCCTTATTTTCTCATCGAGATACATGTGCTCTCCTTTTTCTCGCTGTTGCCGAATGACCTCAAGTGATGTGGTTTCTTTTGTTACAGTATTTTGTTTGTTCTATAGAGCCAGTCCACAATGTTCGAAACAGAATGCTTCTTGCCAAGGACAATAATCCTTCATTCGCTCGGAGATATTTCCTTATTTCATTGATCTGATAGTGTAGAGATTTCTGAACGAGTTTAACACTTTGCATGACATCCATATAAGAGCCTTCATCCGACGAAGCTATTTAACACAGTGTTACTCACCTTGGATTTCCCAAAATGGATACTTCCATGGACTCCTACGAAAAGGGAGCTACAGCTGCGGCACACCACGTGCTACACACCCTCAATGAGTTTTGGAAAGTGGCGTGGACAGCAAAAACAAGTTGCCAAATAGAAATTACGATTATGTTTTGGGTTATCAAAACAGCCTATGTAACTAACGCTGGATTAGGAACATGACGCGAGCTCTAATTAATATTTTGATACTGCAGCAATTTGCGTCTTTGAGAGAAATTATCCCTTGTACTGACTATCCGGTGTTTAAATTCCTTATCTCCTCGGCTCAATTTATTATAACTGATCAATAAAACAGGCTACTGGAACTGTTTACTATATGGTAATTCCGCTTGTAAAATTTGATTTTATGGGTTCAGTGGATGTGACAGCAAAGCTTTTACGCAGAAAAAGTGACATCCGAAGGGCGAATGCAACAAAGCGTTTGCATTTAAGCAAAAGAAAACTTGATATTTCTAGTTTTTCTTGTCCTCGGAAAATGTATTTGTTATTTGTTTTATCGGTTATTTTTTTTCAGTTTCTTGAAACTTCAAAATGACCTTTTTTAGTTTCTCGAAACTACGTTTATTTAGTTTTTTGAAACTTCAAAATTACTTTTTTTTTTCAGTTTCTTGAGACTTCAAAATGGCTTTCCTTTTCAAAGATGGCGTTTGAATCCATTAGATTTGCTTGTATAGGGACATGTAAAGAGTAAAGTTTCTTTAACTAAATTGGGATATTTAGAATAATTTTAAGCGAGGATAATAGATGTGGTTTGAGGTATTACCAAAAATAAGCTGAAAATGTTTTCCGAGAACAACAATATCGTATTACACTTTATATGTTTAATGATGGCGGTCATGTTGAAAATCCCAATAAAAGACCTTCATGAATTTAATTACTTCTTTCTTATCCTATATATATATATATATATTTTATATATATATATGAAGAAATATAGTTTTAACTGTGCTATATTTATGAGATAATGTTCTCAATATCAGAGATAGCGCGTATGTATATATAAATATAAAGTGAACATTGAAGTCAACACTCAGAGGCGACAGGCTGTTTCATGCTAGACGCAATCGTCAGTAAGCGGCCTTACGATTCACTTTCACTTTAATGTTCACTTTTATATATATATATATATATATATATATATATATATATATATATATATATATATATATATGTAGAGAGAGAGAGAGAGAGAGAGATAGAGAGAGAGAGAGAGGAATGATTCAGTGAGTGATTTAGACAAGTTTTTCTAATTATTTTCAATTGGTTCCTTTCATATCATATTCACGGACAAGAATGTTGGTGTCATTATTGAAGGAAGAGATAAAATTACTGTGTTGATAATACTTATTTCCTGCATAGTACAAAATGTCATCATCAGGATATTGTTTATTGTTTAGAATCAGTCGTTCACCTCTGAACTGACTGTTCAGTTCAACTCTCTTCCTACGGGCGGGAGGAACCCGAAGGAGGCTACGCCGAAGGGCGGAGTCTCCTTCGGGGAGGTTAAACCGGCCCAGAACCCGTTTATGCGGGTTCAAATGGGCTATTTTTTGGCCGAGCCTAATGGCTCGGGAATGCCCACGTTAAAAAGGCCTTGTGCCACATGACACCCTCGTGGGGGGGTGACTGAATATCATCAGGATATTGTTTATTTCGAGACAAATGTAGAGTTCATCATTTTCAAAGAACAAAATTGCTGTATTCATCAGAATATTAATTTTTTACATGTGAAATACGGTGTTCGGTTTGACTAACGCTTAACGGGAGGTGACTGAGTGTTGTCGATTTTTTTTTTTTGAGAAATAAGTATTAAAACTATTAGGGGATAAGTATGCTGTTGTAAATGTTTAGAAATGTATGACGCAACATAAATATGAAAAATCAGCAGCCGGGAAAACGTGGTCGTAGTGTGGCTAACATAAATATTATTTTTTTCTGTGGTGCTAAAATTTGTTTATATATATATATATATATATATGTATATACAGATAGAGAGAGAGAGAGAGAGAGACAGAGAGACAGAGACAGAGACAGAGAGACAGAGACAGAGACAGAGAGAGTGTGTGATAAAATAACAGCCTATTTTGCTACCATGGTTTCAAACTTTCGGCATCTTCAGGCGATTTTGGTCAATTGTTTCCTAAGATTTAATTATTAAACGTATGACAGACATAAATGTCTGTTAAAAGATTAATATTTAATTAATATCGTACTGATTATATTGGTACCCTTTCGTTTGCCCTTGTTTTATTAACTAACCTATATATTTTAAACACACACACACACACACACACACACACACACACACACATATATATATATATATATATATATATATATATATATAAACACATATTATCGATACAGAAACAGATGGGCAAATCTAAAACGAAATTTTTAACTTTCAACCCTTTCCAAAGGATTAGATGCGGATTTGCCATGGATTCATTTCAGAAAAACCTTTATGAATCTCTTGCTTTCTAGGCGTTCTAAAAATGCGATGAGGATTTTTCCTTTTATTCGAGACAGAAAAGCTGGAGCAAAAACATATTAATAACTTTCAACATTAACTCAGAAATATAAAGAAATGAAACAGAATAAATATTAACGATTTTTTTTTAAGTCACGCAATTTCATTCTCTGCTTTCATCATGAAAAATGCCAGCTTAGGGAATAAGTACAATGATTCATTATTTACATACATACACATTTCTTTCTTTCGATTTTGAAACTGATAAATCCTAGAAAGGCAAAACGCTTAATCAAATCTAGTTTGAATAAGACTTTTTTCCCCATATATCAAACAATGCGTCTACACTACAATGGGTATCCAACATAATTAATATTTCAATAATATATATATATATATATATATATATATATATATATATATATATAAATGACCCGCTTATATTAAAATGTATATATAATATATAATATATTATAAAATATATATAATATAAAATTCATATAAATATATATAAAATTATATAATACAATATAAAATTATGTTATATAAATATTATTTACATTATTCGGACTATTGTCCTCATCTTTGTCGCCATATTTATTACAACGTTTCGGCCGTTGTACGCTCCGGCCTTCTTCGGGTAGTTGGAATGTTGAACTGAATCCTTTATTTCGATCGCTGGGGGAGACTGTTCTTGTTCAACGTGCCATATTTAATTGATGTCAGTTATCAGTTATCTCCTGTTAATTTCCCTCTGAAAGTTCTCTACTGCCTTAACCGGGTATTGAACTCACACTCTTTGGGTCCTGTCACTGGATATAACTAACGCCTTTATCCACTGTGTATAAAGGCGTTAAAATATTACATAATAATGCATCGGGAAATAATTAAACTTTATCAGTATCACACTTTTAATTGACTTCTTTTTTTAATCTATATTAAATTTTAACCCACATTTTTTCTGATTTCTTTTTGAATTTGTAGGTCTGATGAATTGGATCGTAAGTACGATTCCAATGTAATAAATTATAACTATGGAATATTAGTGTTTGAGCCTTTTATACATATATATATATATATATATATATATATATATATAGATAACTAGACTCGTTTCGAAAAACCCTCGAATTTTTGATTTGCTAATCAAATCAATCTCGAGGAAAAAAAGGTTTTAAAAAAGAAAGAGCTACAAACATGGACTTCTGCCGACAAAAAATCGCACAGATGCAGGTCTGAAGCCTAAAGAAAAAAACCCGATACGAGTAACAACTAACTAACAAAAAGAGCTCAATACAACCGTAGAGCAGACCTAGATACACCTAGTGAGCCAGACAAACCTACCTAGGTTTCACCTAAACGGATCGTCAGGGAAAGTTTGGCCAAACTTTCCCTGACGATCCCAGGTGAAATGTAGGTTTCTAAACTAGGGTATATATATATATATATATATATATATATATATATATATAGATAGATAGATAGAGAGAGAGAGAGAGAGAGAGAGATAATATTAGTGGTCAATGTATGTATATACATATATATATATACATAAATTCAAAGAAGATAGAATCCAGGTAGAACTCAATGTCCAGGACAGAGTAAGGATATAATAAAAAGGCTTAAACACTAATATTCCATGGTTATAATTTATTTCATTGGAATCGTAAACACGATCGCGAAGGCCTATATGAAAACTATCATTTTCGTGGTAGCCATATGAAACAGAAAAATATATTATGTAGGGGTGACAAGTCTTTTGGAGCACGCTTTACAAAACAACTAATTTCTGAGCCAATTTTTAAAAAAGTTCCAGGGGATGTCCTCAAACTTTTGAACTGTAGTGTATATAGCGTCTATAGACATTTGATTTTTTTTTAGAGAAAGGACCTAAAAATTATTATCAGCAGGCGTAAACTAAGCACTTTCCGCTCCATAGAGTAAAACTAAAATAGCTCTTAAGAAATGATTGATTGATTCAATTTTTACGGCTCATCAAACATTTCAGGATTACTTAAAGCCAGAAAATATTTTTACATTGGAAGAAATTTTGCTGATAATAGCGTTTTACTGATTCTTTCTTTTTATGAGCCATGTCCTTTCAGAACGTTGAGGATCATGGCTCTTCACCTCTTCTATCCCTTGCAGCTCTCAACAATTTCTTTCTCTGCTACCTCCCACTGACCACGTCCTGTCATCTCCAGGCCCTCCTTCCTCATTATGTGACCCAGAAACTTCAGCTGCCTCTTTCTGATCTTAAGTATAAGATTCCTCCTTGTTTGCAACCTTTCCAAAACCTCATCTTTGCTCACACACTCAGTCCATCATATCCACATCTCCGTCGCCTCGAGTCTCTTCTTCATCTTTGAGGAAATCGTCCAACATTCGCTGCCGTAAAGAAGGACATATGTCACGTAACAGTTCAGTATTCTTTTAGGGAAGCGTAGAGGGTATTTACGCGGAAGGGAATATACCGAATCCGAGTTGAATTTGAACTCGGCTCTCCGATTTCCAATTCGGAACCGTTATTTATTACACATCCCGCACATCCAAGATTACAGGGCCTGATATTTCCAAGCGGTCAACCAGTTAGGCACTGACTAGGTTCGACGTTGCTTAACTTCGTTGATCTTACTAGAATCGGTGTTTCTATGTGTTGCGGCCATAAGCCTTGAGCGCTTCAAATTCGTGACGTGTTCATTGAAAAAAAAAATGAGGGTTGGGAGATTGTGAGGTCTTGAAATGAAAATCATAGGCAAAAGCTAAGACTAGTACTGGAAACCATTACGCAAGCTTGTATAGTGAAGAGTTGGTTAAAATACGAACATAATTTCTATACAGCTCAAGATTTTTTTTCGAAAAATTGAGCCAGCAATTTCATCGATATTATTTTTTCTGGGGTACAGTGGAGTAATATTTATCATAAAATCAAGGTGGTCGTAATGAAGTCCAAATATTATATTTCAACCTTGTCAAGACGATGGAATTTGTTGTGGGGTCGTATGCTGAGTGAGGTGTATCAGAAGGTATATTTTTATAAGGTGAAAGTTATGCGTGTTTGCAATTTGGATTATCCCACAACAAATAGATTACACAACGGACAATTGCATAGCAAGGAATGTCTGAACAACGTGATTAGAGATCAACAGTAAAGACATTTTATATACAATAAATACACATGCAAAGATAAACAGAATTTTTGTTAGTTTGGTAATTGAGATAATGTTATGAAGAATGTTCATGAAGAATTGTAAATTCTGATGCTTTTGACTTGTTATTAAAATTAAAATAATTTTTGTTTCTGTGTAGTAAAATATCAAAATGTATTGTTCAACTGTTAGTGCGTGTGCGTGCATGTTATTTATGAATCAGAATTAAAGTTGCTAAGAGTTGTTTGCCTTTGACTGATAGGCTGAATTGATGGATGTACAATTACTTTGACGTAGTGGAAATGTTCACTCTTTAAGTCAATTGTAGGTGATGAATATCCACGCTGACAATGGTTATTTGAATGCTGTGTTGAGTTTGTTAAGAAACTTTAAGTGGATGCGAGTCAGTCGGTAAATTGAACAGCATTGAGTTTGTATGGGTCTCTTGAAATTTGATGATTGACTGACTTGAATTGAGTCATGTGTTTGTTTATATAGAGTCGGGTGTTTAAAATTCGGCTCCAGGGACCTTTGGCGGGAAAAGGTTCTGTTGTGACTTTGCTACAGTTTTAACCAATAGAAGATTGGATTTTACTGAAACGAAATGTTAATTTGTTTACACTTTGTTTTATAGAAGGAAACATTTTTTCCGAAAAGGGTCGAAGGTTAATATGGATGATTCCACAGAATCACTAAGAAGCAAGAGATTACTGAGAGTGAAAAAAAAAATACAACGGTCTTGAAAACAAAAGACACTAAATGAACTGAATTCAAAAAGACAGATGAGATTGGGGTGGCATTTAAATTTTTGAAGATCGTAAGTGACCTTAAATCAAGCAGCCGGGAGAGAGTTCCACCGGTAAGAAGTGCAAGAATAAAACTTGTAACATGTAGCTATTTTAAGAGTAAAATGATGAGACATATATACCAAACTAGTACTGTGTTTAAATTTGGAAAATCAAGATACCAACGTGGAAAAATTAACAGATCAATTGCCGTGAAAATATTTATAGAAGAGGCACAAAGAAGCTACGTAACGGCGGGTTGGCGCTTCAGGTCCGAAATCTTTCGGGTTTCCTGTGGCTTTCCATGATTATTTTCATTGTCTTCTCAGGATACTGACTGTGCTTGGTAGAAGAATTTTTGGCATATTTTGAGACGGTTCCCCAGGGATTATTGGCGATTTGTTCTTTAGTTACTTTCTTTATCAAATCTAAAACTCACGCTACAACAGGGACATATTTAGTTCCACATTGTGTCAATATTATGCAATCATTTTTTAGTATAATAATATTAATACTGTCTGCTAGGTCGGACTGTCAGTGAAGAAAATGCCTGTTCTACAATTTGTTTCTGTTGATTTGGGTGATTTTTAGAGTATTGAATAGAACTTCTCTCTTATAATCTCGCATAACAATCGCATGTTGCAACTAAATTTCATTGTAATAATAATAATAATAATAATAATAAGAAGAAGAAGAAGAAGAAGAAGAATTATAATAATTGCAGTATTTAATAAATAAATAATAATAATGTTTAATAAGAAGAATAATGTGTAATAAATAATAATAAATAATAATAGTAAATAAAAATAATAAATAATAAATAATAATAATAAATAATAATAATAAATAATAATAAATAATAAATAATAATAATAAATAATAATAATAATAAATAATAATAATAATAATAAATAATAATAATAATAATAAATAATACATAATAATAATAAATAAATAATAATAATAAATAATAATAATAAATAATAATAATAATAATAAATAATAATAATAATAATAATACATAATAATAATAAATAATACATAATAATAATAAATAATAATAATAATAATAAATAATAATAATAAATAATAATAATAATAATAAATAATAATAATAATAATAAATAATACATAATTATAATAAATAATAATAATAATAATAAAATAATAATAATAATAAATAATAATAATAAATAATAATAATAAATAATAATAATAATAATAAATAATACATAATAATAATAAATAATAATAATAATAATAAATAATAATAATAATAATAAATAATAATAATAAATAATAATAATAAATAAATAATAATAATAAATAATAATAATTAATAATAAATAATAATAATAATAAATAATACATAATAATAATAAATAATAATAATACATAATAATAATAAATATTAAGAATATGTAATAATAAGAAAACGAATAAATAATAAAAATAATAAAAAATAATAATTAAATAATAAATAATAAGAATGTGTAATAATAAAAAGAACATGTAATAAATAATAAATGATAATAGATAAAAAAATAAAGTAAATAAGTAAATAAATATTAATGTTTAATAATAATAATAATAAACAATAATAATAATAATAATAATAATAATAATAATAATATTAATAATAATAATAATCATGATAAAATGCTAATGTGGAAGGTGCTGATGATTTGAGAAAAATTAATATCAATCAGTCTCTGACTATAATCCCCGGATAGATATTTGGTGTTAATTTGTAAACGTATACATAATCCCTAGACTAATAGAGACAAATTCAATTTTGGCAAAATACTGCGTAGCCATTATTCAGAGGGAAGAAATATTCCTTTTTTTTTACTTAAATAAAAAGTGAAAGTGTTTAGTAAAAAGGAAGAGCAAAAAAAAAAAAATATCTATGATAGTACAATAGAGAAAAATTAATAAAAACAAACAAACTTTCTTCTTCAGTTTTGCATGGCTTACAGGAATTAATGAATTTTATTTCATGATTTTTCTTTTCTATAACCGTAAGCAAATATATTTTCTGATTAACGCCTCGTACAGGAAGAGCCCATAGGAATTCGAAAAATAGTTTGCAGAAGCTGAATACCCCTGGAAAGGATCGAAAAATAGCACCAGAATGCTAGCATTGGAGTACTGTGTCGTATCTACCCGCTTATAGTTACCCGCTTATATCTACCCACTTATATCACTGTTAAAACAGAATAATTTGTCACAGGCACGAAAATAATTACTTCGTCGCAATTGTAGAAAACAAAATCGTCCCAAATGAAGAAAATGCAGTTTCCTCGCAAATGAATAAAATACAATTTCGTCACAGATGAAGAAAAAACAATTTCCTCACAAATAAAGCAAAAAACAATTTTGTCTCCAATGAAGAAAATACTGTATCGTCAAAAATGAGGCAAAAAACAGTTTCGTCTCTCATGAAGAAAATAAAATTTTATCAAAATGTAAAAAAAAAACAATTTCTTCACAGAAGGAGGAATTTAAATTTCTTCAAAAATGAAGAAAAAAACAATTTCGTCACAAATTCAGAAAATGCAATTTCGTCGCCAGCGAAGGAAAACAAAATTTCGTCATAATCGAAGAAAAAATAATTTTCACGCAAATGAGGAAAATAAAATTTCGTCACAAATGAAGGAAATACAATTTGATGAGTATAAGGAAAATACAATTTAGTCCCCAATGAAGAAAATAAAATTTTTATGAGTATAAGAAAAATACAATTTCGTCACAAATGAAGGAAATTCAATTTGGTTAATAATGACAGGCGTCTGACCATTCCAACATTATGTCTATGAAACCTGGAGGGAATGCACGTCAGCTGATCAGGATTGTTGATAGGAAATGATGGTGACCTTCTCGGCATCATTTTTCGCAATTGTAGAATGTCATGATTCAGTTTGTTAAATTAACGTTTCATTATAATATTTTTATGTAAACAAATAAAAAGTATGTACAGTTAATACTGCCATTATTAAAATCCGATTTCTCAAGACAAGCGACAAAGACTTACTTTTTTTATATTTTTATACTTGTATGCGATTTTTACCATAAGGAGACATACTTACTGACGAAATATTGTTAAACACTGTTTCTATTCTTTTCTTTTTCTTTTCTTAAATCGCCCTCTTCCATTATTGAGTCCGTAGTTCACTTGCTGAGCGACGGTTCGGTTCAATTCTCTGTCTACGGACGGAGAGGAACCCGAAGGAGGCTACGCCGAAGGCCGGAGTCTCCTTCGGGGGAAATAAACTCGGCCCTGAACCCGTTTATACGGGTTCAAATGGGCTATTTTTTGGCCGAGCCTAATGGCTCGGAAATGCCCAC
The DNA here is from genome assembly GCA_903632075.3 of Acanthosepion pharaonis. Classification (NCBI taxonomy): domain Eukaryota; kingdom Metazoa; phylum Mollusca; class Cephalopoda; order Sepiida; family Sepiidae; genus Acanthosepion; species Acanthosepion pharaonis. The sequence continues at coordinate 1,054,471 of CAHIKZ030005072.1, forward strand.
GTTAAAAAAGGCCTTGTGCCACATGACGTCCTCGTGGTGGAGGACAACTAAATATAGTCCGTCGTTCACTTTCTGAGCGACGGTTCGATCAACTCTCTGTCTACGGACGGAGAGGAACTCGAAGGAGGCTACGCCGAAGGGCGGAGTCTCCTTCAGGGAGGTAAAACCGGCCCTGAACCCGTTTATACGGGTTCAAACTGGCATATTTTTGGGCCGAGCCCACAGGCTCGGGAATACCCACAATAAACAACCGACCTTGTGTCACATGTTGCCCCAGTGGGTGGGGGAGACTCAATATCGTGAGTCAGTAGTTCATTTTCTGAGCGACTGATCGGTTCAACTCTCTGTCTCCGGACGGAGAGGAACCCGAAGGAGTCTACGCCGAAGTGCGGAGTCTCCTTCGGGGAGGTAAAACCGGCCCTGAAACCGTTGATACGGGTTCAAATGGGCTATTTTTTGGCCGAGCCTAATGGCTCGGAAATGCCCACGTTAAAAAGGCCTTGTGCCAAATGATACCCTCGTGGGGGGACGACTAAATATATCCCTCTTCCATTATTATTATCATTTGTGTATGTTAGGTTTTCTGCTATGTATCCTGTAGAATCGGGTACAAATTATGGTCCATAGGCCGTATAGGAGAAATGTCATTTAATTGATAAACCCTTTTCATAGTATATGGGATGTTCCTGGGTAACTTCTATGTTGATGTTGCATGGGACACTGTTATTAAAATTGTCCATTCCTTTTATCACGAGGCCCAGTGCTCCGATTACTATTGGTACAGTCTCAGTTTTCATTTTCCCGCATCCTCTTTATCTCGATCTCCAGGTCCTTGTATTTGGACAACTTCTTGATAATTTTTATGGAGGTGTTTCGCCCAGATGTTACTGCTATGTCAATAAGCATGCTCTCTTGAATTTCTTGTCTTTTATGATAATGTCAGGTCTGTTGTCTTTTAATTCCCTGTCAGTTTGAATTGGCATGTCCCAGAGGATACTTACATCATTGTTTAGGGTACCTGTGTCGGGTTGGTGCTCATACTATCTCTCAGTGGTTTCGGATTTGTGATTCTTGCATATATTCCACTGCAAATATGTCGATATCTTGTTATGTCTGTCAGTATATTCATTTTTTGCCAGTTCCGGACATGTTGATATAATATGGTCGAGAGTTTCATCATATTTTCCTTAGATGCTCCATTTTGAGTTAGTTCCATTCTTGATTATGTTACAGTAATAGGATCTGGTTGTGAGGTTTTGGTCCTGAGCTGTAATAATTAGGCCTTCTGTCTCAGTTTTCAGCCCGGTGCTTCTCAACCCCTGATGTGTTTTCTGTTGGTCCTCATCCGCTTCTTTCCTTTTTTAGGTATTTGCCATGGAGCATCTTGTCCTCACAATTTTGTTGTAATTTTATTTGGCCAACTTGTTTTGCTTTCTGCTTTACGCGTTCGGCGGAGTTGGTATTCGCCTCGTTTTTTTTTTTTGTTTTTTTTTTTGTTTTTTTTTTGTAGGATTTCAGGTATATTAAGCTGTTTCGTGAAGAGTGTAGCTTCTTTGTTGATTGAGTGATTTGATGTTTTACTATATGTAGGGGAGGGTTATTGCTTTTTTTTTTTGAGGTAGGCTTCTAAATCCGATTGTTGTAGCTTTTAGAGTTCAAGTTGGATCAGACCTCGGCCTCCTAAAGCTCTTGAGGTTGATATGCCGTAAACCAAAATAAACCAAACCAATCATAGCCAAAGAATACATACTCTATTCATACGAATCTATCCTAAAAATGTTGTCAGCATAAAAAGCCTATCAGCATCTAATTTCGGGTGGTGCGTCCCTATATGGGTAAGCATTTTTCTGGTTTTGGCGCCCAATCTTTTAATGTCATTCAACTTCCATTTAATGATGTTGAAGCTGTATGTTACAACGGGTAGAGCTAAGGTGTTGTAGCCTTCATTTTATTGCCCCCATTAAGTTCGCTTTCTAGTATCAAACGCAATCTCTTATAATAATCTTTTTCTTCATTATTAAATGTTGTATGACTTCTCATTCATTAATTTCTAAGTATTTGTACGTACCTTCTTGGTCTAGTTCTTTAATTTTGTTTTCGATATCAAGGTCTAAATCCGTAGTTTTCGTTAGTTAACCGCCTTTGAAGGTGGCTTTGCCACATTTGTGGATTCCAAACTTCATCCTCATGTTTTCGCTGAAGGTTTCAACAATGGTGGGTAAGTTTTTCTGAAAGTTGTTATCCTTGGCAAACGATTTAAGATCATCAATATAGAATAGGTAATCCAGTTTGCTATTCAGTGACTTGTATCCGTAGCTAGTGTTTTTCAACGTCATGGGTAAGACGTTAAATTACATCCGCGTCCTGTGTAAGACGTAAAACTACATCCGCGTCCTGGGTAAGACATTAAGCTACGTCCATCAGAAAGGCTACTGATCAGGAGGTTTTGAGGAGCGTAGAACCACCTCTTAATTGCTGGTGTTCCCAGGTCCACCCTGACCCGGGGTGGCAGCACCTGTTAGGGTCCCACTATGGGCAAATAGTTAACTATTACGAGCAATACTTTTTTGAAAAATATATTACCAGCAATACAATTTTGAAGAAAATATATTATCCGAACCAGATTCTTGACCAAACATGATATAACCAGCAATAAAAATGTTTGTAAGCATTAAATAACCCAGTGACGTTGATATGCCGTAAAAACAAATTAAACCAATCTAAACCAAAGAATACATAATATATTCATACGAATCTATCCTAAAAATGTTGTCAGCATTAAATAACCCATTGAGGTTGATATGCCGTTAAACAAAATAAGCTAAACTAATCTAAACCAAAGAATACATATTCTATTCATACGAATCTATCCAAAAAATCTTGTCGGCATTAAATAACCCAGTGACGTTGATATGCCGTAAAACAAAATAAACCAAACCAATCTAAACCAAAGAATACATATTCTATTCATACGAATCTATCCTAAAAATGTTGTCGGCATTAAATAACCCATTGAGGTTGATATACCGTAAAACAAAATAAACCAAATAAACCATACTGTTTTTCAGTAGGCAGCTGAGTGGCGCTAATGCAAGGGAGAAGATTAGTAATGGTAATGAATCTCCTTGGAACATCCCGCAGACCGTATATATATATATATATATATATATATATATATATATATATATATATATATATATATATAAGCGTTTCACCCCAAGGAAGGCAGGAAGCCACTAGCATGCAAGGGGTTACAGAGAGCTGGATCGAGAGCAAAGAGGACTGATAGAGAAAAAGATGAAGAGAAGGATAGGAGATAGATCAATACATCTGGGGACGTCGATTGACATTATATTTGAATATTTGAAGATTATAGCAATCAGGGAAACAGGAAAAGGGGAGGGAGTTCCACAGACGAGGAGTGCGAGACATGAAGCTATTGGAGTACGTGTCGCACTTCTCGCAACTGTATCCAATGAGGATGGACTCAGGCAAGAAAAAACTTCTGGCGCGACACAGAGAACTAACCTACCTTGCAGTAGAAGAAGCTATCAATTCAATATGGTTGTTCCGCCTTTTTCCAAGATGGCACGATCTGAACCTAATTCTGCTTACTCTAAAATTGTAATGTTCCACAAAAATAGGATTGAGAAGGACAATTATTTTTTTTGGACTATTTTCTACCAATCATATTCAAAGATTTAGAATTTGAATAAATTTAATAAACTACGCGTTTCTCATGAACGCATTGGAAGGGATATAAAAAAGGAAAAAAAGAATGGTATGAATATAGAAGACATTTTACGCAATGTGTTTCTCATTCATTGTTTCGGTGATCGGTTAGTATTTCTATCTATCTATCTATCTATCTATCTATCTATCTATCTATCTATTTATCTATCTATTAAAGACTGCTCATTATCTATCTATCTATCTATCTATCTATCTATCTATCTATCTATTAAAGACTGCTCATTATCTATCTATCTATCTATCTATCTATCTATCTATCTATCTAAGACTGCTCATTATCTATCTATCTATTAAAGACTGCTCATTATCTATCTATCTATCTCTGCTCACACTATCCAAATTTTCACGTTTGTTTTTTTTTTTTTGTTTTTTTATCACATTGAAAGTCACATAATCACCTGCACAAGCACGTAGATCAATTGACAATGCACAACTTTTACTTCTGCGATAGGAATTTAACAATGGCGAACCAGTTGGCATTCGGAAGGTTAAAGAACAATGTTTTGTTCTCCTTAGCAAAAACAGAAAACATTTTTTTAAATTCCGAACCGTGTTTACTCGGGGAGAAGAAAATGAAAACAAATGTTGACACCACACCGACGACGTAAAGTATACTTAATTTTTTTTATTTTACAGTTTCTTCTGCAAAAATCGGTCTATCTACGAGATTAATTGCATGAATTTTCCCACAGGAACGTAAAGGCGTCTGTTGCTATGATGACAATAGACGTGGAACTTTCCTTCCAATTTTTTTTTTATTTGTCTTCTGGCAGATAGAAGATGAGATATTATTTTCGAATGTCTATCCACTAGGTTTAATTTCGTGCCTGAAACGTAAACAACAGGAATATTTAAAGGATGAAATTCAATGTCTGCTTGTTGATGTTGACGAAGGTTTCTGCTTGGTTGGGTGCCACGTCTTCTGACATCTGATCAAAAGGCGGACCAGGCTGATCACATCACGCAGAAATGTAATATGTTTTGAAGCAGATACAACTGGTTTCGTTAAATGTTTACTAAGCCAGGATAGTGTAAAAAAATGACGTCACACATTATGACACTTATTTTTTAAGACATTCTATTACAATTTCTCGGACATTCAGGTCGTTGAATGTTGTTAATACTGTTTATTATAAACAGAGCATTTACTTAATTATTTGTATCTATGAAAAAAAAAGAATGTATAAACATAAAAATCTATTAAAAATAATTGTCGAACTTTGTCCATTTCATAATGTGTGACGTCATTTATTTACATTTGGATACGCATTGAGCAGATATGAATGTACGTGAGAGAATCATGGAATATTGTAGTTTAAAAACAGTAAATTTGATCTTGCTGACCGAAACAATTCTCTGTGGCCAAATCGGTAAAAGCACGTCAGACTATATGACGGTTCCGTATAGGATACAGGTTCGATTCCTGTCGGAGGACGCATATGTTCTATGGCAATTTTTCGGACATTCGGGCCGGTAAATGTTGTTAATACAGTTTATTATAAACAGAGCATTTACTTAAATATTTGTGTCTATAGAAAAAGAATGTATAAACAGAAAAAAGGTCTTAATATATATATATATATATATATATATATATATATATATATATATATATATATGTGTGTGTATGTATTGATATACATTTTGGTGACGGTGTAATGGTAGAGTGTTGGATTGAGAAATATAGGCGTGTAGATTACAGTCATTTCTTCATATCTCTATCTCATTCACTTTTCAGTGGGTTTAGATCTATCTATCTATCTCAAAGCAAAGTGTGTGTCGTTAAGCATGGATAGCTAGTTTAGCGCCATATTCTGTATCTCCCCTGAAAGACTCCAAAGACATTTACCAATCAGCATTTTAAATATTGATTTTCAACTCATCTCTTAAGGTTTTTTTTTTATTTCTTTCAATGCCACTATTTTATGCGGCCTTGTGCCAGACTTCACTAAGTTCATTCGCCTTTTTGAAAAGACAATATCTCTAGCTAAACCAAGAATAACTGCCAGATGAACTTCTGATTCCCAAAAGACTGGAACAGTCTCTGAAGATTTTTTGAACTATCAATTTTCGTTGCGTTGCCTTGATGACATCATTTATCGTCGAAAGCCAAAACGAAGGCTTTATAGATTTCGATTTCCTTTGTGAGCGTAGAATATTCCATCTCTCAGCGCTGCTTAAAAAAGTGTAGCCTCAGAAATCATCATAGAATGAATACAAAGAATACAAAGAGAGATGGGGGAAGGAGGGAGAGAGAGACACCGTAAACTTAGGGATAAAGGAAAGTATGGAAGGAAAAAAAAAGGAAATACAAAACGAAAAAAAAGAAAGGATATTATGTTGGATAAGGCAAAGAAAGAAACAAGGAAAGAAAGAATCTTGGCTAATACAAAGAAAGAAAGAAAGAAAGAAAGAAAGAAAGAAAGAAAGAAAGAATACCATACTGGATAATAGAAAAAGAAAGAAAGAAAGAATCTAGAATAATACAAAGAAAGAAAGAAAGAATCTAGAATCATACAAAGAAAGAAAGAAAGAAAGAAAGAAAGAAAGAAAGAAAGAAAGAAAGAATACCGTACTGGATAACAGAAAAAGAAAGAAAGAATCTGGAATCATACAAAGAAAGAAAGAAAGAAAGAAAGAAAGAAAGAAAGAAAGAAAGAAAGAATACTGTATTGGATAATTCAAAGATAGAAAGAAAGAATATTATATTGGAAGAAAGAAAGAAAGAAAGAAAGAAAGAAAGAAAGAAAGAAAGAAAGAAAGAAAGAAAAAAAGAAAGAAAAGAAGAAAGAATATTGGATAATACAAAGAAAATAAGAAAGAAAGAAAAAATACCATACTGGATAATAGAAAAAGAAAGAAAGAAAAAAAGAAACTGGAATAATTCAAAGAAAGAAAGAAAGAAAGAAAGAAAGAAAGAAAGAAAGAAAGAAAGAAATACCATACTGGATAATAGAAAAAGAAAGAAAAAAAAATCTAGAATAATACAAAGAAAGAAAGAAAGAAAGAATACCGTACTGGATAATACAAAAAGAAAGAAAGAATCTGGAATAATACAAAGAAAGAAAGAAAGAACGAAAGAAAGAAAGAAAGAAAGAAAGAAAGAATACTGTATTAGATAATTCAAAGATAGAAGGAAAGAATATTATATTGGAAAAAAGAAAGAAAGAAAGAAAGAAAGAAAGAAAGAAAGAAAGAAAGAAAGAAAGAAAGAATATTGGTTAATACAAAGAAAGTAAGAAAGAAAGAAAGTAAGAATACCATACTGGATAATAGAAAAAGAAAGAAAGAAAGAAAGAATCTAGAATAATACAAAGAAAGAAAGAATACCACGCTAGATAATAGAAAAAGAAAGAAAGAATCTGGAATAATACAAAGAAAGAAAGAAAGAAAGAATAGCATACTGGAAAATAGAAAAAGAAAGAAAGAATCTGGAATAATACAAAGAAAGAATCTGGAATAATACAAAGAAAGAAAGAAAGAAAGAAAGAAAGAAAGAAAGAAAGAAAGAATACTGTATTGGATAATTTAAAGATAGAAAGAGTGAATATTATATTGGAAGAAAGAAAGAAAAAAGAAAGAATATTGAATAATACAAAGAGAGAGAGAGAGAGAAAGAAAGAATATAGCATGGAATAATACAAAAGTAAGTAATGAAATGTAACTAAGTAAAGTAAAGCAAAGTAACTAAGAACGAAAGAAAGACTATTCGATTGGATAATGAAATGAAAGAAGCCAAAAGAAAACAGGATTATTTCAATAAAAGTTAACAGAAAAACCATAAATGTAGGATATAATGTGTGAAAACAAGAAAACACTAAAAAGGAATTTAGCAAGAAAAAAATGAATGAAGAAAAATAGTCGTGCTTTCTCTCTCCCTCTCTCCCTCTCTTCACCTTCCTCTCTACCGTGCGCTGATAGCTCAGGGGTAAAAACCCCGACTGATGCCAAATCAGTTGGGTTTCTATCTCGGCTCGAGGCAATGAAATATTTAGCCACACTGATGAGCTGTGATACATTGTTTTTATATAAAGACGGGTCATTAATTTCTTAAATAATTTATTTATATTTCGAATATGAAAATATGCATTACCAGATTTGAAATATATATATATATATATATATATATATATATATATATATATATATATATATATTAAGACATGTCCCATTAAATTATTTTAATAGCCTCATCTCGTAATTACGATGAAGTTTCATAGTATCCTTATTAAAGGAAGAAAGAAAATCAGCATATTCATTTTATTCCGAATACTTTCGACATTAGCTCACTGTCGTCATCAGTGTCTTGCTTTTTCTTAGACAAATAATTGTTGTTTTCATCTGAAAATTAAATTTTTGCCTGTGAAAGGAAATACGAAAAAGTTATGTATTGTACAATTTTTAACTTTTGCCATGTAGGGACACGGGCAAACGTCAATGAAAGGTAAGTTATTGTAATGTGCATCCTATTAAAATTAACTAGGCAAAACTTGTCTAAATTATTTACTGAGATATGTCTTAGTGAAAACATGCGGCCAAAATAGCCGCAATTTATTCAATATATATATATATATATATATATATATATATATATATATATATATATATATATATAAAGAAATATAGTCTTAAGGTATGCTATATTTATGGAATAAAGTGCTCAATATCAGAGATAGTGCGTGTAAATATATAAAAGTGAACATAGAAGTCAACACTTAGAGGCGACAGTCTGTTTCATGCTATATGCAATCGTCAGGCTGCATATATATATATATATATATATATATATTATTATTATAATAGATTACAATCAAAACATGTTGCATCGCTACACAAAAACTTTCATGTTTCGGGACTATAATCGTTTCTCTTCGGAGATATAATACAAATGATTTACTTGGTAAATTTGAAAATAAATCATTACCCCTTTTGAAAATTAAAAAGTGGGAAACCATAATGTCAGAATTAAAAATATACATATTAACTAATTAAGAGTCTGATCTAAGCTAAAATAGGAAAAATGAAAAACAACTTCAGAGGGTGGAGGCAGGTGGGTTATAAATTCATGTCTTGATAAATTGACACTGTAGACATGTCAGCATCGGACATAATGTAGGGAAATCCAAAGTTAAGATTTGGTGAAGTAGACATAAAGTTATCTTGAACAAAAGTTATTTTAAAGAATTTTTCTAGGGTAACTTTTTAAAGGGACCGAATAGATAAAGTTAAAAGACATTTTTTATGGAACTTTAATATACGATGCTAATTATATTGAATGCTAATTATATTGACTGGGCAGTGAAACAAGGCAATACTAAAGTTGAAAAATGCAATAAAAACTTAGTAGACCAGTATATACTCCAAAAATAATGTTTACGTAATTACAATGCATAAAATATTTATGAGGAATTCTTTTAACTGTAAAATTTAGAGAATGCCTACATAAAACTGTTAATTCATTTCTTTGGTTTAGCAGAACTTTATTTTTAGGAAACTTTATAATATGCAGATTTTCTCGTAAACACAGGGGAGATGGCATGGGTAATATAAGGATTTAGAGATTCTCGCTTTTTAATATGTTGGAAAATATTATATTTTGATATATATGGAAATATAAAAACAAACGAGAATATTCCCGTTTTTCTGTATACACACACACACACATATATATATATATATATACTGTTTATATATATATATATATATATATATATATATATATATATATATATATATATATGGCGGACGTATGAAAAAGCAGCCCAGTTTCTAGGAACCGACAGCCAGACACCTGCACATATGATTTGATTATAGGTGTAGAGGATTTATGCAGAAGCAACCATACTCTTTGAAGGGCCAAATACAGAGACCTAGTGCATTGAAAGGTATTAATCTTTTTCTCCCTCCAGATATGGGTAAATAGCAGGACAGACTAGGGTTCTATAGCCTTGGATAGGAACTGGTCAAAGAGAAGAATAATTCTGAATTCAAAACCTGCGGAGGGTCGTTTGTGGCTATATATATTTGCATATATGTATGTATATGTATATTTACACACGCACACACACACACACACACACACACACACACACACACACACATATATATATATATATATATATATATATATATATTTAACAGTAAGAGAGAGGTTTCATTGAAGGTGGTTTCATTAAGCTTTTTCGCCTACAGGAGAAGTTAGCAATAATAATATTTACAGACACAGAATACTACTGAATGAAAGATCAGAAACAATGAGACTATGCATACGCACTAAAAAGTACATTTTGTGTTCGTACGAACCAGGATGAAAGTACATACATTTTATTCACTCCCCGCCCCCTTCAATACAAATTAATATTGTTGCTTTTCTCCTCCCCTTCTCTTTCACTTCACGTTAAGCATTTATATATGAATAATAAAGCGTTAGGAAATCATTTAGATCGAATTGCCTGATGATACCGAAGGGTTGAAACCAAGGTAGCGTGAGTGGTTGATCTAATTTTTAAAGGTTTTAAATTTATATATATATATATATACATATATATAAAGATTTGTACCCACAGAACCTCAGAATTGATTTAAATAACAGGGACGCCATTTTATTAATCAAACCTTCTTTTTTTTAATTAAATATAAAAAAATAATAAAAAACGTTTGATTAATAAAATGGAATTATATATATATATTATATATATATATATATATATATATATATATATATATATTAGTTAGCAAGCTTGTCTCGCTAGAACAATTACGACCGAGTAGTGAGTTCGATCCTCACTGGGTGCCCCATGATTTCGGCCTTGTGCCACATCTAATCTACGCTTGAGAAATCACTATATATATATATATATATATATATATATATATATATATATATATATATACCGGAAGTCAAATGGATATTATTAAAGAAAAGGAGAAAAAAGCAAATATATAAAAAAATCGACGCATCCTATACAAGCACACAGACTGGTACATGCGCACAATTCAGTCTACACAGCCACACGCAAAAGTTGCACTGATGAGAGTGCACATAAAAAAGAAAAAATGAAAAATATAAACTGACAATTGCTGCTACCCCCGTGATTCCTGGAGGGTACGTCTACGGAAATCTTTTACTTGTATTAATTTTCTCTCTCTCTCTCTCTCTCTCTATATATATATATATATATATATATATATAAATATATATATATATATATATATATATATATTTCGGTACAAAATCTAAAAGGAACATAGGTTTATATTCTATGACTGTGGCATCGAATTTAGCATCCCGTAGCAAAATTCGCATATGTGCAAACATAATACAATTACGATTTGTTCTTTCCAAAATCCAACAGATTCTGGTTGACAGTTCAGCATTATCCTTTCAGAAAGACGATTAAAACTCAGGGAAACCTTTTAATTCGGTGAAATGTAATAGACACTCAACAAAAGCTATTACCATGCACGCGAACACTAGGCCCATTTTACCCATGGTATAAGCCAAATTTTTCATTAGTTTATAGCAGTGAGTGATGGACAATCTCTTCAGAAATGATGAAGAAAACTGAAGCAACAGAAAAATGCTGTGAAAATTATGGACTGAAGTTCTAGAGACACTTGCAACAAAAAGACGCTTCTGCTTAACATCAGGAAGAGACAATTGCAATTTCTGGATAACATAACAAGTAAAGAGGACTTGCGTAATCAGATACTCACAGGACTATTTAAACACAAGTGCAGAGAAATAAAAGCAGCACATAACCTACCTGACGAGATTGAGTGTAAATGATGGCGGACTAGGGTTTAGCATAGAGGGCAGAAAGACAAAATTTATTAGAAGCTACAAAGGATAGGAACTTGTAGGGAAGACTTAATCCACGATATCCTGAAGGTACACGTTACAAAGAAGAAGAAGAAGAAGAAGAAGAAGAAGAAGAAGAAAACTGAACTATTTGATACTGTTTTTTTATGCATGATGACGGTCGTCTTCGAGTATAGAATCCAGAGGCTAGCAGTGAATATTTCGAAGACAGTAGGAAAGCGTTGTTCAGGTTAGCAGTGGATATTTTGGTAAAAAATAGCAGAGCATAGTTCGTCCTTCTGGTTCTCTTCACCTGACAAGCTGGACTGTACATTCGGGTAGAGTAGACAAAATGGCCGCCTTTATACGGATTGAATATTCTTCGTCTTCTGATTGGTTAACCTTCTATTGGTGGACTATAAAGTGAGTCAAGTCATTTTGACTGGCTCACTAGTTATATATATATATACACACAAAAAACTGAAACAGTTTCGACGTCTGTCTATATTTTTGAGTTAATGTATTATGTACACTATTTACATTATTCGGACTATTGTCCCCATCTTTGTCGCCATATTTAGTACAACGTTTCGGCCGTTGTACGCTCCGGCCTTCTTCTAACTTACGCCTTTATCCACTTGAGTTCACATGGCACAGTGGATAAAGGCGTTGGTTAGATCCAGTGACAGGACCCAAAGTGTTTGAGTTCAATACCCGGTTAAGGCAGTGGAGAACTTTCAAAGAAAAATTAACAGGAGATAACTGATAACTGACATCCACCAAACATGGCATGTGGAACAAGAACAGTTTACACCAGTGAGCGAAATAAAGGGTTCAGTTCGACAGTCCAACCACCTGAAAAAGGCCGGAGCGTAAAACGATCGACACGTTGTAATATATATGGTGACAAAGATGAGGACAATAGTCCGAATAATGTAAATAATGGTTTTGACGTGTCTTAAAATATTTTAAAGAATTAAAATTTGCTACAGGCATCATACACTACACAATGACAACAAAAATATTTTTTAGTTGCAAGCGTTTAGATTTAGAGGCCAATAGGTCGGTGGTTCGATTAGATTGTATATTCAATTGGGTGAATTTGCTCGTGAGCGATCGTCGGGTCATTGCCCCGCACCCTCTATCGTCAGCTGTGATAAATGAGACTTTAATTGCCAGTTCAATATTTTCAATAGCTAGTTTGTAAGGTATCCTTTCATCTTAGCAACTAATGTTCTATGAATAGCACTCAACGGCAGCTTTCTTTATACATACAGTATTTCCTAATTGCAAGTATTGGGAGTGGAGACATCGAAGCAATCTTTTGTTCGCTTTTGAAGTTACCTCTTTTCAAAACCGTGTCATTTTTACGTGATAGAGGTGTTGCCATCGGAAAAGGTAGCCTTATATCTTTTCAGATCTCAGATTTAGAAAACCCTTCCAAATTAAAAAAATGTTTTACTTAAGGAATCAGCATATATACTAGGCCACAAATATCTCCTGAGCCGACCAAGCATAGAAATAAATACAGTATGAGAAAAGCAATGAATAACTACAAAAATTGCAATATAAGCTCTGGTCAAAAATGCAATAATAATAACAGAAAATTTCGATATGAGCACTGGTAAAAATTGTTGCTGAGAAATTAGGTTTAGAATTCCCAGAAATTCATTCACAGATGTCCTCAAAGACACATGTCCCAATGGACAAAAAAGTTGGTTAGATCCAGTGACTAAACCCAAAAAGTTGCGAGTTCAAAACAGGCCACAGAAGTGGTGAACCAAAACTTGCAGTGTTGAGTTAAAGGGAAATAACTGAGACATACGGAATAGGCATGGCATGTGGAACTAGAACAACCTACCCTGGTGGACGAAATAAAGGGTCCGTTCGAAATTCCAATCACTTGAAGAACGCCGGAGCATACAACGGCCGAAACGTTGTGAATATGGCAAGGAAGATCGAATAATGTAAATAATACAAGTCATCATAATACCTCATCAATTAGCATAATTGAAAAAATAGAATTAGACAGAAAAGATAACCTTAGAAAAATACTAGTGGAACATGAAGACAAATGGATTTTGTACCTCAACATATATATATATATATATATATATATATATATATATATATGTGTTTAGATATAGTTAACAATCTCATATACATATTTAAATGTATATTAATGTTGGAATTAACTGTTTTAGTACAAAAAAATAATTAAATGCAATATCAATCGCTATCTGCTGTCCCCCAGATGAACCTTATTTTGTTCTTGCTCCTTAGTAATGTTTCTGTTTTTAATTTGTCCACACTAAGTAACCCCTTGTGTGTTAGTGGCCTTTTGCTTTCATGTCAACTTTAATCTTTAAAAATTTAAATGTAATGTCAATCGATATCTACTGTCCTCCTGACTACTCTTTTCTCTTGCCTTCCATTATTAAAGTTTCTGTTCCTAATTCTTCCACATCCAGTAGCCCTCTTTTGTCTTAGTGGCTTTACTGCTTTGCTTGGAGTGAAATAGATTTTTAATAAAAGTTTTTCATGAAAACTGGCTTCTCTAACCCACTGTTATCACTCTCTCTTGTACAGATTGGAATTTCCTTTCTAATCTTTTGCTTGTGGAAAGTTAACATCCCGATTAGATCAATATTAAGAATTCTATACTAAAAGTCATTTTAGCGTGAAATATGGTTAATATGACGGAAATCCTGTAATTATCCAGATTCCTGTCTAAAACAGGAGCGGATTCTTTTGACTTAACCTCGCATATATCCACTTCCGGACTTTTTCTGGAGAACACAATATATTTTCCAAGATTAATCTGGGGACCATTCTCGTATTTTGCTGTGTATTCTTAAGAGTTAATCTGGAGCCAAGTTCTTCATTATCGGTGCATAGTCTGGGGATAAAACTCCCATTGGTGAAGCGTAACATGTGGACCATGTTACATTACGGAGTTGATTATCGCTGAAACATTTCTTGTCTAAAATGTTTATAACTACAAACGCTCTATTCCTGAAATTGACTATTCTTACCAATAAAAATACTAAGCTATATATATATATATATATGTAGGAAGAAAGTGTGTGTGTGTAAAGAACGATATTTTTTCACTGGGAAAACATGATTTTGAACGCCTTGCAAAAATTAGCATAATTGAAAAAATAGAAATAGACAGAAAAGATAACCTTAGAAAAATACTAGAGGAACATGAAGACAAATGGATTTTGCGCCTCAAACAATTTATCCACAAGGAGATAACCACAAATTTAACAACACAAATAGAATTAATATATAATCCCATAAATAATGCCATGCCCACGCAAGACAGACATGCTTGTAGTGGTGTTGAAGTCTCACACACTCACACTTACATATATATATATATATATATATATATATATATATATGTGTGTGTGTGTGTGTGTGTGTGTGTGTGTACACATCACACACACTTCCTCAAAAGTAAAAGTTAACATACACTTAACACGCACATTCCCTTCCTAGCAACTAATAAAACTGTCAAAAAGATCGAGGAGGAAATTGTGAGATAGATTTAGGAATCTCCCAGCCTAAATTTTATAAAAAATTTGGCCGTTTAACCAGTACAAGGACTGTCCCAAATTAACGATAAAAAACAAATGCAAACTACAAATACTTAATCAGAGACAGTCATTCAAGCTTGTATTTCATTACTACTAACAAGCCGGGTTTTTTCTTCTCCTGATGATGGCTATGCTGGTCGAAACTAGACGAGAAACCCAATTGAAATAACAAAAAATATTAATATTTATCATATATATATATATATTGTGACGAAAGCAGATAGCCTAAACACGCATATACTTTAATTTCCGCCTAGCAACAGAATAAAGGTCACGTGGGAGTCTTATGAAATTCTGGGAAGGCAGGTCAAAAGGTTGACTGACCCAATTACCCGTAGCGACAAATGTCTAGACAGAAGCTAGACGAGGTCTGATGTAAGCTGGAATTCGCGCCAAAACATAAGACACGTGATAGTCAGAGATTCACTCAAGAATCAGTTGCTATCTTGACTTTGAAGAGGCAAGACCTGAAGTCAAAGTGCTGATAGTTTATGAACGGAAAGATAAGACTAATTTAATAGGGATGGAACATATCCAGTTCAACCCAGGCAACTCCGGACAAGAAATATAACAAGAAGTATACTTGTTCGAGAACCCCAAATTGAAGACGCAGAGAAATTTATACGCTGAGGATTCAGCCTGCGTTTAAAGAAAAAGGAAAACCAGCGAAGAAAGCATATATCTCTGTTACAAGTTGAATTGTGTAAAGAAAAGAAAAAGGATATCTAAAGAGAGGAAGAAAGTGTATACCTCTATTACAAGTTGAATTGGGTAAAGAAAGAAAAAGGAAAACCAGAGAAGAAAGTGTATACCTCTGTTATAAGCTGAATTGTGTAAAGAAGAAGAAGGAAAGAAAGAAAGAAGAAAACCAAAAAGAGGAAGAAAGTGTACATCCCTGTTGCAGTGAGTCGGGTTTGGAAACCGAACTGTCTACAGAAGAAAACGGAAGGAAAGAAAAAGGCAAAACAAATAGAGGAAGAAAGTGTATACCTCTGTTACAGCCGGACAGTGTGTGAAATTGTGTTTGTGTCGAGAAAAGAAAAGAAAGGACACTGATAAAAAAAAGAGAATTGAATATAAAAGATAAGTAATCATATTTTGGACCCGTAGTAGAAAGGTATACATACATCCATGAATATTATGTTCTTGCAAAAACCTTTCCACCTTTCCACATGTCAAAACAATAATTGTAACTCCTATCCCATCTCTTTTGTGTATGCGTTGGCTTCTGCATTCAATTCATACTTATATTTTTGTATGTTCGGGTTTAGTTGAATCCATTTGGTGTTAGGCGAATTTGGATATCCCAACGTAAGTTTGAGATCTGGTCGTCGGGTGTTTAAACTCATACTTATCTGTTCTTTTATTTTGATATTTGTATATTTGTACATATTAAAATTCTTGTATCAAAATCGCTAAGCCTTATAGTTCCTCCTTGTATTGTGGATCAGTATTCGCGTTGAAAACGAAGCGGACCTGGGAAACATTACTGTTAGATTTTCCCAATCGAACAGTGGTCTTAAAAATATTTTTTGTTTACCAATTGTCCATTGTCACGATCTGGGAGAGATAGCTCGTATCTCTCCACAGGTGTGAGAAATATATATCTCCTAGTCGCCGTGTGATCGCCTTATAAGCCCATTCGTCGACTGGGGCATATGACAATATATATATATATATATATATATATATATATATATATATATATATATATATATAAATAAGCGCGTGTGTGTCTGAGTTATGATATACGATAAACCTTAGACCATGGATTGCTGAAAGATATCGGATTGATCCATTTCATAAAATCTGCCAAAACATGGGATTTAAAAACTCTCTTCTTTTATGGACAGAAATCTTTTCACCTGCGACATAAAACTCCCCCGCACTCACACACACAGGCATACACAGACACACACATATATGTATACAAACTATCAAAATAACTATGTGTGTGTATGTGTGCCTGCGCATGTGTGTGTGTTGTGTGTGTGTGTGTGTTTTTGTGTTTGTATATTACATGGATTTATCTTTCAAGTAAATGTCTATAAACGCAAAGTTCTATTGACAGCGTCTCTTTGAAAATTTTTAGAACCGAGTGCTGCCTGAAAAGGTCAGAATGTTATTCTTCAAGAATTCTGCGAATAATCAAGACTTCGTTTGTTGCATGCCACAGGAATGACTCTTAAAGGTTGAACTCAAAAGTCAAAGATGTAAACACGGTGTAAGTAGATTCTTTTGCAACGACCTGCCTATGGTCAATGGTTTTTAACATGTATAACACATCAGGATTAAACGAAGTAAAATAAAAAAAATAAAAAATAAACAGAAAAGCAGGAGTGTGTTTAATACACAAAACATTTGAACAGATGCTCGTTTCTCACACAAGCAAAAAAATAACCTTCGGATCTATTGCGAATTTCCCAGATTTGGGCCTTTACAAGTGTCAGATCAGATTATAAGATTTTAAAGTATTTATCTTGCTATAATATAGTCTGTACCAAAATAAGTGCGTCTTGAGTATGACGATAAACTACATCCGCGTCCTGGGTATGACGATAAACTACGTCCAGCAGCAAGGCCTCTAATAAAGAGGCTTTGAAGAGCGTGGAACTACCTCTTAATTGATGGTGTTCCCCGGTCCACCCCGACCCGGGGTGGTAGCACTTGTTAGGATCCCAGCTATGGGCAAATAGTTAACCAGGAATCTGAGGTAAAGAGCATGATAAAATATTACCAGAAATACGTTTTTGAAGAAAAAAAACTATTACCAGCAATATATTTTTGAAAAAAAAAAACTATTTCCAGCAATATGTTTTCGAAAAAATAATATTATCAGCTATACGTTTTTGAAAAAATAATATAACCAGATATACATTTTTGAGAAAAAAATAATAACAAAAATAGATTTTTGACAAAACAAAAATATTGAGGTTGATATGCCGTAAATCAAAACAAAACAAATCAAACCAAACCAAAATTGACTATTGTTGCCACCAGTGGTGTTGTACGCCGTAGAAATTCTTGACAGAATCAAAAGATGAACCTGCGATCTTACACTATTTACATTATTCGAACTATTATCCTCATCTTTGTCGCCATATTTATCACAACGTTTCGACCGCTGTACGCCCCGGCCTTCTTCAGGTGGTTGGAATGTCGAACTGAACCCTATATTTTGCTCACTTGGGGAGACTATTCTAGTTCCATGTGCCATGTTTAATGGATGTCAGTTATCAGTTATCTCCTATTAATTTCCCTCTGAAAGTTCACTGACTTAACCGGGGATTGAACACACATTCTTTGGGTCCTGTCCCGGGATCTAACTAACGCCTGCAATGGCCGAAACTTTGTAATAAATATGGCGACAAAGATGATGAGAATAGTCCGAATAATGTAAATAGTGAACATAATACCTCATTTCAGAAATATAGACAGATATTGAAAGGCCGAAACGTTCTAATAAATATGGCGACAAAGATGAGGACAATAGTCCGAATAATGTAAATAATGTACATAATACCTCATCTTAGAGAAATATAGACAGATATTGAAAGGCCGAAACGTTGTAATAAATATGGCGACAGAGATGAGGACAATAGTCCGAATAATGTAAATAATATACATAATACCGCATCTCCGAAATATAGACAGATATTACAATATTACCTGTCATGATCTGGCATTTCGACCCCAATAAATTTCTAACACGTGAGAGATATTTCCTGTGTTTTTTTTCTATCCATATTTTCTGGACAATTGTTTTGTTGAGGTTTTTAGCTTCACGAATTTAAGTGTAGAACTAGATTGGCAGTTAGGTCTTATAATTTTGCTGTTGAAAAGGTTAAACGAAAATTCTAAGTTCTATTCTCACATAATTTTTCTCTCCCACATTTCTCATGTGAAATACTTTTCATGCTTTTTACTTTTCTGTTATAAACGATCTTCAAAAATCTAAAGGCAATGTCAATCGCCGTCTTCTATCTTTTTAAAAGCTGTGCTTTTATTTGTCCTTTCTCGGCAATAAAGGTTTTACCAGTTTCTTTCATAATTACCAGCCTTGACAATGTTTAAAGACGTTTACGCAGTCTTTTGGACAACGAATTCTTCTTCAGCTCTAAACCCCTTTCCCACAGCCGGAATGTCGTAAAGCATTCTTGCTACTCTATGTTTTATTGACGAGTGACATTGATTAATTTCACCGGTTCAGATGTGCACAACTCTGACTTACCATGACACGCACACAGAGTCGAATCACCGTCGTACCCTTCATATTCCATTTATAAGGAGGAAGTCCCATTCGTCGAGCTTCTTACCAAAAGCCGCTGCTTTGTGGACCCCGCCTCCGAAAGATGCTTCGTCGATAACTATGCTATTAACCTCTTTAGATGTAGGATCAGCCGTTATCTCTCCTATATATCATCATAATATACACATCTTGTCTCCTTTCCCAGCAGTAAAATAAACTCAGTTTGAAACCGTTGTAACTTGAGTGGCTCTTGTGCCTTGTAAAGTATGAAAAACAGTATAAAAACATATCTGAAGAAGGTTGAGAAAGCCATCAAGCGAAACGCTAATAAAAATAAATCTTAAATCTATACAACATTTAAAAAAATCTCAACATAAACATTGACTATAGAGATCAATTGTATTTAAGCTATTATCAGTTGTATTGTATTATTTGAAAGGTTTTTATTGGATACTCGTGTTTGAAAGAGACGAACCTTTTTTTTAAGTTAAAACAGTGTTTATTACATCCATCTGCAAACTCGAGAAATCTTAATTTAAAAAATGTGCTCTCTGGCAGGGTTCGAACCTGCATCCCCTCTTTTCCGGATAAATATCTGCTGTTTCATATCCCAAACGTAAACAAAGAAATTCCTGAAGAACTAATGGATTTTTTTTAATACGACCATTTCAAATCTGAAGTCACAATATGTCCTGTTCGGGACATATATTCCAGCTACCACATACCGGATAGGTTTTTATCATCTTTGATAGAGAAGCGTCTCATTTCGGGTAGAGTGTTGACTCTATTGTGGCATCGTCGGAATACATAGGCGTAACTGAGGAACATCATACAATGAGGTGCCCAGACTTGGGGAACAGATGTCCGTGGTTGCACGCCGTCATTGCTCTAGAGAGATGGGTCGGTGATCGCACCGAGGCCAGCGCAACCGACGGTTGCAGGGTTTCGGGGAATTTTTATTCTTGATCCGAGTGTAGGTGCTCGGGTTTCCCACGTTAAAAAGCGACCTTGTCTCAAAAATGGGGAGGCCAGCGTCAATATTTATACTATTGTAATAAGTGTAAATATGTAATCAGTGAAATACAAAATCTCCTAGAGAAGGTAGCGAAGGAAAGAGTGAAGAAGGGACTAAGTAAAAACTACAAGAAGACAGAATGAATGGTCATCAATAAAGGGATGAGACTGAAATGCGATTTACAGATCTGGAACACTAGAATCAAGCAGACACTGAATTTTAGATATCCGGGAAGCGTTTTGACAGAGGACGGTAAGTGCGACACTGAGATCCTTAGACGCTTTGGGACGGCTAAGGACGAATTTCAAAAGCTGGGCAAAGTATTGCGAAACAGGGAGATTTCTTTGGTAACGTAAGACAAGAATACTGAGCTGCTACGTGACATCTGAGCCTCTTTACAGCAGCTAATATTGGACGATTTCCTCTGAGATGAAGAAGAGACGTAGATGTGGTTCTTCAGAAGGATGCTAAGGATAACATGGAAGGGTGAGCAACGATGAAGTCTTAGAGAGGATGGAAACAAGGAGGAGGATTATATTTAACATCAGGAAGAAGTAGCTGAAGTTTCAGAGACTTGTAATGAGGAAGGAGGGCCTGGAGAATCTGATACTCACGAGTCGAATAGAGGGAAATAGAGACAAGGGGAATCAATGCATGACATGCCTAGCGGGCTTAAGTAAGTGGATGACCGAACGTGGTCTGGAGGAGGTGTCAGAAGGAAGGACCTTGCAGAGAGCTGCAAGGGATAGAGGAGGTGGAGAGCCATAATCGCTTACGTCCTGAAAGGACATGACACATGAAAAGAAAAGATTCAGTGGAATGAAGGGAAATTATATTTAATTTTTTTTGATTTTGTTAAATATAAAAATTTATCAATCCGTGACAGATGTTCAAATGAGATTCATGCTTTTAGTTTTTCCTTAATTTATACCGTTAATGCTAGGACTCTTTATACTTCATCCATGGATAGCATAAAAAAGAAGTTAAATGATGGTTTTTTATCTTAGGAAGTCATTGGAGGCATAGATTCCGACGTCTTCAGAATCAAACTTCTGCCTTTTACTCATCTTCTAGAACCATTTCTGTCTTCCATCAGTCTAGCTGATGCTAATTTCCAGGGGATTCTCATATCCATAAAAAATAAATAAGAATTATACCATTTACATTCCGGTGGGTGGGGATTATCATCTCTCAGTTGCGTCTTTGTCTTCGGCTAGAGTGC
The DNA here is from genome assembly GCA_903632075.3 of Acanthosepion pharaonis. Classification (NCBI taxonomy): domain Eukaryota; kingdom Metazoa; phylum Mollusca; class Cephalopoda; order Sepiida; family Sepiidae; genus Acanthosepion; species Acanthosepion pharaonis. Next base: position 1,076,116 of record CAHIKZ030005072.1, read on the forward strand.
GACCCAGTTCTATTTCCCTCCGCCGACAGAGACGCAGCTGTGTAAAAAAAAAAAAAAAAAAAAAAAAACTACTGTGAGGTACCCAATCCCGGGGGAACAGCTTCCCGAAGGTGCACGCCCACATTGCACTAAACAAGCAGGATCGGTAGTCTTACCAATGCAAGCGCAATTGTTGGTTACGGGGACTGGACAATTTTTGACCCTGGTTCGAGTGTACGCGCGCAGATTTCCCACATTAAAGCCGACCTTGTGTCACATCCAGTCTCAGAGGGGAGCCAGGCTAAATATTTATTCCAGGCCTTCTTTTCTCATTATGCGTCCAGATAACTATTATTGAACGAAGAGCATTTCGATGAAAACATTTCTCTTACAGAGAAAACTTTTGGCCTATCCCCGCAGGGTCGGTCTCTCTAAAATTAGCTTGGTTGGATAATGTCAGCTTTAGGATTTCTCTGCAAATTACCAAGTCTGTCATTTGTTGCATTCCTGCGGTGAATTTACGACTGCTGCCTAACACTGAGAAGGCTTTTTTCTTCCATTAGAAAGGACAGTGTTGCTTTCTCCGTTAAATATTTTGACGTTTATTCATTTACGTGCCAGTGTGACTCTGGTTACATTTGACGTACTTAGCAAAGATTGCTATGTAGGGTTAAGTGGTGTGCTCCATTTGGGATTGTTAATGGCCAGTCACGTCAAACTACAATGTTGACACATACCCAGGAGTTTTCGGATTCAGCGGTTGATAATCCAATTCGAGCAAACAGCTTTTTTTTTTTTACAAACGACAGTTTCAAAATTGTTGCAGATTGTTGAATCACAATTCACCACCTTTATTCTATCATTTCACCCCAAGCAAGGCAATAAATACACTAAGGCGCCAGAGTGTTATATAATATGAGGAGAAAAGAAAAACATTTTTAAGGGGGAGCGAGATAAATAAAAGAACAGGAATTAAGAAGACAGTACATAACAATTGACATTGCATTTCAATTTTTGAAGATCAAAGTTGACTGGGAAGGAAGAAGCCGGTAGAGAGTTCCACAAGCGAGAAGTGCGATAGAAGGAATTATCAACATAGAACTTACGGTTACATCTAGTTATTTGACCTGTAAAATGATGAAACCTATTTGCCAATGTAGTACTGAGCTTAAATCCATTGTCTAGGTAGCATAGGGAAAAGCTATATTTATTCTGCTTATATACAGAAACGTGGCACAAGGCCAAAATGAGGAATGGGGAAAAGGACGGTCTTGTTATGTCTTAAATTTAAACTTAGCTAGCCACAAACACTGACCCAACCATACAGTATTCCTTACACCAAAGCAATACATTCTTATCCTGATATTGAGTCACCCCCCCACCACGAGGGTGTCATGCCTTTTTAACGTGGGCATTCCCGAGCCATTAGGCTCGGCCAAAAAAATAGCCCATTTGAACCCGTATAAACGGGTTCAGGGCCGGTTTTACCTCCTCGAAGTAGACTCCGCCCTTCGGCGTAGCCTCCTTCGGGTTCCTCCCGCCCGTAGGAAGAGAGTTCAACCGAGCAGTCTGTTCAAAAGTGAACGACTGACTCACGCATTCTTATCATTCTTATCATTCTTATCATTCTTACTTCACCCACCATAATAAAACAGAATCTCCATGAAGTTTAAATAAAACAACAATTAAATAAAATGAAATAAAACAATAATTTAAAAACTAGCCCCATAGAGAAAAATTCATGAGAACAATTACAGTGGAAGTATTTATATTATATTTCCTTGTTTACGTTTGGGATATGAAACAGCAGATATTTATCCGGCAAAGAGGGAATGCAGGTTCGAACCCTGCCAGAGAGCACATTTTTTAATTTAATATTTCTCGGGTTTGCAGATGGATGTAATAAACACTGCTTTAAATTTAAAAAAAAAAGGTATGTTTCTTTCAAACACGAGTATCTAATAAAAACGTTTCAAATAATACCAGACAACTGATAACAGCTTAAATACAATTGATCTCTATAGTAAATGTTTATGTTGGGATTTCTTAAATGCATATATTTAAGATTTATTTTTATTAGCGTTTCGCTTGATGGCTTTCTCAACCTTCTTCAGATATGTTTTTACACTGTTTTTCATACTTTACAAGGCACAAGAGCCACTCAAGTTACAACGGTTTCAAACTGAGTTTATTTTACTGCTGGGAAAGGAGACAAGATGTGTATATTATGGTGATATATAGGAGAGATAACGGCTGATCCTACATCTAAAGAGTTAACTTCTTTAGATGTAGGATCAGTCGTTATAGCATAGTTATCGACGAAGCATCTTAAGGCGATGGTAAAATGTCTGAAGCCGAGATGCCATATCAGCATCAATAATATTGCATAAGCTTCTTTAGATTTCATCAAAAAAATCTAAATATATAACAGGTGTATAAAACCAAATATAACAGCAGTATGTATGGCAAGGACGAAGTGTAGACTTATACATATGTAAGATTCTGGCGAGACAAATTGTCTAGCCAGTGAACCAAATTTCTTAGCAGTAGACATAACGTTAGTCCAAGAAAGTGCAACGTGTTACTCTCGTGGAGGTTAGCATCAGCCATTGATGAAATTTATTTCCTATTACTTAAATTTGTTTTTCATCTCACACAGTTATTTATTACTCCTTTATACTATTTTAGCAAGCATGAGCAAACATGCCTGCAATAAGACGTAACGTAAGAAGGACGGTTTTCCTCTGACATCGCAATTATTTTAACTCTCTTAACACTTCGTAAATGTTTATTGTTTTTAAAAGCGATGATTAGAGTTGGTTTAAAACCTAAACATATGATCAGAGTGAATTGATACATATTTTTTGTGTTCTTGAGAATTTATAACAAAAATATAAAACACTATTTATTTATTAGATTGTTTATTTACATGAATAATTTTCGTCCTGGGTAAGACGATAAACTACGTCCAGCAGCAAGGCCTCTGATCAGGAGGTTTTGAGGAGCGTGGAAACCACCTATTAAATACTGGTGTTCCTATATCTACTCTGACAAGGGGTGGTAGCACCTGTTAGGGTCCCAGCTATGGGAAAACAGTTACCACTTCCCAGACTAGGGTCAAAATACTATGAAAGTTTAAAAAATAGATTTTAATACCATCAATGCATTTTTGTTAAAAATTATTACCAGCAATGAATTTTTGAAGAAAAATTTTTACCAGGAATACATTTTTGAAGAAAAAATATTACCAGCATTATATTTTTGAAAGAAGAAAATATTACCAGCAATAGATTTTTTAAATAAATATTACCAGCAATAAAAAGTCGGTATTAAATAACCCATTGAGGTTGATATGCCGTAAAACAACCAAACCAAACGAAGAATCATTTGATATTTACAATATTCTAATATAATTAGATGTAATACAATGCAATATATTTAATTTACCAATTTATAAAGAAATAAATATGAAAACAATTATTATTAATAAAAATTTGCTAAAATATTAAAATATGTTTATAAACTATAAGTAATTCCCTTATTATTTACCATTTTATAAAGTTCGAATCAGTTGGTTAATAGCATATGTTTTAAACAACAATTCCAATAAATGATCTAATAAATAAATAGTGTTTATTGTTTTTGTTGTCAATTCTCGAGAATAAAGAAAATCTATATATTCGCTAGCATATTTTTAGGCTATATTACAATTCTAGGCATCACTTTTTTAAACAAAAACATTGACGACCATGAAGGTAGTTTAAATTACGGTGTCATGATACAAAACAATTATTTGACACTATGTTTTATCGAGGTGTCATGAGATAAAACATCCATTTGACACTGCTCCTTAGTGAGGCCACGTTTATCCATGCTGGAATTTTATTTATTTTATTTTTTTTAATGTTATAGAGACGCATTTTTATTGGTAATTTGTTTTACGTTTACAGTGTTTTCAGTCTAACTTAATTTTTTTTTCACTTTTTAAAGATTAAAAAAAAACGCGTCATATATATATATATATATATATATATATATATATATATATAGATAGATAGATAGATAGATATTAAATAATACAGCTTAATTAATACTGTAAAGAAGTCATTCAAAGAATAAATCAATAAAGTTAATGCAATTAATGGCGAAATCATTTCGCTAACAGATTAAAAAGGCATTAACTCAGTGACCACTAGCTAAAGGATGCGATTCTTGTTTTTACTAATTGTAAAATGGAATAGATGTTCGGTCCATATTGCAAGTACTTTTAATAGCCATTTACCATCCTCAGGCAAAGATGTTATTTTTTTCTCAATTTCAAGTAATTTCAGTTAAAATTCCAAGACAAAAATGAATGTGATACTCATCGAAAGGATTTTTTTTTTAAAAAAAAGAAGTGTGCTACGATTATTAGTTAAGTAATCCGACGCTAGATTTTTGAATATTATAGTAATTCATGAATTCTCTTATTGTAAGAGTTTTTTTCAGTTAACGTGACATGGACTTAAATTTAATATCATTTGGTGGAGTAATGAATAGCGGCTTGGACTGAGGAATCGGAGTGCCGAGTTCGAATTCCAATCGAATCCATTACATTCACTTACGTGCTAATACCCTTGGGAAAGGTGTGAATCATCTTCTAGATTTTCCCGGAGGAGTAATGGATAGCGGCTCGGACTGAGGAATCGGAGTGCCGAGTTCGAATTCCAGTCGAATCCATTACATTCATTTACGTGCTAATACCCATGGGAAAGGTATGAATCCTCTTCTTCTCTCCATAGTTATGTGTAAATAGCAGGACAGACCAGGTTCTATAGGCTTGGATGGCAACTGGTCTACCGCAGAAAGAAATGGCAACTGCGGAAAAAAATCTGTATCGTCAGTCATGCAGCGAAATATACATGATCGCCTCCGCGTATATCATGGATGGCATATAACTAAATTACATTAACATTATATATATATATATATATATATATATATATATATTAAGCAGCAAACTTTCATCATTGCATAACCATCACAATTACAAATTGATAATAAGAATAAACGGATTCTGTATTTATATATATATATATATATATATATATATATATATATATATATATACTATTTACATTATTTTGACTATTGTCCTCATATTTGTCGCCATATATATTATAACGTTTCGGCCAATGTACACTCCGGCCTTCTTCAGGTGGTCGGAATGTCGAACTGAACCCTTTATTTCGCTCATTGGGGTAGACTGATCTAGTTTCACGTGCTATGTCTAATGGATGTCAGTTAACAGTCATCTCCTGTTACTTTCACATCTCCAAGAAAATAGATATATACTCAGAGTTGACTGTATCGTCTACCTGCGGTTAGCAAACATATTCAGAGAAGAAAAAAATAAATCGAAACGGTATATAGACCTAGAGTACTGAACTGTTGCATGATATATGACCTCCTATACTGCAGTGAATACTGGACTATTTCTCCGCATATGAAGAAGAGATTTAACGCAGCTGAAGTGTGGTTCTACAGGATGCTGAGGATACCATGGACTAAACATCTGAATAACGAAGAAGATTGTCCAGCATTCACTGCCATATAGGAGATTAGATATTACATAGCCGCCCAACACGCTTTTTTTTCTTTCTAGGGACACTCGTCAATAGAACCACATCTCTGTCACTTCAAGTCTCTTCTTTATCTGTGAAAAGATTGTCCATCATTCACTGCCATAAGGAAGATTAGATATTACATAGCCGTCCAACATTATTTTCTTTGTTTCTAATGACACTCGTCAGTAGAACGACATCTTTGTCGCTTCAAGTCTCTTCTTCATCTTTGAGGAGATTGTCCAGTATTCAGTGGTAGATGTTCTGTGAGTGTTAATTATCAGTATTCAAGTGTATAATTATCCAATTTGTTCCCAATTTCTCTAAAATTGCGTTGTTATTCACAAGTTTAATCCATGGTATTCTCAACATTCTTCTGTAGAACCACATTTCAGCTGCCTCAAATCTCTTTGTCATATGTGAGGAAATTGTCCATTTTTTCACTACTAATGCATTATTGTTAAACAGGTGCTATCAGCATATAACTTTTAACAAGATTGCGTAGTGTAACCGAACATCCCTTTCTAAATATTTTGGCCTTTAAAATAAATTAATTAAAACCCTACCTTTAAATCGAAAATATTAAATAAAACAAGGAATTGTAAGTTGTTTAATGGCCCATGTTCCCTATGTTTACATGAATGCTGCATATTATAAAGTTCCCTAAAAATAAAGTTATCTTAAATCAGAGAAATGAATTAACAGTAATTTGTAGGTATTGCATAATATTTACTTTAAATCATAGTTAAAAGAATTATTCATAAAAATCTACGCATTACAATTACAAATACACTATTGTATTA
>CAHIKZ030005072.1:1085000-1132500 GCA_903632075.3 Acanthosepion pharaonis
TTAGCAAATCTCGAAAAACGAAAAGACACATGGAATGGGAGTATAATATGTAAATAATGTGGCCATTAACCATGCCCAATAAGAGATTATATGGCCGGCGTTCACTTTTATTAGTACCAGTGTATGCATATTTTGAGCGACAGGAGCCCAACTGGTCGTATAATGGTTTCGATTAATAGTGTGAATATCCATTAGCTACTGAATGTCCGTAGACTCGGCTAAATTTAGTACGTAACTGGGTATATGCGGTGTACTTAATAGCTAGACTGTATGCTGGTGTACTTCGTCCGATACTCAGTGATTCCCGAGATCATTTGGTCGTGAACGAGTTAAATATAAATGGAGACACATTGGAGTCATGGTTAGAAGTCGGATTGAAGAAACGAAAGAGACGAATTTGAATTCTAGTCGAGTTCATTGCCTACGCTTACGTCTTAATATCCTTGAAAAGAGTATGAATCAGTCTCTTCCCCTCCCTAGATATGGATTAAATAGCAGTATTTGTATGTCAGAATTATTAATTGAATTTTTAATACAGAAAACACACAAACAAAAATACAAAAAAAAAAATTCTTACAGGCCGAAAATATGCAGACTGGATTCTGTAGCGTTGGTTGGCAAACAGTCTAGGAGAAGGACGTATTGAATTTAAACCCGATCGAACTATCCTGAAAATAATTGTATATAAATTCAGCTGAGGTCCGCTTGCAAATATAATTTCCCAAAGAAACTCCGACCATAGATTTGCACGTCTGAATACAGCCATTTTTACGCTTGTCTAGCTTTCGTTCGGTCAGGAAATACCTTGTAAATTTTAATGCCCCCCAAAACAAAACTGCTTTCACAACGACGAGAGGGAAAACTTCCCGGCCCGCCATCAAAATCGACTGAATGTGTCTTAACCTCGCTTTTTTGATTGACTTGGAGTGGAACAACTACATTGAATCTACATGGAAAGTTGGTTCACTGTGTCTTTCCAGAAGATTTTTTTTTTCCTTTTCGGAGTCTATCATGCCCGTCATTGATTTTGTTTAAATAACAACTTCCAGAGAAAATAATTCTTTTTCATTTCTTTTTTGGCACACATCCATTAACATTAAAGGACCCGATATATATAAAATATATTGTATATAATTAGAAGCATTTATAATTTGTTTTAAAACAGCCAGTTGCTAAATCGTTACCTATTTTCCTGTTGCCTATTTATAATGATGTTTGGAAAACCGTTTTAACTATCGTCTATTTGCAATGACTGAGATCTTCAAGGAATAGCTTTCCCATTTAGGAAACCATCATCATTCTCCATCATCATTTATCATCATCATCATCATCAATCTATCACTTGGCTACTTCAATCGTCGGTGGAATCTTCAGTGTGGAAGAAACAGACAACCACCTCTTGGATAAACTGTTGACAGTGGCTCTCAGGAATTATTATTGTCTCCCCGAAAATTTTTAATACATGTTTTTAGTCTTACAAAAAATATATATATATATATATATATATATATATATATATATATTATATATATATATATAAAATATATATAGACTGGAAAAATTCTGTAGCGTTGGTTGGCAAACAGTCTAGGAAAAGGACGTACTGAATTTAAACCCGATTGCACTATCCTTAAAATAATTGTATATACATTCGGCTGAGGTCCGCTTGTGAATATAAATTCCCAATGAAACTCCAACCATAGATTTGCACGTCCGAATGAATACAGCCATTTTTATGCTTGTCCAGCTTTCGTTTGGGTGCTTGGAATTCGTTTGATGAAGCCGGAATAACCGACTGAATGATTGCCGTAACAAGTACAGATAGCTTGTATTGATAGCAAAAAACATTTCCATAATATATTTCTATCTCCAAAGCTATTGATACGTCTAACTCCAATACTAATATTAAGTCTGTCTTTACTTTTGGTTTCCTGTAGACATCATAAATTAATGCTAGAACAATTAATATCTCAAGCCAGTATTTCTTTTCTCTTTTTTGTCCTACAAGTTGTCTAACATTAAATTTTCCGATGGCAATGTGGAAAATAGTTGCATTTACAAAGTTTAAAATGAGTTCCTAACTTTTAAAGGTTAACAGCTGGATATATCACTGCCTCCAACTCTAAAATATTTAATTTCAAGTCTTCACTTGATTGAACGTTACACATCTTCGCCCTATCGGCTGGGGCTTTAGAATACGAATATTGCAGCTCTGCAGAGGGGTAATGAGACGTCCTGGGTAAGACGATAAATTCCTTCAGCAATGCCTCTCATTAGAAAGTTTTGAGGAGCGTGGAACCACCTCTTAATAGCTGGTGGTCCCAGGTCCACCCCCAAGGTGGTAGCACCTGTTATGTGGGCAAACAGTTAATCCTCAAATTGGGGTAAAAAAACTATCAAAGTTTAAAAAATAGCTTTTAATCCCAGCAATAAATGTTTGAAGAAAACAATTATTACCAGCAATACATTATTATCAGCAATACATTTTTGAAGGAAAAGCATATTACCAGCAATATATTTTGAAGGAAAAATTATTACCTATAATACATTTTTGAAGGAGAAAAAATCCCCAGCAATACATTTTTGAAGGAAAAAATATTACCAGCAATAGATTTTTGAAAGAAAAAATATTACCAGCAATATATTTTTGAAGGAAAAAATATTACAAGCAATATATTTTTTATGGAAAAAGTATTACCAGTAATAGATTTTTTAAGGAAAAAATATTACCAGAAATGCATTTTGAAGTAAAAATATTACCAGCAATGCATTTTGAAGTAAAAATATTACCAGCAATAGATTTTTTAAGGAAAAATATTACCAGCAATATATTTTTGAAGGGAAAAATATTACCAGCAATATATTTTTGATGGAAAAAGTATTACCAGCAATATATTTTTGAAGGAAAAAATATTACCAGCAATATATTTTTGAAGGAATATATATTACCAGCAATATATTTTTGAAAGAAAAAATATTACCAGCAATATATTTTTAAAGGAAAAAATATTACCAGCAATACATTTTTGAAGGAAAAAATATTACCAGCAATGCATTTTGAAGTAAAAATATTACCAGCAATACATCTTGAAGGAAAAATTATTACCAGCAATACATTTTTGAAGGAACAAATATTACCAGCGATACATTTTTGAAGGAACAAATATTACCAGCAATATATTTTTGAAGGAAAAATATTAAGAACAATACATTTTCAAAAATATATTATTAAAAAAAAAAAAAAATTGTTGACATAATTAACCCATAGAGGTTGATATCCCGTAAAACAAAACAAAACAAACCAAGCTACACGTCTACCGGATTTCAAATTTGAAGAAACTTTATAAATAACCCATATTTATGGCTTCCCAATTTCCTTGTCCAGTGCAGTCTCACAAAACTTCTGCAAGTCTTTCAAGCTCTTCAAATTGTTTTTAAGGGGAAGGATGTAATTCTATTGATATTTCTTTTAATGCCGTTCAATGTGTATACTATAGTTTTTCTGCCAATGTCTAGCGATGTTATCCTTCATTTTGGTATTAATGAACAAAAAAAAAAAAAAACTATTTACTATTTCCAAGTCTATAAACTTGTGCTGTCAAATTCCGATATCATGTACGTCATCGATTTTGGTTACTTGGAGACAACATACATTAATGTCATAAATATGAACGTCGCGAAATAATAATTCTTACTTTTCTTTTTTGGCACAAGTCATTTAACATAAACAACACGAAAGCAAAATCTTTATATGCAATTAGATGCATTTACACTTTGTTTTAAAATAGCAAGTTGCTAAAACGTAACCAGTTACAGTTCTAGCAAATCTTTGAATGAACCTCATTTTGAAACGGTCCGCATTCAAATCCTTTCACAGAAACGCGGGTGTCCTCAAGGTTTCTATCCTGAGTCCTACACTGTTTCTGATCTTCATCAATGGTCTTCCTGATGTCATCAGTTCACAAGTAGGCATTTATGCAGATGACCCTACCATTTACTACTGTCTCAAAGTAAATTTGTCAGAGCTGACAAAGTTTACATGGCCGCTGCTTTTGAAAAGATCCCGCCAATCAGTGGTTAACTGGGGTAGGAAATAGGTTGTAAATTTTAATGTCCCCAAAATAAAACTGTTTCACAACAATGACAGGGAAAGCTTCCCGGCCCGCCATCAGAATCGACTGAATGTCTCTTAACCTCGCGTTTTCGACTGACTTGAAGTGGAACAACTACATTGAATCTACATGGAAAGCTTTTTCACTGTCTTGCCAGAAGATTTTTTTTCTTTTCAGAGTCTATCATGTACGTCATTGATTTTGTTTAAATAACAACTTCCCGAGAAAATAATTCTTTTTTCTTTTCTTTTTTGGCACACATCCATTAACATTAAAGGACCCGATAGCAAAATCTTTGTATGCAATTAGAAGCATTTATAATTTGTTTTAAAACAGCCAGTTGCTAAATCGTTACCTATTTTCCTGTTGCCTATTTATAACGATGTTTGGGAAACCGTTTTAACTATCGTCTATTTGCAATTACTGAGATCTTCAAGGAATAGCTTTCCCATTTAGGAAACCATGCATTCTCCATCATTATTTACATCATCTTCAACCAATCAATCACTTGGCTACTTCAATCGTCGGTGGAAACTTCAGTCCGGAAGAAACAGACAACCACCTCCTGTTGACAGTGGCTCTCAGGAATTATTATTGTCTCCCCGAAAATTTTTAATACATGTTTTTAGTCTCAGAAAACTAAATATATATATATATATATTCTTACAAGCCGAAAATATGCAGACTGGATTCTGTAGCGTCGGTTTGAAAACAGTCTAGGAGAAGGACGTACTGAATTTAAACCCGATCAGACTATCCTTAAAATAATTGCAAATAGACGAGAGTTAAAACGGTTTTCCAAACATCGTTATAGATAGGCAACAGGTAAATAAGTAACGATTTAATAACTTGCTGTTTTAAAACAAATTTTAAATGTTTCAAATTGCATACAAAAGTTTTATATATATATATATATATATATATATATATATATATATATATATATATATATATATCGGTTCGTTTAATGTTAATGGATGTGCCAAAAAAAAAAAAAAATTCTCGGAAGTTGTTATTTAACCAAAATCAATGACGTACATGATGGACCTGAAGAAAAAAAATGGACAAGCGTAAAAATATCTGTATTCATTCGGTCGTGCAAATCTATGGTCGGAGTTTCATTGAGAATTTTATATTCATCATCATCATCATCATCATCATCATCATCATCATCAATCCCTTGGCTACTTCAATCGTCGGTGGAAACCTTCAGTCCAGAAGAAACAGATAACCACTTCCGGGATAAACGGTTGACGGTGGCTCTCAGGAGTTTCCGGGATTGTCGTTTCCGTCCATTCTTCGATGCTTTCGCGTTTGCATCCGCCTTCAACAGTGCCTTGCGTGATTGTCTTGTAGAGGCTGGCATGTCGTGTGACGTGGTCAAACCATGACATCGTCCGAGGCTCAATAGTGACGATGAGGGATTCATATCGCTCCACAAGACTTTTGGTTCTCGAACGACTGCAACCTTTTTCCTGCCTGAACCAGAAGTGATCAAGTGTCACACGCGTAGAGGAGGACGATGGGCCCGACCAGCAAATTGTAGAGCTTGACCTTGGTATGGAAGCTGATGTTCCTTTCCAGTCTCGTCCTGTGGCGACCCGTGTGCCGATTTCTGTGTTATAGGTGACATCTTTTTGAAACGGTTGGATCCAAAGTATTTGAGGCTGGACACTTCCTTCACTGTTACTGCCGGCCATAAAGTCAATACACTCTCGTTAGGCACGTTTTATTACCGCAGAATTATATACAGGTTGCCATATCAGGATGAAACACCTGATCTCGTCCGATCACCGAAGTTAACAAAGTCAAGAATACTTGATTTCAAATTTGCAGTGATTCTTTAAAGCATTTCTCTACCACGCAAGTGATTACAGAGAGTAAGAGCAAGAATAAAGACGGGTGTTTGAGGAAAGGATATAGAGAAGGACATAGATCAGGATCAAAGCATCATAAGATGACGATTGACATTACATTTGAATATTTGAATATTATTGCTATCAGGGAAGCAAGTAGAAAGAAGGGAGTCCCACTGTAAGTGAGAGAGAAGAAGCTGTTGGAGTAGAAGAAGCGTTTACATTTAACTGTTTCGATTGTAAAAAAGTGGGGGCCTCGATGCAAAACTAATGGGACGCTGCACCATCTGCATGTATTTAACATGCAGATGGTGTACCAGTGAAAGTAGCTCGTCAGGGCCGTTGCTATGAAAGTATTTGTTGAAAAGACAGAGAGAAGCAAGAACATGCCTGTAAGAGAGTGACTGTAGACGAGATACCAGATCAGGACCTATCACATTGCATAACTGTTATAGTGCAATATCCTCGCACCACTGTTATGGTCCAAGGTTAGAACCAAGGAAGAACAACAAGAACACAAGAGTAGAATAACAAAGATATATTACAACAGAAATACAGTACAAGAAGTTGAAGTTGTTAATAATGACTGTCCGTCTAGTTTAGAGTGAACTAATATTGTCTCGACTCGTTACACCATTCATTCGGTATTTAGCCACCCCCACGAGGGTTGCATGTGGCACAAGGCCGAGTTTAATGTGGGTTTTCCGAGTCTAACTCCCCGGACGAAACCCTGCCCTTCGGCAAAGCTTTGTCAGGGTTCCTCTCTGTCAAAGCAGAGAGTTCAACAGTCATGAACTGGTGCTCCTTACACCATTCATTCGGTATCTAGCCACGTCCCACCCCACATAACCCCACCCCACCCCACCCCACCCTACCACGAGGGTTGCATATGGCACACGGCCGAGTTTAACGTGTGTTTCCCGATCCCGTAGGCTCGGCCCAAAATATACCCTCTGAACCCGCCTAGCCGCGTTCAGGGCCTGTCTACCTCCCCGGACGAAACCCTCCCCTTCGGCAAAGCTTCGTCCGGGTTCCTCTCTGCCAAAGCAGAGAGTTCAACAGCCATAAACTGGTGCTCGTTACACTATTCATTCATTATACCTCTTGAGAGGCGCAGTGTCAGGAAGAGTCCAGTATCGTTATAACAAGAGAACCAATTTTCCTTGCGGTAGAAGATGCTAATGATTCAATGTATTTGTTTCACCTCAGTTGAGCGGAAAACGTGAGACTAAGAATGCGCAGAGAGGCGCTCTCGTAAAGTTGGGCCTCAGCCATGCTGACAGGAAGCAGGGAGGTATCTCTATGGTGGGTAAATGAGAGCAGATTTATTTTGGAGGCATTAAAGCTTACTAGCCATTTTCCTGCCCCCAATCAACCACAGATTGGAGGTCCTTTCTGGGACCGGCGGCGAGGTTAGCTCTTTCAGCGATGCCGGATTTACTATTGAGGCAGGAGTAAATAGTAGTGTCAACTTCATAGATGCCGGCTTGGTAACTGATGACATGAGGAAGATCAGTGATGAAGATCAAAAACAGTATAGGACCCAGGATTGAACCTTCATTAACCCTTACTTTCGTGAAGAATAGGTGAATTCAAAAGTATTTGCGAGTAAGTGAATATAACGAACCCGATTGGAATTGGAACTTGGCTCTGCGATTTCAATTCCGATCTCTTATCCAAATACACCCCACGAACATTCAATCTTACAGCGCCTGGTATTCATGCAGTTTGGCTTGGTCTGGCTCCTGTACGAATCGGCCATGACAAGGATTCAGGTACTTTCTGCTGTTGTCGAACAAACCGAATATAAGAATTTCATATTTAGTTACATAAAAATGTTATTTTAACCATTTTTTTTCAAAGGTTTTCTGATATTGAATAATACAAAAAATTATAATGTGTGGAATCTTCCACAAAACAACCAGCCTTACCTCTTTGTAGGAAATGCACTCTTCCTATCTGGTAAGCCAAGTTCTACTTTCATACAATATAACAAGTATTCATTGGTCAATCACCTCCAATCTGGCTTGCTGATTGGTCAGTTCCGACCAATCAAACCGCCTGCACGCGACCAATCTGTTTTCCCGCTCATATACTAGGAGCCACTCGGCCATTATATAAACCGAACACGTGTGAACTTTTTGGAAGACGAGTCTCAAGATGTAACCTTCACCAATTCCCGTCTTAGTCATTGCTGACCAGACGTTAAAGACAATTACCAGCATTCACGAACTCTGAAATCACTCCAAAACTTTAAGCAACTTTAGAAAGTCAGTGACAGCACCACAGAGAATTGCTAACTTACTCCACGTCGTTCGAAACCAGACTTTGCCGCCAAAAAAGACACATCAACGCTGACTCACTAACAATTCAACTCAACCAATTCTGTGGACATTATTTCTTAGATATTGCTTATCTAAAGTAAATTACATTTACTATCTTAAACCTAAAACATCATACACATTTGCCAACATAACACATACTTATATTCTGCTTTTATATCGTTTTGAATTGTATATAAATATTTTATTAGTTTCTAATATAATATGTCTTGTTCTTAATATGAACTCTGGTACAAATATTCCAAGTTAAAGGGGCACGACTCTGTCCCATCCTTTTGTGCATATTGTACGTCAACCTAAATAAAACTATTGTTACGTTATAAAACAATTCAGTTGCATCTTATATTTTATTCTGATGTTGGTGGAAATAGTTAATTTACACGCAACCTATTCTCAACAAATATTACCACATTATTAACCCATCCACCACAAATGATTATCTGGTGAATAACCGAAATGCTGTATAACTTGACCATGAAAGAAATTTACACAAAATTGGATGTCTAAATCGGATGTCTAAATTAATATCCGTGATTACAAATATCGACATCATCGTCTCAAGAATATCTATGTTTAACTCAGACTTGCATTTATCGCGATTGATCACTTGGGTAAAAAACTGTATTTGTCTTTTAAACAGTGAATAAATTGGCACCATTCCTTGACATTTTGGTAACACTGGAAGCTCTATGCTTGATTAAAGACACTGTTTAGAAGAAATAAAGATCATTTGAGCCACTGTCCACATGGATAAACAACATTTTGTGATACTTTTAAATGTAACTGAATGTGGATTTTAATTCCCTTTTCCTTATAACTTCATTTCTCGGCATTTACCTAGTTTTAAACAGTGTCTTCCAGAAAAAGAAAAAAAATGTTTCCAGCTTATGTTCCCGTTTTATGGTAACAGGTTGGCGTAAATCTGTGAAAAATATATAAAGAAAACTTGGAGTATATCTTTTCGTCAAAGCCCGCCAAAAGTTTATGGACATTTTTTTATACTAAGATTCATGCAATGTCAGGCTGAGTAGTCACTCGTGATAGAAAGATAATATACATGATGTAAGAGGAAATAGTTGAAGTGGAAGTTGAGATGATAAGAATAAAGAGAATAAGTAACGATTGAGCTTTGACTTGAAGAGATTACGGTTGTAGTGCTCCGGGAAGGAGCTACCCGAGAATCCGTTGGACAAAGTATCAGTTCTCAAAAAGAAAACTGGGTGTGACTTGCTCATTACACTTGGAATACGAAGGAAATGTGAGTGTTTCGAATTGGAGGAATCAATCACATTGTATTTCTTGAAAACAATCTTGAAGAAATACAAGCATTTCTTAAACAAATATTAATAATACAGGGTGATTAAAAATTAATTCAACTTTTAAAAATAATTCATTTATTAACAGTCTATATTTCTGAGATGTGGTATTATGTACATTCTTTACATTATTCGGACTATTGTTCTCATCTTCGTTGCCATATATATTACAAAGTTTCGGCCTTTCAGTATCTGTCTATATTTCTGAGATGAGGTATTATGTACATTATTTACATTATTCGGACTATTGTCCTCATTTTTGTTGCCATATTTATTACAACGTTTCGGCCTTCTAGTATCTGTCTATATTTCTGAGATGAGGTATTATGCTCACTATTTACATTATTCGGACTATTGCCCTCATCTTTGTTGCCATATTTATTACAACGTTTCGGCCTTTCAGTATCTGTCTATATTTCTGAGATGAGGAGTAATGGATAGCGGCTCGGATTGAGGAATCGCAAAGTCAAATCGAATCCATTACAGTCACCTAAAGCATTCTTCAAGTGGTTGGAATGTCTAACCCTTTATTTCGCTCACTGGTGTAGACTGTTCTAATTCCACGTTCCATGTTTAATGAATGTCAGTTATCAGTTATCTCCTGTTAATTCCCCTCTGATATGGCACGTGGAACTAGAACAGTCTACCCCAGTGAGCGAAATAAAGGGTTCAGGTCGACATTCCAACCACCTGAAGAAGGCCGGAGCGTACAACGTCTGAAATGGCGAAAAGATGAGGACGAATAATGTAAATAATGTTCATTTATTAACTTTATTCTTGACAAGAAATTAATATGAAAGGAAAGATTTTATCATGAGGTTTTATTTTAAATTCGATATGGGCACCAGATTTTGCTACCAGATTTTTAAGCCGACCAGGAATCGCGTCAACTGATTTCACCAGGAACTCTTGTGGTATGGAAGACATAATTTCTTCAAGTTCTTCCAGAGTCTTGGTTTGGAATAGTAGACTCAAACGTTTAACCAACCCGAACGAAAAAGTTACAGGGTGTTAAGTCATGACTATTGGCTGACCACTCAGACATAAAATAGGGAGTTACTTTTCACTCACCTTGTATACTCATTACTGAACAACGTTTTGAATAGGTTTTCTATACAAAAGTTGTTTCACTCAGTTTCATTGAATACAAGGCGCAAGAGCCACTTAATGCAGAGTGTCACAGTCGAAATTGTAATAATATGTGTGAAGGAGGTATGAAGAAAAGATTATGTAAATAATGAGGTTTATTGATTGATTTATTGGTTTTTACAGTTTCCTACCACCTCCTCTTTCATTTACATCACACACCAATTTAACAAATAACCTCCTACTTTGAGTTAGTGCTGGGATTGACGATAAACTACATCCGGCATCATATATTTTGATTGGGAGGTCGGAGGTTTTGAGGAGCGTGGAACCACCTCTTAATTGCTCTTGTTCATAGATCCACTCTGACCCAGGGTTGTAGTACCTCTTCCAGTTGCTATGGGCAAGTAGTGAACCTCTAAACAAAAATCAATATTAAGAAATATAAAAATAGATTTCTATAGTAAATATACCACAATTACGTTTTTCAAAAAAATTACCAACAATACAATTCTTGTAGTAAAATTAGCAGCAAAATATTTTATAGAAAAATTACCCACAAACCATTTTCAAATTAAAAAAAAAAAACAACTATCATAAATTTTGTAGCATAATGACCAACAATACATTTTCTAGAAAATCGTGAAATGAGGGTCGTTCTGAACGGGCTCAGTTCCAGATCCTTTTACAGGAACGCGGGTGTCTCCATGGCTCTATCCTGGGTCCTACACTGTTTCTGATCTTCATCAATGATCTTCCTGATGCCAGAAGTTCACAAGTCGGTATTTATGCAGATGACACTATCATTGACTGCTGTCTCAATAGTAAATTCGCAAGAGCTGACAAAGTTAAGCTAGCTTTTTAATCTTGAAAAGGACCTTTAATTAGTGGTTAACTGGAGCAGGAAATGGCTTGTACATTTTAATGCTTCCCAAACTAAACTGCTCTCATTTAACCACCAGAAACAAACTTTCCTGCCTGCCATCAACATGGCTGGTGCTCGACTCCAGGAGAGTGACTCACTGCGTCTTCTTTACCTCAATTTTTTCGACTGACTTGAAGTGGAAATACATTTAATCAATAGCTAATCTACTGCAAAGAAATGTAAATCACTGTGTCATGCCAGAAGGATTTTTCTCCTCGGAGTCTATCATACACATCTAGAAATCTGCTTTTCGATTGTGCATTGGATACTGTTGAAATATATGGTCTGGTACCCCTGCTGTTCGTCACGAAGTTCTCGACAAAATCCAGAGAAGGGTCTGTAATGTAATCTATCCTGATTTTGTTGCAGTTTCTTCATAGCTATGTAACGCCATTTTAAACTCAGTGAAAGTTAATCGTTTATCTTTTTGAGTTATAACTGTCGTGAATGTTTTGAATGACGATGGCAAACTCTTCAAGACCATGGCTATTAGCAGCCCATCCGAGATAGTCTCACCTGCAATTTTTAAGGCATTTGACATTCTCAGCTCGGATGATATAATCTGTTATAAATTCATTTTCTCGTCTCTTTAATGCGGTTAGTTCAGTATATAAAGCAATAATTTTAGGCTTACCTTTTGACAAATAGTGTTCACGCATTATTTGTAGGGCCCGCCGTCCATTGTCCTTGGCCTCTCTCATTATTAAAGACAAACTCCGGTCTTCCAGGAATTGTATTAATTCAGCGAACACGGTCGCATTTCTTTCCATAAAATCATCATCCCCCTTTTGGTCGTCTTCGCAAAGGATGATGTCATGGAGTTTTTGTATTCTGAGGTAGCCTAAGAACTTCGTCTCCCATAATTCATATCTCGATTCATTTCCGTCAAAATATAGCAGTGGTCTGCGCTCATAACCAATGTTGTTCATGATGACGGTCGTCTTCGAGTATAGAATCCAGAGGTTAGCAGTGAATATTTCGAAAACAGCCGTCATCATGAACAACAGATTTGACATCTCGAATTCAGTCACTTTCTCACAAACCTGATGTAGCTACCCTCTGTCTTTTCTACAAATATGTTCAGGTCAACTGCTCTGACGAGCTTTTTTCCATTGTGCCCCGACTGCATGAATTTAAGGGTACGACTAGATTGGCAGTTAGGTCTCACATTTAATGTTAAAATAGTAAAATGTAATCGGGGTTTCTACTATAACAGTTTTTTTTTCCCGCACTTCTGAAAGTGGAATTGCCTTCCTTTCACTTGCTTCCTGAAAAACATAATCTTAAAATATTTAAATGCAACGTCAAGCGCCATATTCATATTTTATCTTTGCATCAATCCACCCTAAAGCCAGTTTTTTTCTCTTACTTTCACTCCCTGTAACACCCTGTCTACTTGTGTCATCTTTACCAATAGTACATTTTATAATAAACTGACCAATAATACATCTTTACCAAAAACATGTCAAATATTTTATAGTAAAATTGATGACATGTCATACATTTTCAAAAAATAAAACAATAAAATATCGTTATGATTAATCTAATTTTTTAAGGAGAAACAAGTTTCCTGACCCTGTTTGTCAGCTTTCGTCATTCCTCAAGAATCCAGGGTCTGTTGATTTGGTTCTTAGTCCGCTAAACTCAGCTGACCTTTTTATCAAGACGATAATTGTCAAAATGATTTTTGCAATATTCTGCAGTTGTGTCCATAACAAGATATCAGCTGACAAATGATTTCGCTACAACTGGAGATATCGAATCGCAAATGAAGAACGTAACTAAGTAAAAAGATCAAATACCTTGAAAACTTCCAAAACCTGCGATAATTTAAAGGGGTAATCGGAAATAAGGACATCTATCAGAATTGACTTTCAACACTACGTTAAACAAAAGGAAACTACCATCAATATTAGAAAGAAAACGATTATTGAAGTTGAGAAACCTAAAACTGTTTTAAGAGAAAGAATATATATATACTTTATATACTCGCGTATCATGTGACATTTGAAGAAATAATTTTGAAGCCATTTTGTTTACAGTAAATGGATAGTGAAATTACCAGCTATCCATTTTATACGAAATGATCAGCAGTACATTTTTATAGTAAAATGACCAGCAGTACATTTTTATAGTAAAATGTTCAGCGGTACATTTTTATAGTAAAATGACCAGCAGTACATTTTTATAGTAAAATAATCAACAGTACATTTTTTATAGTAAAATGACCAGCAGTACATTTTTATAGTAAAATGTCCAGCAGTACATTTTTATAAAAAAAATGATCAACAGTAGATTTTTTATAGTAAAATGACCAGCAGTAGATTTTTTATAGTAAAATGTCCAGCAGTACATTTTTATAGTAAAATGATCAACAGTACATTTTTTATAGTAAAATGACCAGCAGTAGATTTTTTATAGTAAAATGTCCAGCAGTACATTTTTATAGTAAAATGATCAACAGTACATTTTTTATAGTAAAATGACAAGCAGTACATTTTTATAGTAAAATGAACAGTGGTACATTTTTTATAGTAAAATGTCCATCATTACATTTTTATAGTAAAATGGACAGCGGTATATTTTTATAGTAAAATGGACAGCGGTACATTTTTATAGTAAAATGGACCGCGGTACATTTTTATAGTAAAATGACGAGTCGTACATTTTAATAGTAAAATGATCAGCAGTACATTTTTATAGTAAAATGGACAGCGGTACATGTTTATAGTAAAATGATCAGCATTACATTTTATAGTAAAATTGAAGACAGGCCATACATTGTCAAAAAATAAAATAGAATATAAATAATTTGCAGTTCTTAATCTCATTTCTTTTAAGGAGAAACACGTTTTCACTTTTCCTTTTTTACTTTGTAAGGTTATTTGGTAAAAAAAAACTGCAGCTCCGTAATTACAATGTAATTATAAAATAATGCCATTCACGTGAATTAATTTCAAAGTTTGAATTTGCATATTTAGATTTCAACATCATAATATGCCACTAAACAAAAACAACGAAAACTACCTTGACCGACTCTCGGCAATTGTATTAGGTGAACTTTTGTATAAAAACATTTTAGGAGTAGCCCTCTACAGAGAATATAATTTCTGTTTATAGTTGAGTAACCACAGACATATCTGGGCCGGACATACTAAATCGTCAGATGCCAGCTTGGATAAAGTTGAAAACTATTTAAATCTTCAATCCATGACTTGGTTTGGCTTGGGGTGTTTTATGGCATATCAACCCCAAAGGGTAATTTAATGCCAAAAATTATATATATATATATATATATATATATATATATATATATATATATATATATATTAGTTACTTTTTGCTTTAGTCGTTTTGGAGCTTTTTTTTCTTTGGACTGAACTTGAATTCTGGACGATTGTTTTCGCCTCAGTTACACGTTCTTCTTTCTATTTTTTGTTCCTTATTTTTCCTTGGGTATTGGTTTGTTCATTTACAAGTCAAAGCAGCTAAGGGTTTTTCCAGCCGAGTATAATTACTTATATATATGAATAAAAATGTATTCATTGTAAAAAATCATATTGTAACTCACGTCTACTGCTTGCAATAAGTTTTTTTTAAATGTATTGATGCAAATATTGTTTTCAAAAAGGTATTTCTGGTAATAGTATATTGCTCGTTGTAAATTTTTATTGCTGGTAATAATTTTTTTGTAATAAAATTATTTCTCGTACTTAAATCTATTTTTATAATTTCATAGTTTTGACCCCAGTTTGGAAGGTCAACTATTTGCACATAGCTGGGAACCTAACAGGTGTTACCACCTCGGATCGGGGTGGATCTTGGAACACCAGCAATTAAGACAAGATTCCACGCCCTTCAAAACCTTCTGATCAGACAACTTGCTGCCGGATGTAGTTTATCGTCATACCCAGGACTGGTCAATCCATGAACATTTAACAATCAAGAAGATAGGTACAGAAGATAGTCAGCTGAGATATAAACTGATGGCGGAAAGAAGTTCACGTGATATCGAGTTAATATTCTGTGACTCTACTAGCGGCCCAGTAAAGACGTGGAGACTCAGACATCTTTTTCTCCCACTCTTTGCACTGATCAGTCGTTAATTTACTTTCTTTCTCGCTAATGACACTTTATCGACGATACTTCTGAAAATAAGTTATCTGGCGTTAAGGACTTTGTTATTACTCAGACTAAGCTATTACACGCCATTCTTTAAGTACGGGTTATTGATTATATGAGATTCAGACTTATTATTCGATCGTTTTTATATGTTTTTATATGTGTGTGCATTACGAAGCGAGTGTTTCGCTGGCTTCTTGTGTGTTTGCCAAGTTCCTCTCCGCGCTACTTTTAATAGACACTTACCATTATTTTGCGCAAGCCGATCGACAAACAATACCAAAGACCGACTCTTCAGTGAACACATTTTTAGATAAGTTCCGTTTTCTTTAAGAACTCTTCTGTGCGAAGTTATATTAAGTGTGTCAGGCAATTAAGCCAGACACGGCGAGATTGATTTTCGGAGGTGCCTTACTAAAGTAGGTCTTTCTCTAAACGCGCTTTTGACAATCCAAATAAGTATTTCATTTCGTTTCTGGGATTACATCATCTTATTTGCCAAGCGACTTCTAAGTGATGATGTATAACGCAGTATAAAAAGAAATGCCTCTCTCTCCCTTTTTCGACAAATGGGTGCCGTAATGACAAGACGATTCTTTTAGAGTCCAGTGGACTTCTAAGGAACCAAACCTCTTGTAGCACCTGATACAACACATTACAAGCGATACCCAATCATGTGTTTGAAAACGAATCGTCATATTATAATAATATAATATGTGTAATTTGTACACTGTAATCTATCACGTCACTCTCCCTCTATCCCGAGTTATATATATATATATATATATATATATATATATATATATATATATATATATATATATATATATAAACATTTTTACAACATTTACCGGCCTATAAAATTTCTCGGACATTCAGGCCGGTAAATGTTGTTTAATACTTTTATTATAAACAGAGCATTTACTTAAATATTTGTATCCATAAAAACAATGTATAAACATAAAAAATGTCTTAAAATAGTTGTCGGACTTTGTCCATTTCATAATATATATATCTATATCGATATCACTCTCTCTCTCTCTCTATATATATATATATATATATATATATGTGTGTGTGGGTGTGTGGTTAATTTTTTGTTGTCAGACCGTAACATACCTACAACATGGACTCTTTCAAGACTGTATATATATACGATATAACACTCTAGGGGAGAAGAGGCTGAAAAGAGAGAGAGAGAGAGAGAGAGAGAGAGAGAGAGTGTATTCTAATACTGTAGTATCAACCGCGTACGACGACCAATATTGGACACTAGCACATAGTAAGCTCAGCTTACACTTACACTATTTTTGTAAAATTAAACAAGCCGACATTATTAAAAACGGATAAAACAGCAAAATCCGTAATTGGCGAAAAGATTAATATTTTAGGCGAGGTAATACTTACAGTAACACTAAATGGAGTTACCAAAAAGCTCAAAGCCTACGTATTGAAAACTCCAGATAACTTATTTGGAACAGAGTGAATAGAAAATTTCAGTCTTTGGAATTGCCCAATGAGTACATTTTGTCGCAAGATACAAAGTACAACGTCCAATTTGGTAAATCACAAAAAGGAACTCAAACAACAATTTCCCCAGGATTTTTCTGGCGGCCTTGGGAAATGTACTAAAATCAAAGTGAAGGACGGTGCACAACCGGTATTCAAAAAGAAACGGAATGTCTCTTTCGCTGCTCTAGAGCAAATCGACAAAGAGTTAGATAGACTCATTCCAAAAATACAGAAGTCTTTGAAGACTCCATCATTGCTACTCTAAGGACAAATTGTGAAATCAAAAACATGATCGCGAGTACCATAAGAGAGCTCCCAGTTACTTTGGCCGACATAAAAAGGGAGTCTCGAGAGGATGAATTAATTCAATCCATAAAAAGCAAAATTCGAAACAAAGACCCCAATGTGCTTGAAGTTTTCTCCCTCTGCGATGATTTCCTACTATATAATGACCGCGTAGTGATTCCAAACAGCCTACAAAGAAAAATCCTGAGGGATTTTCCCATGGGACATCCGAGGAAGAACCGTACGAAAAGCCTCATGCGCTGCTATGTTTATTGGCCAAACATGGACAAGGACATAGCAGACATGATAGAATCATGCAAAGGATGCGCGCTTGCAGCAAAAGCTCCAACCACGACGTGCAAACCATGGCCAAACACAGACAATCCATGGCAAAGAATTTATGTCGATTTTGCAGGGCTTATAGACAACATGTACGACCTCATTGTTGTGGATAGCCACTCAAAATGGCCTGAGGTCCTACAATGCAAAAGACCAACTACAAACTGCACGATTGGATTTCTACACGAGCTATTCGCGCGTTTTGGCGTGGTAGATTGTGTAGTTACAGATAATGGCACTCAATTCACATCAAGTGAATTTAGAGACTTCTGCAAGTCATATCAGGCGGACCACATTACAACGCTTCAGTACCATCCTAGGTCGAATGGCCAGGGCGAAAGTTTCGTGGACACTCTAAAAAGGGCTTTAAAAAAGGCCCTAGGCACACCGACAGATAGAGCATTGCAACAGTTTCTGCAGGTGTATCGGATAACCCCTAATCCGAACACGCCTATTGAAAGCTCGCCTGCAGAAACAATGTTCGCAAGGAAAATCAAGTCTGTCTTCGACAAACTTATTCCACGGCAAGCAAAGTTTAAAAAAAACGTATCGCCTTATAAGAAATATTTCAATCCTGGCGATAAAGTGTTTTTCAAGGCTTACAAAAACAATATAACATTCTGGGAAGTAGGCACCATAAAGCAAAGAATTGTCGAACTGGTCTATATTGAACAAGGACCGAAAACACTCACGCCATTGGAACCAGCTCAGAAAATGCCGTTTGAAGGAATGGGAGGAATTACTACAAAATAGCTGTGAAGAGCTGATCGACGTAATTTTCGATCACTTCGATCTCGACACCCCTCAAGTCTCTCCTGAAGTGCGACGCTCAGGAAGGAAAAGAAAAGTTACCCAACCGCTCGACGTAAATCCCAAGAGAAAAAAAATATTAACAGTTTTATGTTTTTTTTCTTCTTTTCAAAAGAAAAAAAAAAGAAAACTCTTGCAACGGGGGTATTGTGAGACCGTAAGATACCTACAACGTGGTCTCTTCCAGGACTATATAAAGTACACTCTAGGGGAGAAGAAGAGGAAGGAGAGAGAGAGAGAGAGAGAGAGAGAGAGAGAGAGTATTCTAATACCGTAGTATCAGCCGCGTACGACTACCAATATTGGACACTAGCACATAGTAAGCTCCGCTTACACTTACACTATCTTTGTAACCTTTTTGTTTAATATATCTTTCTTACCTCTAATCCGTGTTCCGTGTTTTTCTCCCGTGGTCCCGACTTTGGGACCACATCAATTTTGTTAAAAACGACTGACAAAGTACTGCGACTTAGGTTTTGATTTAATTTTCATGCATTCTTTTTTTTTTCTGCACATAAATTATGGATATTTTCTAGACATAAATTTATATATATATATATATATATATATATATATATATATATATATATATATATCATAAACATGCTATAACATCACTACAAAAATAGCCATTTTGTTTCATCAATTATGGTATCTTTTCAAGTAATGGTGTTGAATGCAGGTTCTTCATATATATGTATAACAACTTATCACTGTGACTAGACATCCGATTGCTTCAAGCCGGGATCGAAACACAGAACCGAAGGATATTTTAACGTTTTTACTATGCTAAATACGTCACTAGCTAGGAAACCTTGATTCGAGTAAAAGACCATTGCATTATCAGCTACTGTTTATAAAATAAGCCCTTCCTCCCCGAGAGCTCAATCGAATTATTTCGAGTGCATATATATATATATATATATATAAAAGCTTAATTAATCATATCGTCTAATAGCTTAATAACAATAAAGAAAAAATTAAAATTCTTGAAGCTATATACATAAAACAGTTGAAATCTAACCTGAACAAAATAAACTACGAAATCTCTACAAATATTCTTAAATGCCTATAATTGGTAACAGAAGTCATTGGTTTATACCAACGGATTCCCATACTTAATACTACTCGTTTTCACTCTCGCGTGGTCGTGTGTGACTTCATGAGCCGCGGTGCGACTTTCGCTTCCAGCGTCTTATATGCACGTGTTTGTCGTTGCTTAGAAATCTTCCATGTAAACAGAAACAGACTATCATCACTGATTTCTCCGTGTATTGTTTAATATATTGTAATGTAACTGTCATCTTTGATAATTGCTTATGTAAGCCGAAAGCTTAGATAGGATTAAAAAATATGTATCAATATTGTGATTTTCTTTCTTCGTTTAATGATAATGTTATTAAGCTTATCAGACGATATGAAAAGAATTTACATTTAGACAACACTTTTCTATATTATTTAATGAAACATGCATCAATGAAAAATGCTGCCGAAATAACACACACACACACATATATATATATATATATATATATATATATATATATATATATATATATATATATATATATTACGTTAAAACTACTGACAATGTACTGAGACTAAGTGTTTTATTTAAGTTTTCATGCGTTCTTTTTTTTTCCTGGACATAAATTATATAGAAATTTTCCGAATGTTCCATATGTCATTATAAAGAACAGCTACAAATTACGTGCACATTGTAAATGTGATTACTGTAAATGCATATATATATATATATATATATATATATATATATATATATATATATATATATATATTAAAGAAGTAATGCATTTTTTATTTATGAATCCGACAGATTTTATCAATTTAAACGTAATTTTTTCGTGGATGCTCGTATTTGAGTAGACGTTGTGTTTATTTATTAAGCATTATGTTTCTTTGATTTCGCAGGGAAGACTGTCGATTCGTGAAATCTCATTTAAAAAAAAATATCGCTTTCCGACTGGATTCAAACATGCATCTCCCTGGGCAGAAGGAACCGTCGTTTGATCTGACGTGCTGTAGACCGGCAGAGCTACGAAGAACTTTGTCTATTATACATTGCCTATTACATAATAGTGTCTTTAAGCGAGCTTCTTTAATAAGAATTCCCGAGTATTCGAACTGGTAGTCGAAAATCGATAAATAAATTTACTGTTTAATAAATAAAAAATAACAAAAGTTTAAAGTGATAACATTATATATATATATATATATATATATATATATATATATAAGACATTTTTATGTTTATACATTCTTTTTATAGATACAAATATTTAAGTAAATGCTTTGTTTATAATAAACATTCTTAAACAACTTTTACCGGCCAGAATGTCCGAGAAATTTTCATATAAAATATTCGTCCTCCGACAGGTTCTGTATAGGATACAGGTTCGATTCCTGTTGGAGGACGACTATTTTCTATGAATTGATTTGCACAAAGGTGCATACGTTATGAGCAAAGACTATAAGGTCCGTTCAAGCATTGTTGCAGTATTAATTAAAGGTTGGCTCTGTAGGTGTATAAATAAAAAAAAATGAACATTATTTATGAAATCACTTTAAATCTGTGAGGATGTCTCCTTTATAACAACAATCTATACAACGCGGATATTGATTACGCACTGAGCCTGGTTAACTTGTCACGCATCCGATAACAGCAACTAACTATAATTTCGAGGGTTCTAAAAAGAATTAAAAATATATCTTAACAATCAAAGACTCCTTTGGTCTTTCCTCTTCATAATAACACTTTTCGTGAAATCCATCTCTGTTTGATACTTCGACACACATAATCAGTGTTGTTCTTAGTCGTGGTTCATTAGGGGTTTCGGGTCTTTCAACCTCTTACCCCCTTTTCACGGTGACCTGGTCGATATTGACCGGGTATCGACTTGTGTTCCATCCGTCAGCTACAACTTTCCTCATTTGTAATCAATGTAAGCAGATGTGTGTTTCTAAAGAGACTACATTTCTAGATAGATCGCAAATTCATGCTGAAGAGTTTCATCCGAAGCGATTGTGTCAACCCGTCGTGTGATTTTCGGGCGCCTCCCAACGGTACCACACACAGAGATCGACACCTACTCGGAATATAATCGTCAACTCTTTGACTAATGACCATTACCCTTCTTATTCAATACGACATAAGAATCATTTCACTTAGGTATGTGTTGATCACCAAGTGGCCAGAACTTACGTCCATTAATTTAGATGGAGGAGACGAATTTCTTAGATATTGTCATGTTATGGAAATTCCTTCCTGCTGCTGATTTCGAAATGAATTCGAAATTTTTTGGTGTGTGTGTGTGTGTGTGTGTGTGTGTGTGTGTGTGTGTGTTTTCTCATGCCAATCCATCTCCACGAATGGCTAGGTGGTGTTTTTTTCTTTTTATATTTATCGAGACACCATCTGTAGATCAAATGCCAACCAATCGACTTGTGGCTTCGTGTTCCACAGAACTATATTCCAAAATGTCACTTCTTTAACTATCTATAGTGAGATCCGAAGTCGGTTTCAGGCATTGTGAGTGGCTAGACTGCTCGAAGATGGGTGTTTTATCTAGACACCATCTCCAGATCGATTGCCAACAAAAGCAAACGAATTTTCATCGGTCCATTCCTTGCGGACTGGTGACTTCGTGTTTGCTCTAATATCAACGCCTTCCAAACAGTTAATGTCGACGCGATTTCACTAGAAAGTCTTGCCTCAATCTGGGAGATAGATTAGCTCCTAACGGTCAGGCACGATGGGTTCGTTTCCATCCAACTATATTATGAAGAAGTCACTTCTTTAACTGTCTATAGAGAGATTCGAACCCGGACTTCATTGTCAGAACGCTAACAATATAACCCTGCAGCCACGTATTCTAAAATATATACGTAATGAATTGATCTCATTTGATACTGGATTGATTTGTTTTTTTTACGGTTTATCAACCTGTTGCATGTTATTAAAAGATAGAAAATATTTTTAGATTGTAAGAATGTTTTTGTAATTGATAAAGATTAACTGAGACAACTCTTACTGATTAATCCATATCTGGAGTGAAAAGATAATATTTTCGCGTAACTTCATATAACAATCAGACTTAAATTGGAACTAAACTCTCAGTTTTTCAATTTTGAGCCGTTATCTATTACACGACCTGCGCATTCAAACTGGTATTCCTAAGCGGGAACGCATCTATGTACTTATCAGGCTCGACTTGGCTTAACTACAATAATCTTATGACAGCCAGTGTTTCAGATTGATGCGGCCGTAGGTAAGACAAAAATAAGTAAGAAACTGACTAATAATGATCAATAAAACAAAAATGCTAAATCACATAAACTTTACAAAACGATTACAAATAGTAGAAGCCTTAACCATAAAATAAGTTTTATAAGATTTTTTAGCACTGAAGGAATCAGCACATATGCACATAAAATATGGGAACTTGTAATAAGAAGTGCCAGAGAAAAGCGATAATAAAAAAGATTGCAATATGAGCTCTGGTAAAAATCATGCAATGATAACAGCAAAAATTGCAATATGATCACTGGTAAAAAATGGTTGCTGAAGACATTAGGTTTATAATACCCAGAAATTCATGCACAGATGTCCTGAAGGACACATGGCCCAGTGAATAAAGGCGTTAGTTAGATCCAGTGACAGGACCCAAAGAGTGTGAGATCAATACCTGCTTAAGACGGTGGAGAACTTTCAGAGGTGCTACCCATTTGACAGAGCACATGTAACTAGAACAGTCTACGCCAGTAAGCGAAATAAAGGGTTCAGTTTGACATTCTAACCACCTGAAGAAAGCCGAAGACGAAAGGTTGGGATAAACATGGCGACAAAGATAAGGACAATAGTCCGAATAATGTAAATAGTGTATATAATACCTAATCTCAAAAATATAGACAGTTACTGAAAGGCCGAAACGTTTTAATAAATATGGCGACAAAGATGAGGACAATAGTCCGAATAATGTAAATAGTGTATATAATAACTCATCTGAAAAATATAGACAGTTACTGAAAGGCCGAAACGTTGTAATAAATATGGCAACAAAGATGAGGACAATAGTCCGAATAATGTAAATAGTGTACATAATACCTCATCTCAGAAATATAGACAGATACTGAAAGGCTGAAACGTTGTAATAAATATGGTGACAAAGATGAGGACAATAGTCCGAATAATGTAAATAGTGTACATAATACCTCATCTCAGAAATATAGACAGATACTGAAAGGCCGAAACGTTGTAATAAAAATGGCAACAAAGATGAGGACAATAGTCCGAATAATGTAAATAGTGTACATAATACCTCATCTCAGAAATATAGACAGATACTGAAAGGCCGAAACGTTGTAATAAATATGGCGACAAAGATGAGGACAATAGTCCGAATAATCTAAATAGTGCACATAATACCTCATCTCAGAAATATAGACAGATACTGAATCTAAAAAGTTATTGTCGCATGTTTTTGTTCTTGTGTTCCTTTCCGTTTACCTATTTAAAATAAAATCTTTGAAGTACTATGACCGTTCTTATAAACAAATGGCAAATATGCAATGTAGAATTTCCTTTTGTTTAAGCGAACAGTCTTTATTTAGACGTTCAAATTCCACCTCGTGTGTCCTTTTCATCTTCTACCGACAGAGCTCTGATTATCCAAAATAATCATGCTATTCTCTAAACAGATGTCTTCATTTTACACCTTCAAGCGCTTTGCTGATTAAGGAGACCTTAGCAAGACCTCTTCAGAACTGCTTCATTTCAGACATTATACACTTCAGTGAATTTTGGCTACTTTTGCAGCTTCCATCTGATATCTCTAATCACTTTTTCGGTGCATTTAAAAATAGCATTTTCTATTCGGTGCAGAAACACTGCGAGAATCTATTGTCAATTTTCGGAAATTTCGTGGTGGTTTTTAGTTACGACGAACACTTTCTTTCACCATTTCGTTGAAGTTGAAATCGGAGCGAAAGAAAAACAGAGATAGCAGCAAATATCATTTGGTTATATATTACCAATCCGTGTAGGACATATATCGCTTAACCGTGGACGTAAGGAGACAAAGATTGGAATCACTGGAATCCTCTCGGTTTTACAAAGTTACAGTTCTAGTGAAGAAGGAATCTGAATAGAACATCTTTCTTATCAAAGGAACACAAAAGGAGTAAGATTGCTTTGCCACCGTGAACATGCCGGCGAGTTGATGTACCCTTAAACAAATACATCACTTAATCAATCAATCAATCGAAACAAGATTAATGGATATTGCGTCGTAAGCACGAATCATCAGGGGTCGTAACCCGGGGACTAGTAAGTATGTGCACACATAAATATGTATATGCCCAAAGGATGAGTATCATCTACCATGTATTCAATTGTGAAAGGAGAATAACACATTTGTCTTACATCCAAACCCCGTAAGAAAATTTAATTTCCTAACTGAACGATCCATAAAGAAGTTGATGTATTATTAAACAAATACATCAATTAATGAATCAATCGAAGCATGATTAATGGATATTGCGTCGTAAACACGAATCGTCAGGCGTCGTAACCCGGGGACTTACTCTAATTTGTCTTATCAAAGTTTTCTCTCATTCTGCTTTAGTTTGCAATGTTGGAATTGTTCGAAATTCATACGTAAAAACCTTTTAATAATCATACCCTATAGAAGCTTCTTTGCCTCTAACGCCTATTGGATCTTAAACTCACTATCAACCTCTAATGGAGCGCATATATTCGTGCCATCGCAAAAGAGGACGCAAGAACGATCAGTTCCTTATATCGCCACAGAAAATACCTCTGCTATTTTCTATTTTTTACCAAGAGTCAGATCAGACCAAAAACAAAGTATTGCTGTCATATCTGCTGGTTCTTCCCAGTACCTATTGCCTCGACTGTGTTCGAAAGCGCTGACACGGTCTTGTGGCTGATGAATTATTCTTCACTCTGCTGTTAAATGTTTTGCCACCGTCAACATGGCGGGCCCAAATTGCGAAGATCTGAGGCCCAACTAGGGACTTATGCAGATGGTACTACCATCTCCTGTCGTAGTAAGCAAATTCAAAAGACCTGACAAAGTAAACCTTGCAACTGATTTTGAAAAGAACCTTCGATCAGTAGTTAACTGAGACAAGAAATGTCGTGTAAATTTGAACGCCTCAAAAACAAGACTGCTTTCGTTTAATCACCGCAGAGAACCTATTCTGTCTACTATCAGGATGGCTAATGCTGAACCCCAGGAAAAAAAACAGAAATCGATGACACCCTGTAACTCCACTGGGTCTAAAACTCAACCTATGGTCAAAGAAAGGAAACTAAACCGGTTGTTTCAAATAATTATCACAAAGGTGTACTTACCCATAGCAGGTGCTATCATCCTAGGTAAGGTAGGGTCTGAGAACAACAGCAATTAAGAGGTATTTCCAGGTTCCTCAAAGCATCTAATTTCCTGACAAGAGACCTCAATAAGAGAACAATAATGGCTCATCAGATTTTTTTTTTAATCGGTGTCGCCTATCGCAAGGCAGTAAAGCCACGCGGATGTGGCAGAATTAGGAACTGAAAGATTAATAATGAGCGGGGAGAGTAATCAGGAAGACAGTAGATTGGGATTTATATTGCATTTAAATTCTTGCAGATTAAATTTGACTGGAAAGCATGCAGCCGGAAGGGAGTTCTACAATCAAGAAATGCAAGAAAACACAACTGCTAGCATGCAATTTACGGCTACATCAAGCTAGCTCAAGTGTAAATTAGTACTAAATTTAGTACTGCGCTTAAAGTAAAAAAGGCTAGGTACCATAGTGACACAAGGCCGAAAGTAGGGGGCAACCGGTAAGGATTGAACTCACTACTCATTCGTAAGTGTTCTAGCGAGACAAGCTTGCTAACCATTACACCACCTTGAGTTTGCGAACCATTACACCGCCTCAAGGCTATGTACCATATTGTTGTAACTAAACAGGAGATATCCAGAGTTGGTTTAACAACAAATTTACGAACTTTTGGTACAGGGAAACATAGTGTAGAAGAGAACCTAGGGAAAATAATTTTTACGCGTGAATGTCTATCTGTTTTCAGTAAAAGCTACGGCTGCTACTGCTCCTCCTGCTACTCCTCTTGATGTAGGTGCATTTTTATGTCTTTCCTCTGACGGCCGAGTCCAAAATTGTAGGGAAATATTCTCCCTCACCACACATATTTAAGAGCTTATCCGGACAATTCTCATGAACATATTCATAGACCAGAAACAGTGAGGCAACCTTACGGCGATAGAAATGTGACTGAAGCCAATCTGCAAGATCAGAACCGACAATATTGATTTTCTTTTAGATTTTATTCATAAGCTGAAGTTAAATAGCAATTGCACCGGATCATATAATACAGCAAGCATGGACGAAATATGCTTTCTGTCTGTTTGCCATTACATAACTTACGGATGACTAGAATTCTAACAACCAACATTTCTAGCAACCAACGTTTCTAGCAACCAACATTTTTCTCATTACAGGATACTTGTGTAAAGCGTTAACAAGCTTTAGTAAAAACTACAAAGGAGAGGATGATGTGGACGGCCATGAACACTTAATTCCGGAAGGGATGCGGCATAAAGGAAGAGGAGTTTTCTGAGTCTTTTTGTGGGTCTTCATTGTTATCTCTTTGATGAAACAAGGCTATATCTTTCTGTTTCCCATTTATATTTCAAAATCGACCAAGTGTACTTTCCGGTGAACAGTTTTACTATTCGCCTGCACGAAGGTAACGAAAAGCACAATAGGTTAAAGGCAGAAATCGATTCCATAATGCAACAAGCACTGTTTCTTTTCTGAGATTCCTCACTTTATATTAACACTAATATTATAAGAGCTCGAAGTGACATCCTTAGATGATAACGCCGGGGTGTGGGGAAGTATATTACAGTGTCTCTGCTGTAAGGGTGCGTATATGTTAGAAGATCTATACATTACGGACGCGTGATATTGTAAGGTTTTTCCCAGCACGAAATTAATTCAGTTGTCATTTCTTTCGCGGTATTCTCAACGGCATCAACGAGTTTTATCTCTTCCTAATGGGTGATGCTGGCATTCACTTTAAATTCGTTTAGTCAGCTCTCAGATGGAATCCGTCCCATTTAGAATCGAGAGGAAGAAGCATTTTAAATGTCTCCGGGGAAGACGAAGTGAAATAACAAGCCAATTCATTTCGCCTAACCATGGGAGACATTTTAAATTTAAGTTAATTGTTAATATCTACACCACGTGGGAATTATTGATAGTGATGGAGATCAAAAAAAAAAAAAATGAAATAATCATATCGTTTTGTCGTTTCTAGTACTGGTGACAAAAAATGGAGTGACTTCAGAAATGTAGTATCAGTACTGAAGATGATATTTATAATTTTGGGGGGTGACAGATGTTCTGTAATCATAATGGTGCTGGTAATACTGCTCTTTCATTATCAGTCTATATTTCTGAGATGAGGTATTATGTACACTATTTACATTATTCAGACTATTGTGCTCTTTGTTTCCATATTTATTACAACGTTTCGGCCTTTCAGTATCTGTCTATATTTCTGAGATGAGGTATTATGTACATTATTTACATTATTCCGACTATTGTCCTCATCCTTGTCACCATATTCATTACAACGTTTCGGCCTTTCAGTACCTGTCTATATTTCCGAGATGAGGTATTATGTACATTATTTACATTATTCGGACTATTGTCCTCATCTTTGTTTCCATATTTATTACAACGTTTCGGTCTTTCAGTATCTGTCTATATGTCTGAGATGAGGTATTATGCACAATATTTCCATTATTCGGATTATTGTCCTCATTTTTGTTGCCATACTTATTACAACGTTTCGGCTGTTGTATGCTCCGTCCTTCTTCAGGTGGTTGGAATGTCGAATTGAACCCTTTATTTCGCTCACTGGGGTAGACTGTTCTAGTTCCACGTGCCATGTTTAATGGATGTCAGTTATCACTTATCAGTTATCTCCTGTTAATTTCCCCTGAAAGTTCTCCAGTGCCTTAACTGGGTATTGAACTCACACTCTTTGAGTCCTGTCATTGGATCTAACCAACGCCTTTATCCACTGTGCCATGTGTCCTTGGTACAATTAATTAATTAAGTTAGGATTAATAATTGTATCCATGGCACAGTAGATAAAGGAGATAACAGATAACTGACATCCATTAAACATGGCACGTGGAACTAGAACAGTCTAACCCAGTGAGCGAAATAAGGGCTTCAGTTCAACATTCCAACCACCTGAAGAAGGCCGGAGCGTACAACGGCCGAAATGTTGTAATAAATATGGCATTCACTGACGAAGCAGCCAGTGTTCATAGAGAATGGATGTTTTTGTGGTGACTGTAGTAAGGATGGCAAGTATCGTAATTTTCCATGTATAATACATCTTCATCCATAATACGCACCACTAAAATTGTGCTGAAATTTTTGAAAATCACTCTACTCACACATAATACGCACCCCTTGTTTGGTAATTAAAACCTATAAATTGTACCTCTCCAATTTTATTACGGCTAGCGTTTCCTACTCTTATTTTAAAAAAAAAATGGTGTTAAACATAGAATAATATTCTAATTTAATTTTATGATAATTCTTATTTTATTTTATATTTGTAAGTATTGTTAGGTACATATGATTGTATTTGACATCCTTATGGGGTCGCAATCGCCAAATGTTAGTGTCAAATTGTTGTATGTTTGTGGTGAGTAGTCATTTCGCAACTGAAGTCGATCTATGAAACGGCAATTTTTAAAGATTTTCTTGTAGCTGTGCATAATACGCACCCGTATTTTTTTTAGAAAAAAAATGCATATGATTCATGGGGAATTATGATAATTGATTGTTTCTGTTTAGATTGTAAGAATTTTTTGGCATTAAAAATGAATTAGGGGGTGAAATTTTTATTAATTAACCCCCAGCCGGGGGGCGGGATGAGCTGGATTCATACTATTCCAAAAGATATTTGAGCGTAAACTAATGTAACGAACCCAACGGGAATTGGAACTCGGCACTCCGATTAACAATTCTGAGCCATTATCCATTAAACCACTTATACATACACGCTTATCGGGTATTTATAAATGGTTACCCATGTAGGTACCGATCAAGCTCGACGTTGCTTAACTCCGATGATAGTCACGATAACTGGTGTATCAATGTGATGTGGTTGTAATTCCGAATGGTAAGTGAGAAGGTAATCTTTTGTTGTAAGGAAAGTTGTAGCATGTTAGGTTTAATGATTGTACCTACCAATTAATATCCGCCTTCCTCTCCTCCTTACTGGCCTTGTAGCAAGTTTTCTGTCAAAACAGAAATATTGCAACCAGTGCTCGTCAATAACGCTTTTCTTTACTGCTTGTCTCTCGAGCTGGGATCAAATTGTAATATCTGCCTTCGGGCGGATAAAATACATTTCCTCACTCGATTGTATCTCCGTCTTGGAAAACAGCGCAACAGAAAATAATGTTGGGTAGTGCCTAGTTCCAGGGAATCGCTGCCTGCGGCAATATCTCGTTCCTACGTCGAAAGAGTCGGGCGGTAGTAATATCAATGCCAGTCCAATCAACGATCGCAGGAGTGGACTATTTTGGGACCTAGCCCGAGTGATCACGCTGGGACTCCGCTAATTAAACTTACCTTGAATCACATCCTACCAGCTTCGGGCGGTAAGTAACTATTAAGTGTATATTCTAGTTTCAAGCGCCTACATTTTATCTCTCAACTGGGGCACTTCGACGTGGTGTATCAAGCTTATCTCCCTAACTAAAATAAACGCTTAGAAAATAACCATTGGGGACTTTAACGCGGTGTAATGGTTAGTAAACATGTCTCGCTAGATCAATTACGACTTAGTTGTGAGTTCGATCCTCACTGGGTACCCCATACTTTAGGCTATGTGGCACAACTAAGTTATGCTTAGTAAGTGACCATTTTATCTCTTCACTGTGTTTCTGTCTTCCCTCTCTCTAAGTACATAAGAGATGCCTGGTCCCGTAGATTCCAAATAGCACGTCCCTCATTGCACTAAACACAGAAAGACGGTAGAATATCGACCCCAGTGCGACGTTGGTTGTGAGGACTCGGCAATTTCTGGCCTTGGCCCACGTGCTCGCGCCTGGAGTCCACACCGGCCATATCCTGTTATCGTGGAAGAGGGTAAATACTAAGTGTCATATCTTTTCGACTCATTCAGTTAATGGTAATATTAGCCGTTTCCCTATAAGGAAATATTCGGCATTCATTGACCGAGCAGCCACCACAGTTGTTGAAAACTTACTAAAAATCTTTCTCTTTGGGAAAGATGAATTCACGATAGTCACGTGACGGTCGTTAAGTGACGTCAGTTTGTGGGGTAACGAAAGCGGTATGGAGAAATATTACAAGTAAGACTCTCTCATTTGCCACCCGTTCATACTGCTTGCATTGCTATGTTATAGTTTCTCTGTATGGGAGAAATAGAAAAAGGGTATACCTATTCGTATTAAAAGATATATAATTACCTTTGTGAAATATATACCTTTGAGATATATAATTACCTTTGAGCCACATTAGTTTTATTATATTATAGAATCGTCCATATTTTCTACTCACCCCCACCCACGAGATAAAATACACTCTTCCACCAGAATCAGTTTAAACCAACCAACATCTCACATTGCAAATCTCAATTTTTTATTGGTCGAGACGACACCAAAATGGGTAACAATTGTCGAAAATCTATTTTCGCGCCCAGTTCACTGGAGCCTACTTTGGATTCCGGAAACAAATAAAAAGGACCATTTCGACCCAATTCACCAGTCAGTCACTTAACTTGTCAGTCGTTCACATTTGAACAGACTGCACGGTTAAACTCTCTTCCTACGGGCGGGAGGAACCCGAAGGAGGCTACGCCGAAGGGTGGAGTCTCCTTCGGGGAGGTAAAACCGGCCCTGATCCCGTTTATACGGGTTCAAATAGGCTATTTTTTGGCCGAGCCTAATGGCTCGGGAATGCCCACGTTAAAAAGGCCTTGTGCCACATGACACCCTCGTGGGGGGAGTGACTGAATATTGTCAGTCACTTAACTTCAGAGATATGTCACACAAATCCACGCGTGTCACTATTTTGACTTAAGAAACTTTTCGACTCAAACACCAACATTATTCTCTCAAAATTCACTTACAACTTTGTAAGAAAAGTGTTCTTACACACTACTAAGACAGAAATTGTATTTTAACCAAAGACAAACACAGAACAATCCAAGGTAAACAACTCTGAAAATTTAGACAATTATACTCTACTTTATGCACACACACAAACTACACAAATTTCTGTATAAGTAACATTTTCCATTTTACTCTGACCAATTCTTTAAGACTTGAACAATTTTGAACTGGAAATCAATAAGACACCCAATTTATATATGGTCAATTCTTGCATTATCAAACCACAAATTTTCTAATTGTATATTAGTTGTACATAAATATCTGTTTTTTTTTATTGAATTCTAATTACCGGTGTTTCTTATTCAATTGCCTTATGATTGATTCGTTTTTGAATGCCTATATTCTATATTGTTGTGGATTAATATGGTGGACATGCCCGTAAACTGACCATCTTAATATAAAAACCTTCTGATAACAAATTCAAACTCATAGCAATCCCAAACCAATCTTCTAAATAAAGATCTAAACTTAACAACAAAATTATAACCTGTAATGATGTCGTCATTTCAACTAAGTTGTATGGTTACGAATCGTATCTATGTCGTCTTGACGTTCAAAAATTAAGATGCTTTCACGAGCAAAACCTTCGTTCTATTTCAAACATGATGTGAATAACAGCATCGAATCGCTGATAATAAAACATCGCTTTCAATGGTCAGGACATGAAGAAAGAATGAAATACTCAGCTTTTGTGCATGTACAGTGTAACCCGGATATGAGAGACCCGGATATAAGAGAAACCCGGATATAAGAGAGATTTTCACGTCCCAAATTAGAGCCTCTGTTAATGTATATAAAATAGACCAAACCCGGATATAAGAGAAACCCGGATATAAGAGACTTCGTCTCCGGTCCCGACAACTCTCTTATATCCGGGTTACACTGTACATGTTTGTCGGGACATAATTACAAGAGGTGTTGATATATGTGTTTTCTGTTGTAGTTTTCTTGAATTTTAGAATACAGTTTGATTTAAGAAAATTGTAGGATATGGACTAATGTCATGAACGCTCTTTCATGTTGGTTGATTGGATTGTTTAGCGGTATATCAAGCTATTTCAGTTATTTAATGCTGAAATCTAAATATTTTGAACGCAATTTATGACTTAAACTAAATCTGTTTTGAGTGCAATTTATGACTTAAACAAAATATATTTTGAACGCAATTTATGATTTAAACTAAATATACTTTGAACACAATTTATGACTTGAACTAAATATAATTTGAACACAATTTATGGCTTGAACTAAATATACTTTGAACACAATTTATGACTTGAACTAAATATACTTTGAACACAATTTATGACTTGAACTAAATATAATTTGAACACAATTTATGGCTTGAACTAAATATACTTTGAACATAATTTATGACTTGAAAAAATATATTTTGAATGCAATTTATGACTTGAACTAAATATATTTTGAACACATATATATATATATATATATATATATATATATATATATATATATATATATATATATATATATGTGTTTTCCTATATATATATATATATATATATATATATATATATATATATATATATATATATATATATATATGAGTGTGTTTGTGCATGTGTTTGTGCGTGTGTTTTCCGCTATATAAACGTTTGAATATATATATATATTGAAACATTTATACAGTGGAATATATATATATATATATATATATATATATATATATATATATATATATATATAAAATCATATTATTAACGCAAATTTTCACACGGTATTTATTGCATTCCATTCATATATGCTAAACGCGTATTAAATCAGTACTTGAATTTGATTTAATCATAATACCAAACGCTTCCGTTTCCTTTGAAATTTTATAATGTTTACCCGGCCTGAAAGAATTTGAAAGCAGTGAATTCGCGTTGTGCAAACGTATGTGTCAACAAATTAAGCGGAAATCGTTGCGTTCGACTACACTGCTGTACAAACGTAGCAGCTGTCGGAGAACAGAAATAGTGACGTCAACGACTCCCATAACTAACATCAATGAGGAAAGCTTATACTGTGTCCAGTTTTACTGTCTGCCAAAGGTTTATGCCTTCACTTCTCTGTGCCGTGACTTTTCAGGATGTCAACGAATTTTGCATATTTGTGATCTCTCCAGTTCCGCTCTGAAACTTGCTATGTAGGTTTTGCATTGTTTTCCTTTTGTCTCTCTTGCCTTCAATCTGTTCTGCGAGTATCAATTCTTCTAAGCTCTCTTTACTCGTTATGCGCCATAGATATTTCAATTGTCTCTTTCTTATGTTAAGTATAAGTGTCTTTTTTTGTTTCCATTTTCTCTAAAACTTAATTGATCACATATTCTCAGCGCTGCTCCCGTAGAAACACTTCAAGTTTCTTCTTTGTCTGTGTTATGAAATAAAATAAGACATATCTCGGCTGATTTGCAGGCAAATAAACTAACATACTCAAGAGCGAGTGCCGGATGTGAACGGGACAAGGCCCCGTTACAAAATGACCATTACCGTCGTTTACGCATAGGCTAGACGCACAAGTTCCGGTCGAAAAATAAAAAAAATATTTTAAATTGTTACTATTTCTCGACAAATAAAAATACTTCCCTCCTAATTATACTCGCGTCGTTTTTCGAGCCTGTTAAGACATAAAAACGTCATAAAAGGGATCACACGGGGAAGTACAAGAGCAGTCAACAGGAGGCCAGGGAAGAGATCTGTCATGGTTAGTCTGGGCAGTCAGCAGCAGTCAGCAGGAGGAGCGCCACGCCAACCAGTGAGAACTACGATGAGAGATCAACCGAAATCGGAGCCGGCTTATGAACTATACCACAAGGTAGCTGTTCCAAAACCACACGTTCCTATTTCTGCTGTTGACGTATTTCTTTCTTGCAACCATACGCTTGTCTATAACATCTGTGAGGAGATTGTCTAGTATTCACTTGCATACAGGATGACTGATATTACGTAAGTGTTCAGCACTCTTTTCTTTGATATATGTCTATATTTCTGAGATGAGGTATTGTAGCGATTTACATTATTTACACCGTTCTGACTATTGCTTTCATCTTTGCCATATTCACAACGTTTTAGCCGTTGTAAGCTCCGGATTTCTTTTCTTTCATTCTAACGAAATTTTCTTCTTTCATAGTAGTTTGCTTAGCTTTTGAAAGCCATTTTTCACTATAACAATGCACTTTCAGTCCTCTTTTTAAACACTTTGCAGATATTTAAATTATAGTACGTGTTTGATTTTGGTATCTCCAATTTGTAATTCATTTGTAATTTGGTTTGTCGGCAGCTTTAGTTTGTCTTACCCCTCTGCAGAGGGGCGAGACTCTCCACAAATGCGACGTCATGGTTAAGACGATAAACTATATACGAGTCTTAAGTAAGACGATACTCTACATCCGACAGTAATCCTCTGTTCAGGAGTTTTTGAGGAGTGTGGAACAACTTTTTAATTGCTTGTGTTCCCAGTTCCACCATGGCTCAGGGTAGTAGCACCTGTTAGGGTCACAGCTATGGGCAAATAGTAAAACCCACATTGGGGTCAAAAGTGTAAAAATAGGTTTTAATACCAGCAATACATTTTTGTAAAAAAATATTAACAGTAATACATTTTGATAAAAAAAATTATTACCAGCAGTGATTTTTGAAGGAAAAAATTATTACTCGCAATACATTATTACCAGCAATACATTTTTGGAAAAAATATTACCAGTAATACATTTTTGTTAAAATATTATTACCAGCAATGATTTTGAAGGAAAAACTTATTATCAGCATTAAATTTTTCGAAACAATTTTACCAGTAATACATTTTTGAAGAAAAAAATATTGCCACCAGTAAAAATCTTGTCGTCATTAAATAACCCATTGAGGTTGATATGCCGTAAAACAAACCAAACCAAACCAATATGTACTGAGATAGATAGATAGATAGATAGATAGATAGATAATATAACAAGTAATAAATAGCTTGTCGGCATTACATAACCCACTGAGGTTGATATGCCGTAAAACAAACCAAACCAAACCAATATATACTGAGATAGATAGATAGATAGATAGATAGAAAATATAACTAGCAATAAAAATCGTGTCATTAAATAACCCACTGAGGTTGATATGCCGTAAAGCAAAACAAACCAAACCAATATATACTGAGATAGATAGATAGATAGATAGATAGATAGATAAAAAAAATATTACCAGCAATAAAAATCTTGTAAATAGCCCATTGAGGTTGATATACTGTAAACCAAACCAAAGTAAAATAAACTAAATTAAACTAAACCAATCTGTCTCTTTGAAACCTGTTCTTTCATTGTCCTCTCCAATTCTTTCACTCCCAGTAACCCATTGTATTTTAGGGTTATTTTTGTTTTTTCTTCGGGTGAAATGATTAAAAAGAAGAAAATATACGTGATGTCTGTGAAGAAATATATGTAAGAAGAACCGCCGGAAAGAAATAAAAAACAATGGAGAAATCATTGGTAAGAAGAAAAAGACTAGAATCTGTGGAAAGCCATGATCATACACCTTACAATATCCGTATGGAATTAACTTTGACAGTCCATTCATTAACAAACCTGAATGCTAATACAAAACATGAAGTATATGTTGTTCAGCCAACCATGCTACAAAAATTAATATCGCGCTGTAAATTATCAGCTAACGACATTTTTTTTTCTTGTCATCATAAATTAAGTCGAGCAAAATGCAATTTAAAAGTACTTTA
Organism: Acanthosepion pharaonis; assembly: GCA_903632075.3. NCBI lineage: Eukaryota > Metazoa > Mollusca > Cephalopoda > Sepiida > Sepiidae > Acanthosepion > Acanthosepion pharaonis. The sequence continues at coordinate 1,121,717 of CAHIKZ030005072.1, forward strand.
GGGAAAATAATAAATAAAGGAAAAGAAATTTAAGAATTCAACAATCGATTAGTAAAGGAAAAGAATTTGTCTAATGATTAAATGTTGCGCAGACTTTATTTAACCGAGAAATGCTTTTCCATCATCACTTCGAATAATTTTGTTTTTTCTCTTAATCATTTGAATCCGATCAAAGGTAATAAAGCCACTAAGACACAATGAATTCCTGGGAGAGTAATGGAATATAAAGACTTAAGTGAGGAGAATAAGGAATAAAAGAACAGGATTCAGGAAGACAGTATATGCCGATTAGGGCTGCATTTAATTTGTTAAAGTTGGCAGGCAAGCAACAAACCTGAAGAGAGTTTTACAGGCGATATACGAGAAAAAATTAAAAGGAACATACGGTTGCATTTAGTTAGTTCCCCATTAAAACGATGAGACCTAACTGCCAATCGAGTAATACGCTTAAATTCATGCAGCAGAGGAGCAAGAAGGAAAGCTAATCAGAACAATTGCCCTGAAAATATTTTTAGAAATGGCAGAGGGATGTCACGTCAAGTCAATGGGAAAGTTACTGAAGACGACATGCCAGGTCAGAGCCGATAGCATTACATACCCTTCATTGGATATTATCAAGAATTTCTAGATTTATAGTAAGAACCCCACATCTGATATGGCAGCAATATCCAATACCTGGACGAATGGTAGATTTCGAAATTTTCAAGATGATTCTGACGAGAAAAAATTGTCCGTATTAAGATTGTTTTTACGAGGTTGAGTTGCTAGCCACGCCAAACTGGTTTTGAATTCAGAAGTGTACACTTACACCGTTGTGCACATTAATTATACATGAAGATGTAGACGACCATGATCACCTACACCCGTGTGCAAATTAAGTGAAACAAAACAAATAATTCCGTTAGCATTTACTTCTTTCCGTATTTTCCAATGAAACATGCCATAAGAAACATGTTAGTCCTTCGTTGCAGATTGACCACAGATTCTCGACTGGATTTAAATCAGGAGAGTTTCTGGGCCAATCTATAGTACTTTGATTTGCTTACTGATAAGGCTTGCCAGTGTGTTCGTGCAGCATTACAATTTTCTTAAGTTTCCTTGGAGTAACGTCCATCGCAGATAATAGCCGTAGGACAACTAATCGACAGTCTAGACAATAGTGTCTGGGCATGATGAAAATATCACGGATGATGCAATATATTCCAAGGCCAAAGAAATTTCATCATACACCCCGAAAATAGATTTATATTACTGTACACGACGGTAAATGACCTAATCTGAGAAAAATAGAAATCGATCGCACCCTGTCAGTCCAGTGGATCTAAAACTGGTGCAAGACAGGAAACTAAAGCGGTTGTTTCACTTAATTTGTGCAATGATGTAAAATGGAAGAAAAGACACATTACCTAACAGACTTCGCTAGAATTTGAACTCGCCACGTCAACCATAAGTTCTACTTTGACCGCTAAGTTGCATACTTTGCATTTATTCCAAGAATATTGTCATTTCCTACAGTATTTACATTAGTCGGACTATTGTCCCTCATCTTTGTCGCCATATTTGTCACAACGTTTCGGCCGTTGTACGCTCCGGCCTTCTTTCAGGTGGTTGGAATTTCGAACCGAACCTTTATTTCGATCGCTGGGGTAGACTGTTCTAATTCCACGTGCCATGTTTGATGGATGTCAGTTATCAGTTATCTCCTGCTAATTTTCCCTCTGAAAGTTCTCCACTGCCTTAACCAGGAATTGCACTCACCTTCTTTGGGTCTGTCACTGGATCTAACCAACGCCTTTATCCACTGTGCCATGTGTCCTTGAGGACATCTGGGTATGAACTTGAGTATTATAAACCTAATGTTTTCAGCATCATTTTACCAGTGCTCATATTGCAATTTTTGCTGTTATCATTGCATGTCTTTACCAGAGTTCATATTGCAACTTTGTTATCATTGCTTTTCTCTGGCACTCCTTACTACTGGTTCCCATATTGTATTTATTTCTATGCTTGGTCGGCTCAGGAGATTTTTGTGGCCCATATGTGCTGATTCCTTGTTTACGAATTTTCCAATGGTGTTCCCTGTCTATGATCTCAACAAATCCCACAGGGGGCGGTGATCTCCTTCTCTCTCCATATGTGGTCAGCCACGCCTGATTTTTCTACTTCCCCTCGCGTTACAGCTTTTGGTGTTCTTGAAGCCTTACCTTGAGGGGCGGCCTGTCTCTCCTTTATATTCCTTTCCGCAGCTGCATGGGATAGCGTATACACAGTCTTTAGTCATGTTCCTCTAAAACTCGTGAGAGAAAAGTGACGCTTTTGAAGGTTGTCCTGATATGGACCGCAGATCTTTTGTATTTTCTCTGATAACCCCTTCACATAAGGCAGGCAGACTGTTTTCTGAGTGTTGTTGTCCTCCTCCTCCTCCTCCTCTTGAACCCGCCTATCCCAGTTTTGGGGGCTGCTGCCATGTACCCAGGGTAGTTGTTGCGTTGTAGGGTACTACTTATACTGACCAATTCCTTATCTAACGTCTCTGGATCGCCACTTATGACTTTTGCTCGATGTTGTAAGCATCGGACGATCCCTTTCTTTACGCTGTATGGATGGTGGGAGTTGAAATTGAGGTACTGTCCGGTGAATGTTGGTTTACGGTATACGGATGTCTTGAACCCATTCTCTGTTCGAGATATTAGTACATCCAGGAATGGGAGTGAGTTGTTACTCTCTTTCTCCATTGTGAACTGTATCGAAGGTCTTATTGAGTTCACATGGTCCAGAAGAACCTGGACTTCTTCCTGATGTGGCCAGAGTATGAAAGTGTCATCTACGTACCGTAACCATATAGTTGGCTTTAGCGATATAGACTCTAATGCCATTTCTTCAAAGTATTCCATGTATATATTCGCCATTGCTGGTGATAATGGCGAGCCCATTGCTAAGCCCTCATCCTGTCGATATATGTGAGATCCCATTCCGAAGTGTGTTGTTTGTGTACAGAAAGTCAACATCTCCATCAGATTATCTATTGAATACTGGTCCGCTCCTCTAGGGAAGAGTCAGAGGTTAATCTATCTCTGACTACTGAGAGTGCGTCTCCTCCGTGGGTACCTTGGTGAACAGACTCACCACGTCCAAGCTCACCATCTGGTTGGATAGAATGGGAGCATCTTTGATTATTTCCACGAAGTGGGCGGAGTTTCGGACATATGAAGGAGACTTTCCGATCAATGGGTCAATTATATCTACAAGGAAGCGACTCAGAGGGTGGCACACAGAGCCTTGGCAACCAACAATCGGCCTGAGTGGAATACCGTCTTTGTGAATCTTAGGGAGACCGTATATGTGAGGTAACTTGTTGTAACGCTGCGATAACTGCCTATACGTCTTGGGTGGAAGTGATCCTTGTTCTTGATTAGGATCTGTGACAGTTTGCGTTCCGTTTTCATAGTAGGATCTTTCTTCACTATGCTGTAGCTACCATTGCTAATGAGGTCTTCCAGTTTTCTTGTATAGTCCGGTTTGTCCATCACTACAGTCGCATTACCTTTGTCAGCCGGTAGTATGATGATGTTCTCATTCCTCTGTAGTGATTCAACGAGTCTCTCCAGTTTTGTTATGTTAGACCTGGGCAGCTTGGCTCTTCCAAGGCCTGTCTCACTTTCCATCTCATTTCATCCGCCTGAGCCTGAGGGATGTTCAAGGCCACCTCTGAATGGCAATGATGTCCAAGTATGGCACCCGCCTGATGGTTGTGAAGTTGAGACCCTTATTCAATACTGACTCCTCAGAGGCACTCAGCTGATATTGGCTGATGTTGACTACTGCTTTCACTGGTGGGTGATGGACCAGCGTCACCTTCTGATCTTTCAATCTATTTAATTTTTGCACTTGGCGAGCCTTGACTACTTCAAATTCATGTCTGAAGGATTTATCCAGGTCATTTTGGATCCTTCTCTGGTCTTCTTCATTGGTAATTCTGTTGAAGAGATCCTCGAGCGTCTGGGGAGATATGAGCATGTACTCGATGTTTCATCCAACGGTTGTACTGGATTCTCTCTCGGACAAGGGCGTGTCCGCTTTCTCTGCGACCCGACGAGCTCTCCTTGAATTGATAGGAAGTCTTGGTGCCAAGCCTGAAGGGATGAAGGTCTCTGCATCGTGTAGGAATGTCAGATGGTTCGATATTCGTGCCAGTTTTTGGTAGGATTTTCAATTTTTCCATATTTTGGTATATCGGGTCCGTACCGATCCTTCAGAGTTTGTCTATATTTCTGAGATGAGGTATTATGTACAGTATTTACATTAGTCGGACTATTGTCCTCATCTTTGTCGCCATATTTGTCACAACGTTTCGGCTGTTGTACGCTCCGGTTTTCTTCTTCAGGTGGTTGGAATTTCAACCACCTGGTAGCAGCCCCCAAAAACTGGGATAGGCGGGCACAAGAGGAGGAGGAGGAGGAGGACAACAACACTCAGAAAACAGTCTGCCTGCCTTATGTGAAGGGGTTATCAGAGAAAATACAAAAGATCTGCGGTCCATATAACATCAGGACAACCTTCAAAAGCGTGACAACACTTCGCAGGTATCTCTCACGAGTGAGACCCCCATAGAGAGGAACATGACTAAAGACTGTGTATACGCTATCCCATGCAGCTGCGGAAAGGAATATAAAGGAGAGACAGGCCGCCCCTCAAGGTAAGGCTTCAAGAACACCAGAAAGCTGTAACGAGGGGAAGTAGAAAAATCAGGCGTGGCTGACCACATATGGAGAGAGAAGGGAGATCACCGCCCCTGTGGGATCATGTTGAGATCATAGACAGGGAACACCATTGGAAAATTCATAAACTTAAGGAATCAGCACATATGCTAGGCCACAAAAATCTCCTGAGCCGACCAAGCATAGAAATAAATACAATATGGGAACCAGTAGTAAGGAGTGCCAGAGAAAAGCAATGATAACAAAGTTGCAATATGAACTCTGGTAAAGACATGCAATGATAACAGCAAAAAATTGCAATATGAGCACTGGTAAAAATGATGCTGAAAACATTAGGTTTATAATACCAAGTTCAAGGACACATGGCACAGTGGATAAAGGCGTTGGTTAGATCCAGTGACAGACCCAAAGAAGGTGAGTTCAATTCCTGGTTAAGGCAGTGGAGAACTTTCAGAGGGAAAATTAGCAGGAGATAACTGATAACTGACATCCATCAAACATGGCACGTGGAATTAGAACAGTCTACCCCAGCGATCGAAATAAAGGGTTCAGTTCGAAATTCCAACCACCTGAAGAAGGCCGGAGCGTACAACGGCCGAAACGTTGTGACAAATATGGCGACAAAGATGAGGACAATAGTCCGACTAATGTAAATACTGTACATAATACCTCATCTCAGAAATATAGACAAACTCTGTCATTTCCTAATTACCAAAAATTATCGCCTTTACTAGAAAAACTCGCGAAAATCTTACGGTTTTTCTATTTGAATTTTCTCCAGGTCCATAATTCTTTTGATTCATTCATTTTTTACGTCTTATCAACCCATTTAAAGTTATTTAAAGCAAGAAAATATTCTGACATTGTAACAATTTGCGGAGCGATAACAATGATTTAGTGATACAAGTCTTACTAATTAACCCATACCGGGGAGAGAAGGGGTGGATTCGTAGCTTTCCCAACGATATTTGCAAGTAAGTGAATATAACGACCCCGACTGGAATTGAAACTCCGATTTAACATTCCGAGCCATTATTGATTACACCACCCGCACATTCAAGTTTCCATTACCAGGGATTCGTAAGCAGTCACCCATCTAAGTTGCTTAATTCCGATGAACGTACAGGAACCGATCTTTCAAAGTAATATGGCCGTAAGCCTTCATAATTCTTAAATATTTGATCAAATAAGCCTTTTGTGAGTTCCCAACCGTACAAATTACTCTATCATAGCGTTAAATATTTGAGCTGAAAATTTTTTTACACACTATTGCAATGCCAATCATCAATATTTAAAATTACAATATCTATATGTAGTACCATTATATGATTGCAATACCATTTATAAATAGAAATGCTGGTTAAGGTTAAGGGTTAGGGGTTAGGGTTAAGGGTTAGGGGATAGGTGTTAGTGGTTAGGGTTAAGGGTTAGGGTTACGGGTTAGGGTTAGTGTTAGGTTTAGGGTTAGGGGTTAGGGTTAGGTTTAGGGTTAGGTTAGGGTTAGGGATAGGTTTAGGGTTAGGGTTACGTTTAGGGTTAGGTGTATGTGTTAGGTTTAGGTTTAGAGTTAAAATTAGGTGTAGGTTTTAGGTTTAGGGTTAGGGTTAGTGTTAGGTTTAGGGTTAGGGTTAGGTTTAGGTTTAGGGTTAGTGTTAGGGTTAGGATTAGGGTTAGGTTAGGTTTAGGGTTAGGTTGAGGGTTAGGGTTAGGGTTATGGTTAGGTTTAGAGTTAGTGTTAGGTTTAAGTTTAGGTTTAGGGTTAGGGTTATGGTTAGGTTTAGGGTTAGGTTTAATTTTAGGTTTAGGTTTAGGTTTAGGGTTAGGGTTAGTGTTAGGTTTATGGTTAGGGTTAGGGTTAGGTTGAGGGTTAGGGTTAGGGTTAGGTTTAATTTTAGGTTTAGGGTTAGGTTAGGTTTTAGTTTTAGTGTTAGGGTTAGGTTTAGGTTAGGGTTAGGTTTAGATTTAGGTTTAGGTTTAGGGTTAGGTTTAGGGTTAGGTTTAATGCATACAGTGGAAACACACATCCTAACATGCTCCAAGGAAGGCCAAGTTCATTTCATATGCAAGTGAGATAAATGCTCATTTCTGGAGGTGATGGTGATGCAAAAGGCATTGTATTAAATTTACTATCTTTAAAAGCGTCACACCATCATAGGAGATTACTCAGGCAACTTGCTTGTGTTAGTTACAAATGTACTATCAAGGTCAAACGCTCAAATTCTTGGTTTGAATGAGTGCAGTGCGTGACAATGGTTCTGAACTGGTTGATCGCCTTCCATATTCCCCATCTGGCGATTACCTCTTCCCCAATACATATATAAGATAAGAGATAAAAAAAAAATAAATGATAAAAAGAAATAATGACAAGCAAAATAATTTAACCCAAATAAATAAAATAACCGCCAAAATAGACTACCCACAATGCACCACTGACCCGTATATATAAATAGCCGAGAAAAATAACAGAACTTGTGGCCTGACGATTGCGTCTAGCATGAAACAGACGGTCGCCTCTAAGCGTTGACTTCAATGTTCACTTTACACAACCCCTATGTCTGACACTGAGCACTTTATTCCATAAATATAGAACACTTTAAGACTATATTTCTTCACACACACACACACACACACACACACACACACACACACACACACACACACACACATATATATATATATATATATATATATATATATATATCTTAAATCATTGTTATAATTTGTGGAGAAAAGTGATGCATTTCCATATTACACGAGGATCTTGCCGATGTGGCCTCCATCTTCTGGCTTTCTACTATATTTTGATAGAGTCATTCTCTGATTCAAATTTAAATTTAATTTAAATCAAAGAGAAAAAAAACAGTGGGGATTAGTTGTGCTCTTTGGTGACCCCTTTTGATCAAAACGAAATATACTTAACCAAGTACCCTGTATAATATAGTTTCAGAATATATATATATATATATATATATATATATATATATATATATATATATATAAACCTTGGCAGAGAACCAGTATCGTAGTAATGATAATGTCATATCTGTGTGTGTGGATCGGAAGGGGATTATATTGAAAAATCTGAATCTCATTTCAAAAATAGTAAAAACCAAAAATGGCTAACTAAGCTATCATGGCTAATATTGTATGTCAACCACCGTGAAAATTCCACAGTCCTAGTTAATTAATAATAATTTACATATACCTTCCGGCATGGTAGCACCTGTTAAGGACCAATTTATGAAGAAATATTGAATTTCCAAACAAAATAGAACATTATCAAAGTACACCAATACATCTTTATAGTAAAAATACCCGCAATACATTTTTATATAAAGTTATCATCAATATATTTTATAGTAAAATTAACAACATGGATTTTTATAGCAAAATGACCAGCAATACATCTGTAGTACAATGACCATCAATATGTTTTATCTGGAGTTAAAGGCATGCAATTGCGTTGAAAATATTTAGATTTCAGCATTAAATAACCCATAGAGTTTGATATAACGCTAAACAGAATCAACCAAGCAACGTATACTTTCTTACAAGAAATATGTATATAATAGCAACTGAAGTCAAAAGTGTCGTACTGAGACATAACAGCCGTGGTAATATTATTACGGACAAACATTTAATCGATAAATGCAAAGTTCGAAACAAATGTATGCAGTAAAAAAACCTTCCTTATTCCGAGAATGTCCCACATAAACAAGAACATTTAGGAGTACAGCTACGAGAAAACATGGCATAAATATTTCCTTTGCTGCCCGGAATGGCAACTGTAAATTCCAACTCTAGCTGACAACGAGTTTTAAAATAGCCAGAATTGAAATAATTGTAGCAATTTCAGTGATTGTAATGTTGACGTTGATGAAGACAATAAAGAAGTTGACTATTTTAATGGCTTTCTAAATGCGTGTATATCTCTATAGAGAGAGAAAGTGAAATAATCATTTCTACTCTTCATTGATCTTATTAGAATTGCTTTTTTATCGCAATTCCTGCATTTCTCATCATAAGAACATTATTAAACAGTGTTCGAAGGGAATAAATTATTTATCTATTTTCTATCTCTTGCGTTTCTCGCTACCAATTGTAGCCTCTATCTCTCACTATATATATATATATATATATATATATATATATATTGCTAAGGGGTCCATCCCTTTTTCATACAAGTGGACTCGCCCAGTATGTAGTTGTACTGCTGCTGCTGGCGAATACCAAGAGAGTGTCAGTGATACAGTAAAAGATTGAGAGTGTCAGGTAACCGCTTTGTAGGAGTCACAGTTGCGAGCACGTAGACTCAGAAGGAAGTCATACTTCGATACTGAATTTCCCAGACTGTATATATATTATTATTGCTACTAACCACATTTCTGGATCTACTAACCGTATTACCAATTGTATTATTACGTCAATACATTTATTTGCTATATTTCATTTCCGTGTTTGTCATTCATTTGAGACCGGATTTCATCCCGGAATCCACAACCACACACACACACACACACACACACACACACACACACACACACACACACACATATATATATATATATATATATATATATATATATATATATATAAAAATATATAGAAAATAGGAAAGAACTCGTTAGGTACATAATCCAAAATTCTTTAGTATTTTTGTTATTATTTTTTTTTAAATAGTGCTCGATACAGAAGTAGAGCCTAAATATAATTATTTATTTAAAAATATTATTCCAACACGCTACATAAGAGTTCTCATGTTTCAGAACAAGAGCCGAAAACTTAAATATAATTATTTGAATTTTTTCGGCCCTGTTTGAAAAACATGAGAACTATTATGTATCGTGTTGGAATGATATTTTTTTATATATATATATATATATATATATATATATATATATATATATTATGAAATGAACAAAATCTGGCAATTATTTTAAGACATTTTTATGTTTATAAATTCTTTTTTATAGATACAATTATTTAAGTAAATTCTGTTTATAATAAACAGTATTAATAACATTTACCGGCCTAAATGTCCGAGAAATTTTCATCGAAATTATTCGTCCTCCGACATGAATGAAACCAATATCCTATACGGAACCATCATATAGCCTGGCGTGACTTAACCGATCGAGCCACAGAAGATCGTTTGATTAGCAAGGTCGATTTTACTGCTTTTAAACTACAATCTTCCATGAATCTCTCACGTACATTCATATCTGCTCAATATGTATCCAAATGTAAACAAATGTCTGCTAATTTTTAACGAAATCCATTCATACTCACGAATAACCTTCCGTATATTGTTTTATAAGAATGAGAGAAATTTCCAAGTACTTTCGATATTCTTCCAAGATCATCTTCAGGGGTGCAAGTAGTACAAAACTATATGTTGTTCAAGGTTACAAGTATTTATATAAGACTGTGCGTTGCTATCCATTACCGTAATTTTTCGTTATGCTTTTAAATGAAAATAGAACAGTTTTTTTCACGCATTAATATAAGCATGACCATGTCATTATAACAGAGAATAAAATTCAATAATGGATATTTTTTCACGGTCTAATGAACGCTCAGCACATTGTCAACTGTAATCTCTGTAATTTACTTAATCAGACATGCCTAAAAGAGAGTTTGCTGCATAAATAAACAATTTTTAATATATATATATATATATATATATATATATATATATATATAGATAGATATATTTAAGACGTTATCATGTTTATACATTTTTCTTATAGATACAACTATTTAAGTAAATGTTTTATAATAAACAGTATTAATAACAATTACCGGCCTGAATGTCCAAGAAATTGTCATAGAAAATATTCGTCCTCTAACAGGAATCGAACCTGTATCCTATACGGAACCGTCAGTTAGCCTGGCGTGCCTGAAAAATGTCTTAAAAAAAAATAATTGTCGGACTTTGTCCGTATCATAATTTTAGACGTCATTTGTTTACATTTGGAAACGCTTTGAGCAGATATGAAGATTGAAGTTTAAAAGCAGTAAAATCGACCTTGCCAATCGAACGATCCTCCGTGGCTCCATCGGTTA
>CAHIKZ030005072.1:1137500-1162500 GCA_903632075.3 Acanthosepion pharaonis
ATCATCTGGATTAAAGGCTGAAACGGAAGACTTTATTCTTGCAGCGCAAGACGAGAGAAACTTTCATGCAAATATCATACATATTATAAGCGGATCCAAAATGCATGCTCTGCGACAAATATCAGGAAACCATAGACCATCTAATCTCAGGAAGTTCTGTACTTAAGCCAAATGAATATAAAAAAAATCGTCACGATAGAGTGAGGCAATACTTATACTGTACAAATGTGGAAGCACTTTGGAAAAAAAATGTTAATAAACACTGCTATGAACCTCACCCAGTACCGGTTACAGAAATAGAAGACATCATTATTTTAACAAATTACTGTTATGGTCCAGGTTAGGACGAACGAAGAACAACACGAACACGAACACAAGAGTAGAAATAACGAGGGTATATTACACGAAATAATAATCCAAGATGTGGAAGATGTTAGTATGACTGTCAGTCTGGTTGGGAGTGAACTACTATCGGCACGACTCGTCCCTCTCTCTTGAGAGGCGTAGTATACATAGTGTTAGGAAGAGTCCATTCTGTAGTTATAGGTAAGGACCCATGACAATTACACAATTTTACAGGAAAAGTGAAGAAAAAGGCCGGACAAATTTGTCAAAGACCAAAAAGAAAAATCTTGCTTATTAATTGATATTACTTGCCGGCGAAATGTAGCATAGCAACAAAGAAATTTGAAAAACTATCAAAGTATAAAGAAATATATATATAATATATAGAAAACATGTGGAAATTGAAAACAAGAATAGTACCCGTCATAGTAGGAGCGCTTGGAATGATAAACAAAGGAATGCAACAAAACATTAGAAAAAAAATACCCTGGAAATCCCAGCTTAAAAGAAATACAAAGAATTATCTTGATAAGTACGGCCTACACACTAAGGAGAACTTTGTCCATGTAACGCTAGTGATATTATGGGAGTTAGAAAAACAAATCATAAAATATAGCCATAACAACATACTATCTGTCTTAGGTTTTCCTGCAGACTTGGTAGGTAGTGTGGCTATAGCAGGAATCGAATAATAATAATAATAATAATAATAATAATAATAATAATAATAATAATAACATCACTCAGACCCGGTTACAGAGATAGGACCTGTGATTACAGTTTTAGTTGGGGCCTTTGGATTGATTGGAAAAGTGTTCGATAGACTCACTGAAAGGATTCCTGGTAGCCCATGATTTAAAGAAATGCAAAAAAAATTGCGCACACAAGTACAGCTCACACATTACGTAGGATCTATGCAAAATGTGTTGTTTTTTTTTAAACATTTTTTTAAATTTTTTTTTTTTTATAAAAATGCAGCCATTTCTAACTTTAGGTCTTTGGTTGGGACCCGGAAGGAAATGTGTATACATCAGAAATCAAAGCAAATAACAACAACAACAACAATAATAATAATAATAATAATAATAATAATAATAATAATAATAACAACAAATATCCTGACGATGTCCCAAGAATGGCTTTCATGGCTTCTGACCTTAAGTGACCGGAAGAGGTAACTTATTGAATAAATGTAGACGACAGTAAATATCTCAGTGAGGAACATAGATTTGCTTATCTCTTTCATGACCATAATCAGTAGGCTGTCAAAAAAAAAAAAAAAACTAAATTCCGGCATTATGAAGTTGATATGCCATTAAAGAAACAAATCAATGAATCAATCATCCCCCATTTATCAAGGGCCCTAGGTTATATATATATACATATATATATATAAAAGTGAACATTGAAGTCAACACTTAGAGGCGACAGGATGTTTCAGGCTACACGCAATCGTTGGGCCTTTTATATTTATACACGCTCTGTCTCTGATTTTGAGCAGTTTATCCCATAAATATAGCACACCTTAAAACTATATTTCTTCATATCATATCTATATATATATCTATATATATATATATATATATATATATATATATATATATATATATATATATATATATATATATGTGTGTAGTGTGCGTGTGTATACATGTTTCGTTAAAGACAACAATTGTGATTAAGCTTTTTATTTAATTTTTCCTTTGTTCGTACAAGTGTTTTCTTTCTGGACATAAAAGTGTGTAAAAACTGTTCAAACCTTTTGAATTTCTGTGCGTTATTGGCTATGAATTTAGCCGTTATTAAGGTGGATTTAATTTTAACAGTGTGTTCCCGATCAAACCAAGCTCATAAATAAAAACTAAATTCATAAATAAAAAAGAAAAAAACTTGTACGAACACCAAAAAATTAAAAAAAGTATAATCACAGTATCTTGTCAGACCTCTTTCACGAAACATATATAAAAGAGGGATTGCTGCCTAAATATATATATATATATATATATATATATATATATATATATATATATATAATCACAGCAACTTGTCAGTCGTTTTTAACGAAATTAGTATATATATATATATATATATATATATATATATATATATATATATATATGCATGTGTGTGTGTGTGTGATTAAGTTTTTATATAATCTTTCATGTGTTCTTATCATTTTTTCTTTGCAGGAAATAAATTATATATAAATTGTCCGAATGTTTTATATATCGAAGCTCTTATGGCTATACTTTTAGCCATTATCAATAATATCAACTATAAACACTGCCATCATATTCTGACCGTGTTTGGAATAGAGTCATTCCTATAACTCTAGATACATGCATAAAACAATCCATATATATACCATCCATATATTCAGTTAAAAGTAAAATAAAACTCATCCTTGATAATGGATAAATGTATAGCCGAAAGAGCTTGGATATATAAAATATTCGAACTATTTTTTTATATAATTTGTCGTGAAAAGAAAAAGAATTAAAAGAACACGTGAAAAACTATATAAAAATGTAACCACAGCAACTTGTCTGTCGTTTTTAACTAAAAAAAAAGCATAAAAGAGGAATTGCTGCCCAAATACACGACTGCCATATCACGTCTGGTTCTCCTGCTTTTCATCTCGAGGTTCTTGATAAGAACTAAAGAAGGATCTGCAACGTGTTGGCATCTCAAATTCAGTCACTTTCTCATCGACGTGGCGTGGCTTACCTCTGTCTTTCTAGTTTTTCCTGGTGCCCGACTGTATGAATTTAAGTATACTACTAGATTAGTATCAAGGTCTTCACCTATTCACTGTTGAAATAGTTAAATTCAACCGCCATTTCTACTCCAACAGTTTCTTTTCCCGCGCTTCCGGCCTGTGGAACAGTCTTCCATTTACTTGTTCCCATAAAAACTACAAACTTCAAAACTTTAACTGCAACGTCAATGGCTACCTTCTATCTCCTTGAAGCCTGTTCATCTTTTATCCTTTCCTCAATTATTCCTATACTCTCTTGTTTCTTTCAAATTTCTTCCCTTTATCCATCATTCTTACTAGTGGGATAACCGTCTTGCTTGCGGTAAAATGATTAAAAAATATAGGTTTCATTGAAAATGATTGACAATGTACTGCAATTAAGCTGTGTATTTTACTTTTCTTGTATTGTTAAAATATAATTCTTTTGGGCAGAGAGTGCGTAATAATTTTCCACAATATGAACCTCTTGGATGCATAGAAGACTAATATAATAAAAAGCCTAATAAGAGATTGCTTCCCAAATGAATATATATATATATATATATATATATATATATATATATATATATATTACTAGGGGGTTGAAACAGATTATACTCTATGTTGAGGTATTTTTTTTTTTTGCTGTAAAAATACATATGCTCTGTTATGATAAATACGTCGAGCTCCCTGTGGATCAGTTTTATAATTAATATTACTAGGATGCATACCAATGTATACCAATGGATTGATTACATGTACTATATATACACACACACACACACATATATATATATATATATATATATATATATCAAACAAATGCATTGATGATGAGATGAGATGTCTGCATAAGCTGTATTACGCATGGAAATCTGTACTTTGTAGTGGTAAACTAAATGTCTGAATGTATAATATATATATATATATATATATATATATATATATATATATATATATATATATATATATATATATACAAATGTAGAGAAAGAACAGATTTAGAATCCGCAGTTCTTTAGCATTTTTTGTTTTAGAAAAGTACTTAATAAAAAGTAGAGCCTAATATTCTTAATAACTTTTCTTACTTAAAAATACTTTACATTGCGAAAGGCACATTTGTATGTTTCAGGACTGATTTTTTTTTTATTTCGTCATCAGGCAATATTCGGTAACATTTGAAAGTAAATCATTTTCATCAAATGTTACCGAAAATTGCCTGATGGCGGGATAAAAATCTAAAGTACCGAAACACAGATATTTCTGTGTCGCAATGTATTTTAAATAAAAAAATATATATATATATATATATATATATATAATATAAAGAACAGTAAGATTTATCGAATTGCATTCACTTACGTGATAATACCTCAGCCAGATATAGGTAAAAAGCAGGACGCTTGGGTTACATAACACTGAATAGCAACTGCACTAGGAGAAGGAAAACTCTGAATTCAAAACTTTACAGGGTCGTTTGGGGATCTTTTGCCACACAGTGCACCAAGTCTCTGTATTCGGCCCTTCAAAAAAGTGTGGTTTGTTCTTGACAAAACCTTTAACACTACAATCAAATTATGTGCAAGCTGCCTGGCTGTCAGTTCCTAGGAACAGAGTTGCCTGACACTCATACTTCGTAAAAGGGGCCGCGATTGGCTAGGGTCAACACCCTGCATCGATTCATATATATATATATATATATATATATATATATATATATATATATATATATATATATATAAACCATATTTAAAATCAGTTAATTTATAATATTAATGCTTTGTAAATTTACATTGAGTACTATTTTGTAAGAAATAAAATATCTATAAGAACACCGGATTATATATCTTACTGTTCTTTCTTTTTATTTAAACACACACACACACACATATATATATATATATATATATATATATATATATATATTGACTTGATAATGTTTTTCAGAGACTAGATACATTTTGTTCCTTTACATATACAATCTATCTGAAAATAATTTACACACACACACACACACACACATATATATATATATATATATATCTTTTGGGGGCAGAGAGTGCGTAATAATTTTCCATAATATGAACCTCTTGTACACATACAAGACTAATATAAAAAAAAGCCTAATAAGAGATTGCTTCCCAAATAAACAATTATATATATATATATATATATATATATATATATATATATATATATATATATATATATATATATATATTAAGGATTGTGCCGGAAATAGTGTACGGTATCTTTCGTTGAAATTAGTCACGTACGGTTATAGCTCGTGTTTTCGATGTTTACTGAAGGCTCTAATACTGTAGCCTTTTACCAAACCAAGTAGAACCTAATAAAATTCATATTCATTTTCATCTGGCACCAGGCCATTATGAAAGAAACGCCAGGTGAATATTGAACTTTTTTTAAAAATGGCTTTCAAACCTTGTTTACTTACTATTGATCTGTAGCCGACATCCATAAAGTAACTTAAAGTATAAATAATGAAAAAAAATGACGAGCTCGTGTTTCAAGTGTTGGCTCCAACGCTGGGGATTTTGATTGCATCCATTAAAAAAAAAGAAAAGATTTCCAATACCAGACATACTGACGACACTGTCCTATCTTGAGATCAAACTTTTATCCTCTTGCTTTTAAATTTTATGTTTTAGTTTGTTGTACTTAGTGAAAACAAATCGTATATACAAACGAGAAACTATTTCTTTGAATCTCGGTATTAACGAAATAGCCCTAGCTAAAATCACGCGCGGAAATATTTTTTTGATTCTGCTTTTGTGTTTTCCGAATTTGTTCTGATGCAGCAATATTAAAAATATCTGTCTAAAGTTGGTGACTTTAGCATTGTATTTATTAATAAGTTAGAATTCACAGAAGGACGCCGGACCTGAGAAAAATAACGGGCATAATGTTGGGGACCAAAGACTGATTTATTGTTATAAACGCGGACAAAATAAAAAGGACCCAGATTTAAGCTGCAGCTATAGTTGTTGGGAATCAGTTAATTGCTATACGTGATACACGACTAGGAGATCATGTATCGAAATACATGACTGACGAGGAAGATATTTTTCCCGCAGTAGGTGGCCATTTCTTTCTGCTATCCAAGTCTATAGAACCCGGTCTGTCCTGCTACTTACCCATAGGTAGGAGAAGAAGAAGAGGATTCATGTCTTTCCCAAGAGTCAGTCAGTCAGTTATGTGCCAAACATGATACACGCTTAGGAGATTATGTATCGAAAGATACATGACTGACGAGGAAGTTATTTTTTCCGTAGTAATCTGCCATTTCTTTATGCGGTAGACCAGTTGTCCTGCTATTTTACCCATAGGTGGGGCAGAAGAAGAGGATTCATACCTTTCCGAAGGGTCAGTCAATCAGTTATATGCGGAAAGTGATACAAACTTAATTGCAGTGTATAGAATCCGGTCTGTCCTACTATTTACCCATAGCTGGGGGGAAGGATTCATACCTTTCTCAATGCACGTAAGTGAATGTAATGAATTCAGCTGGAATTCGAACTCGGCTCTCCGAATACAGAAAGAAAAAAAAATAACGAAAAGAGATAAATAAAATACTATTGATCAAGCTAACCGGTTATCGCTCCACGCTGAGTTCAGAATTTAATTAAGAAAATTAAACATTTTTGGACACCGACTAGATGAAGGGAAACTTCAATAGAATTACCCAACACGTTTCAACATGTATTAAAAAGGGAGGACTTTTATACGTGTTCAGTTCATTCAATACACCGCTGATCAAACCCTGATCTATCACCAATCAGAATAAATGGATGTTTTCTCAGGCAGCACTCTGCCTTGAGCGCCTATTGAAACTTAAGCTCAACCCATACCTTAAATGGAGCTCGTAGATACGATCTATCGCTAAAGATGTTGGAAAAATGGTCGATCCCCTGTACCGGTGTAGGAAGAACCTGACTCCTCGTATAATCTACTACATTAATAAGAAGAACCAGATCTGGACAAAAATAAAGGACTGTAGACATACATGGAGAGGAGCTGCTCAGTTTCGCGTTCCAATTTTAGTACAGTTCAAAAGCATCCTTTATTATTTCCCACGCTACAACCACTTTTTTCACAGACGAAACGTGGTAAGCCTCTGACTGCTCTATCGTGTTGGAGTTTTTGTTTGGGGTACCCTGGTATACTAGTTATATTTAATAGTCCCCCCACAAGGAATGTATGTGGCACAAGGCCGAGTTTAATGTGGGTTTCTCCGAGCCCGTAGGCTCGGTCAAAAATATTCCCTTTGAACCCGCCTAGACGGGTTCAGGAACTGTCTACCTCCCCGGACGAAACTTTGTCCTTTGGCAAAGCTTCGTCCGGGTTCCTCTCTGCCGAGGCAGAGAGTTGAACAGTTGAACAATCTATTCACTGGTGTACTAGTGAGCCAGCCAAAATGAGCTGACTCATTTTATAGTTCACCAATAGAAGTGTTAACCAATCAGAAGGCTCAAAATATTCAATGCGACGTGTATATAGGCGGCCATATTTTTTCCCGAATATACACTGCCAGCCTTTGATATCGAAGACTGAAGAATTATGGAACAGCTGCTGGTGGTAAAATATCTGACTCCAGAGTATTAATCTTTAACGTTGTTTCATTGAACAGATTACGTACTGCGCTGTATTCTATGTTTATAGACTATGGTGAACATGGTAAACATTTCGCTATCTCCACGAAGAGTGTTCAGACGAACTACTTTCCTTGATTCCACCAGTTCTAACCTTCAGAGCTAAGACCCGCCATGCCACGCCCATTATAGTTAAACACCGTCATTCCCTTTGTATTCCATTAGTAAGATGTAAGTTCCACTCACGCAGGTTCTCCCCAAGAACCGCTGCGTTGTGGAACAAACTCCCAACAAGATGTTTTCCCGATCACTATAATCTTAACCTGGGAAAGTCTCGTTATCTTCCCCACATATCCGAATAAACTGTATCTCTTAATCTGTACCCCTCTACCTTGAGTGGTTCTTGGGCCTTGATCACGATGGACATCACTGTAAAAAATATCCATGTCTGCAATTTCAAATGATCTTATTATAAATTGGAATGTGTATCATCCTCCCATGAGGATATGTTTTCCCTTTAGAGACGATCAGTTTTCGATTATTACTGAAAGGTCCTAGAGACAATTCAAATCAAAACAACTGTCTTCAAAAGGATTGGCGTTCGGACATATTTTGTGGCTAGATAAGTTTAATGTTACGACAGAAGATGACTGTACTTTTCTCCATCCCTCAATTTGGCCTTGTGCCACATTTTGCATACATTATACAAATAAATATTGTGATTATTATGTGATTATTGATTGACTATTAAGAGGAACTATCCAGTCGAATTAGTGTGGATCGATCATTTGGGTTTTGATGTAGGATTTACCTGACGGTAAGCCGAGCCGAGCCGAACCGAGCCGAGCCGACCCTCGTACAAGGCATTCATTGATATGGTTATATTTGGTTGAATTTTACTTCTTTGTTCTTATTAAGTATTTATTTGCGGTTGTAATTAAATACCGTTTTATGTTAACATTGAAGACTTAGGTTATACTTGATTATTAACGGCCACCGTACGCCACAAACATTTTGTATTATCTAGCGTAGTTTTAGTTTTCATTTTATTCCTTTGTCTTATGACTGTTTCTGTTACGTTCATTAAATTTGTTACTTCGACTAAAATAGCTTTAAATATGGAATTACGTTGAAGTGGCCATGATGGTTATCTGCAATAACACACGCCTGAACCAGATACTTAATTATGTGCATTAACAGAAAGAAAGAAAGTAGGAAAGAAAAAAAGAAAAAATGATATAGTGATATGAAAGAAAAACAGATAGATAGAAAGAAAGAAGGAAAGCCTAAAGGCATTCGAAAAAGAAGGAAAGATATATATATGAACACGAATGAAAAAAAGAAAAGATATAAGTAGCAGAGATAAAGAAAGAAAGAAAAAATAAAAATGAGAGAAAAAAAGAAAGAAAGATATGAAGGAAAGAACAGAAAATGTATAAGGACAAGAAAGGGAAAGGGACAAAAAGAAAGAAAGAATCAAATAAACAAAAAGAAAGAAAGAAAAAAGACACAAAGAAAAACAAAGAGAATACAAAGACACTAGAAAGAAAGAAAGAAAGAAAGAAAGAAAGAAAGAAAGAAAGAAAAGAATATAAAAGAAAAAGAAAGAAAGGAAATATTGACAAGAAAGAAAAAAGACGGAAAGAAAATTTTAATGAGAAAGAAAAAAAGAAGAAAGAAAAATATATGAAATAGAATAAAAGAAACAAAGGGTATACGGACTAAGAAAGAAAGGAAATGCAAGTTCATAATAACAATGATAAAATATCAACATTTAACTTGCACAACAAATATACATTTTTCGACATGTTCTCCTTCCGTTTTAATGCACTTAATTTAGTGGTGAAATATTATTTGGTAAAAATTTCCAGGAAATATCCGGCTGATATCTCTCAAGTTATGACCTCATTGACCGTCAATCGAACCAATAAATACCTCAATTGCTCTGTTATATTTGTACTCATTTCGAATAACCATGCTTTCGTTTTAAACAGATTTGCATTGAATTCTTATGAGAAAAACAGTTTTCAGTGAATTCCTATAATAAAAAGTTTGCAGTGAATTCCTATATTAAAACAGCTTGCAGTGAATTCCTATAGTAAAACAGTTTGCAGTCAATTCCTATGATAAAACAGTTTGCAGTGAATTCTTTTAGTAAAACAGTTTGCAGTGAATTCTTACAATAAAACAGTTTGCAATGAATTCTTATAGTAAAGCAGTTTGCACTGAATTCTTATAATAAAACAATTTGCAGTGAATTCCTACGTTAAAACAGTTTGCAGGGAATTCCTATAGTAAAACAATTTTCAGTGAATTCCTACATTAAAACTGTTTGCAGTGAATTCCTACATTAAAACAGTTTGCAGTGAATTCTTATAATAAAACGGTTTGCAGTGAATTCCTACATTAAAACAGTTTGCAGTGAATTCCTATAATAAAACAGTTTGCAGTGAATTCCTATATTAAAACTGTTTGCAGTGAATTCCTATAATAAAACAGTTTGTTGTGCGTTCTTATAGTAAAACAGTTTGCTATGCATTACGATAGTAAAGCAGTTTGCAATGGATCTCTGTAGTAAAACAGTTTGCAGTATATTGCTTTAGTAAAACAATTTGCACTTAATTAATATATTAAAACAGTTTGCAGTGTAAATCTAGAGAAAAATATGTTGCAGTATAATTCTATAGTAAAAGTTTCCTCTTTTTATTCCTATATTAAAACAATTGGAGTGGTTTTATATATAAACAGTTTAAAGTGTAGTCTTATAGTAAAGCAGTTTGCAGTGTATTCATATAGTGAAACAGTTTGTATTCTATATCTATGGTAAATGAATTTGCAGAGTTTTCTTTCAGTGGAACAGATTGTAGTTCATTCCTGTAGTTAAACAGGTTGCAGTGTATTTATAGAGTAAAAGAGTTTGTAGTATATATGTATCGTAAACTGTTTGAACTATACTAAAACAAATTGCAGTATAATCGTATAGTAAAACAGTCCCCAGTGGATTACTAAAGAAAATGTGCAGTGTTTTTCTCTACTGTAAAAGATCAACTGCATTTGTACTGTAAATAATGAACGTTTATACTGATCGTAGGTGACTTCTGTCTGCCAGATCAGCATTTAAACTTGATTATGTAGTAATTATCCGATTGCAATCAAGCCCGGACATTTTTTCATACCACCAGAAATATTGTGTTTTCAAAATCAATGAATGATTAAAAAGCCGGCGAGGTTTTATGTTTATAATCATTTAATTAGAGTGACAAAGTTAATAAGATGAAAGGCATTACTGAGAGTAAAGGACATTGTGAATAACTTTATTGAATAGAAAGACTAATTAAAGTTTTTTTTTTTTTTTAAGACAGACGATAACGATTGATGTTGCATTTAAAGTTTTGAAGATCGTAGTGACCTTGAAAGAAGTTAGCCAGAAGAAATTTGCACGCGGGAGATACGCAAGAGAAGAGAGTCTAAAAATAAAACTTACGGTTACATCTGGCAATTTCAATAGAAAATGATGAGAGCTTTCCGGCAATGTAGTTCTATATTTAAATTCCTAAAGTCAAGGCACCGAAGAGGGGAGTTCACCAGAACAATTACAATGAAAATCCTAATGGTAAAGCCACAGGAAACCTACGTTATGGCGGTGGGAAAGTGATTAATGCCGAGGAGCTACATCCGGATCGAAAATGAAGAGAGTTCTGTCTAGTGGCCATTTGTGAGTAGAGGATTGAAAGATAACGTTTAACCTTGTCTTGAATAGATAGCGATCAGCGAAACATCCTGTTGGAAGTCGATTCGCGGGAAGAAAATATTCGACAGGAATCGAACCTGTATTCTACAAGGAAACGTCAATTAGCCTGACGTGCTATACCAGTTTAGCTACGAAGGAGAGTCTTGTAAGCAAGGTCGATTTTACAGTTTTTAAGCGACAAACTTCCCATGATTTCTATCGAACGTCCATAGCTGCTCGATGCGTATCTAAACGTAAACAAATGACGTCACACACTACGAAATTGACTAAGTGTAAAAATTATTCCTGTCGGAGGACGCACATTTTCTATGAAATTTCTTGGGCGTTCAAGCCGGTAAAATTTGTTAATACAGTTTATTGTAAGCAGATCATTTACATAAATATCTGTGCCTATTCAAATAACGTATAAGAATAAAATATATTAAAATAATTGTCGGACATATATTTCTTCTACTTGTTTTACAGAGGAGAGTTGTCTTTATATCGAAAATAAATCTTAGCCACTACAATAACAAGAATCCAACAACTTCACATGCCTCTGCTGAGTCATATGCTGCCGTAGCATGTGTTATCTCTTTTGGTCCACAGATAACCATTATGGAATAATATGGATTTTTCTGCCGTCTTTATGATTTTGATTTCGCGATCGCTAATAAAACAATATTTTCTTGCTAAATATAAAGTAGACATTAGCAGATTCTTGGTGAAACGTATATTCGTTTTTTCTTTTTATATTAGTAAACCATTCTATGGCTTCTGTTGTATTATGGCACTGATTAAATCATATAGCATCTTTCGTATAAATGCATGCTCTTTCACGAATGTTTTGCTGATTTTACTGATATTATTTTTAGTTGGGCTGAGTAATCGGTATAGAGGGTTGTCTAGTAAATTTACTTTCCTCGAGGACACACCAGTGATAGGACCCAAAAAGTGTGAGTCCAATACCCGGTTAAGGCAGTGGAGAACTTTCAGAAGGGGAATTAACAGGAGATAACTGATAACTGACATCCATTAAACATGGCACGTGGAAGTAGAACAGTCTACCCCAGTGAGCGAAGGGTTAAGTTCAACATTCCAACCACCTGAAGAAGGCCGGAGCGTACAACGTCGGAATCGTTCTAATAAATATGGCGACAAATATGAGGATAATAGTCCGAAAAATGTAAATAGTGTACATAATAATAAAATATATTAAAATAATTGTCGGACATAGTCTATTTCGTAGTGTGTGACGTCCTTTGTTTACGTTAGGATACGCTTCTAGTATATATGGATGACTGAGGGAAATCATGAGAAATTTCTAGTTTAAAAGCATTAAAAACGGCCTTGCTAAGCAGACGCTCCTTCGTAGCTAAACTGATATACCACGTCAGGCTATCTATCTATCTATCTATCTATCTATCCGTCTTTTTTTTTATCCATGACTATAACTCATAAGTAGCGGATATTCTCGTCGATTTCAACGTACCATAGAGTTCGATTAGGACTGAAAAGCTGAAATGCCCACGCATATGATTCGATTATAGTGGTGAAGGCTTGTGTTGGACCAACTACGCTTTTCCTGGGGTGGGGGATGGGGTTAATAATAACAGACAAATGGTGCACAATGTGGCCGCCAAGGAGAGGTTCGATTGGGGAGGCAAGTTTAGTTAAATATAATTGACTTCTATCTCTTGTCGAAAAAATGTTTTTCATTTATAACGAACTAATTAATCAACAAAATTAGTTTTAATTAAGGAATACGCAATCTGAAAACTCTGAACCCGTATGACGCCAGCTGCCCGTGACATCTGAAGCATTTAAATTAAAAATTGAATTAAAATTTAAATTAAAAAGTAAAATCGCGTTGACGTTGACCGCGAATAAAATAAAACAAAGTAAAACTTACGAACAGCATATCCGAGTAACAATATTCAGAACAGGTCAACTTTAGGACGTTTGCGATCATGGTTCTCCACAACTTCCTATACTCTGTAGCTTTTAAAAATTTTGAATATCCGTCCACCACCCTGTCAATTTTTACAAGACTTCCTTCCAATTGATATGTTCAAGTAAAAGTAAAGTACTTTTTTAAATCCACTTTCCATAAAACTTCTGACGTGCTCAATTTTTGTCATTCTCAGCATCCTTCTGTGGGACCAGATCTCTGTCGCTTCAAGTCTCTTCTTTAGCCGAGAGAAAGTTGTCCTGAATTCATTGACACATAGGAAGATTGACGTTTTCTTATTATTTTATTCAAGTTAACCTCTGATTTCGGTCACATATTTCTCTGAATTCTTCAACACAGAATTATGGCGACTAACCCAGGGCGACCGATTAAGATAACACAAGATTTTGTTGGTTATCTGTGACATTGCAGTATTACTCGGTGAACAGCGGTGACAATCTGTTTCATGCTTGAACGTAATCTTCAGGTTATGTGTGTTAGGTTTTGGTTTGACTATATATATATATATATATATATATATATATATATATATATATTAGCAGCATGGCCCGGCGTTGCCCGTGCTTGATTCAAAAATCGTACGACTCATTCAGCAATCGCTATCACGACTTAAAATATTTTGCCCTTCCTTGCCTTTAAAGGAGTGCGCTTTGCCGTGCTGATGTTGCTACATGCCTTACTTCTTGCCTATTTAAAACTGCGAATTTTTTCTAAGTTCTATACTAAACATTAAATCTGTTACGAGAAAAGAACTAAACAAAAAGAACACAAAACGATCAGCTTTAAAAAAGGACTCGTAACTGGAAAAACCGAATGAAAAAAAGAATGTTAACAACAAATACTTTTTCACACCCAACCCAGTTCTTCGGAATCAGAATCAGAATCAACGTTGAGTTTAAGCAAGCGAATGAGCCAATTGGAGTAAAGTGCCATGCAGATTGAAATTTTTCCCACTTGTGATGAATGCAGCTATCGATTTCTTTTTTTGCATGCTAGCATGCTAGTTAACATTCATGTCAGTCAACTGTTGGCTCTCACGCTGGCCAATAGAATCTTCCTGCTTATTCGTGGCAGCCAGCTATAGGTTCTCACTCTGGCCAGTAGAAAATGGCTGCAAACTACATGAAAACTGCAGTAGAAGCATGAAAAAATCGATTATTTCCACTATTGATGGGGGTTGGGAAATGCAAAGTCGGTCTTGGCCTTTCCGCTAACTTGGAGCATGTTCATGTAAATTTTGGTGCAAATCCGTCGAAAATTGCGGCCGTGCATTTGTTACACACACACACACATCATGCCTTTTTATATATATATATATATATATATATATATATATATATATATATATATGTTGGTCTGTGGGTCATAATAGGTAGTAAGGTGTATTCTAATATATAAACAGTTTTTGAGTGAGTGATAGTGGTTATTATTTCTAGTGGCTATTACGAATATTTCGAATATCTTGCGAGATAGCACATTGACATTTGCAAATATATGCAATATATGCACTTCTGATAATGTAACATACATCACTCAATGCTTATAATATAAATTGAACAAATAAGATAACGAAGCTTTTAAAAAATAAATATAAAATAAACAATTTAAATAAATAAATAAACAAATTAAGTAAATAATAAGCAGTTCCAAAAACTACGAATGAACGCATAAAGACGAGGTAATAATAATAATAATAATAATAATAATAATTAACAAACAATTACGTAATCAATAATAAATAATAAATAAAAGGTTTTCAAGAAAGATTATAAAATACCTACAAATAATCACACTCAGTCCCACAATTATTTCTACTCAGTAGACTCTAGAATGATTTGAAACATTACCGTTGCCAAATCAAACACACATGGTGTGAAGATCGCTCTGTATTGACTTCAGTGACCATTTTTCATATTTATATACACTCTATCTCTGATATTGATCACTTTTACCCCCAAGTATAACACACCTTAAAACTGTATTTCTATCAATATATATATATATATATATATATATATATATATATATATATATATATATATATATATATATAATAAAAAAAATAAAAATATAATGTAGAGCGTTTAACTTTAAAAATCAGGTCAGTTGAATCCGCTACCTTGGTTTCAACCTTACGGCATCCTCAGGCGATTTTTATCAAATGACCTCTTAACGCTTTATTAAAAAAAATAATGTACGCTCTATATTAGTTTAAAAAACAAAAACAAAGGCACGACTTCGGGTGTAATACAAAGGGAGGTGGAGAGTGAGAATAATAATAATAATAATAATAATGTAAACAAGGAATCAAGTCTTCTGATTTCTTGTTCAAAAGTTTCTTTGGATCCGAAAATGTCATAATCGCTATTTTTTATGTTGGCAGAGGTTGCAAAAATCGTTGTGATTATTATAAGGCATTGCCTTTTTAAACAATTTTCAGTTTACAATTGGATTCATGTTTTTTTCTTTTAAATTCTACACATGGTTAGCAAGCTTGGTAGAGTAACTAAGATTTATAGCTTAAATGTCGACCTATGATTGTACCATCTACGTTTGAAAGTACCTTCAGTACGTCCTATATATATTTTATTTTGGTCATTAATATCTGTTTTATAGATTATAGATTCTGTTTTACAAGCTCCATTTAATGGACATCATATTTTTTTTCTACAGTTGCATAAATTACTCATGTTAACTATATTTTTTGCGCGTTAGTTTTGAACTTTCTGGTGTTTTATTTATTTTTTTAATTTTATTTATTACTAGCAGTAGAACCCGGCGTTGCCCGGGGGTGTAACAGTAAGAGATAGATCAAGTAACGTCCATCATAAAGACTGAAAAATAAAATTGACAAAGATTATTGTTTAAGGTTGACGGACACGCATGTCGTAATTAGTTTTATTTTTTTATTTTTTTTCTAATCGTTATGAGTCTACCGATTGAATAGAATTTTATTATAAACAATTGTCTTGTAAATGGAATTTTTAAAGCATTCTGAATGTAAAAAAAAAGTAAAAAGTGTGTAAGACAATAAGAAACACTACCTGCCAAAAAAAAGTGAAGTTTTGTTGAAATCGGTTTAAAAATGTAGGAAATCCGATCCCATCTATAAATACATATTTGTTTTTATTTCAGATTATGTGGAACCAAGAAATGCACTCACTTGTGTCCTTCCCTTGATTTGTCTGTGTGGCACTTTTTAATGTGTCTCATATTTTTCCACTATTTCTTGGCTTATTTTACCCAGTTCATTTTTAGATGGGTTTATTAGACAAGAAGAAGGATTATTTGGGAATTCATCTTTATGGTCCTTTATGGTTAAAAATGCTCGCTTGCAGAATAATATGTCGACCCTGCCGCTTATTCCTAGTTTGGTTCTGATATTTTTCGCCCTCGAAGTCTTGAGTCCTTGCTTATATATTAGGAAATTCCTCTTACGCACATGCGAGGCTAGATAAAAAAAAATTACATTTCAATTGCCCCCCACCGACACAATTATAATGCCCGTGCTTTTCTTCTCTTCTCTGTTGACCATGTTTGCCGCAGTCTCTGAATATGGAATCCAGTGAAGTCCATAATCTGTTCAATATCAGAGGCCGGCAGTGAAGATTCAGAGAAAGTAGCGGTTGTTAAGTAATTCTTCGATATCAGGTTGGCAGTGCAGACAATTTGGGAGAAAAAAATGGCTGCCTTTATACACGTCGCATTGAATATTTTGAGCTTTCTGATTAGTTAACCCTTCTCTTGGTGAACTATAAAAGGAGTCAGCTCATTTTGACTGGCTCACTAGTAAACATATATCCACTCACTAGTTCCATACGTCATCACTAGTTATATGTGTTATAGAGGGGTCTCTCTCAGTATTTCCAGTGCGTCGAAAAGATAAGCTTTCTAGTTGAAATTTTTGCAACCTTTGTTTGACTTTCAGTTTTTCTGTTTTGCATTTGTCTAATTTTTGATTCTCCTTATTTTTTTTATTCTTTTTATTTTATTTGAATTTTATTTTGTGTTTTTTGAATTATTTTGCCCTTTTTTTCAGCCTTTTTTGATCTTTCCTTGTTTTGGTTGTCCATTTTTCTTCCTTTCTATTGAGTTGTTTATTACCGTTTGAGTTTATTTCTTCTTGTTAATTTTTAATTTTTTACGCATGTAAGAAACAAAAAACGTCAAAAGAAGTGACAAAAGCATAATTGTTCGGCGTGGTGGGCCGGAAAAACCCATCATGGCCGACAAGAATAACGATGAAGGCAATACACCGCCTTCACAACCGGTGTCACCCTCAAAGACGGCCTGGGCTAAAAACAGGCCGCCACAAAAAGATTCAGCCTTTTACGGTGAGCAAAGGGCAAAATTCCAAGAAACATTTAAGGACAATGAATTTTTGACAATCCAAGAAGCGTTGGATGCTGTCGACACCAGAACGATTTCGCTCCTGACTTCGGACGTAAAGACCCGCAAGTTAATTGGTGTCGGCAGAGAAGTGATGGAGGAGGCCTTGAAGGCTCTAAAGATCTTTCCGAAAATCCTGGCGCGAAGAAACAATGCGCTCTGGGACTTGCTCTTGGCAATGGAGGAACAGGCTAAAGCTTTGGCCGGAAGTCTGTTAACAACAAAAGTATGCGCTTGCAGACGGAATATATGGGAACACGGAGGACCAGAGTTACAATCCATGGCGTCCCGGCAGACATTGGAGAGGATAGGATGGGGGCTTTTTTCGCCAAATATGGCGAAGTAAATGAGGTAAAGGCCCTCGTCAGCAAAAACGGAATACAGACGGGAGATATAGAGCTCCAGGTAACACTTAACAGAAAGAATTTCCAGGATATTCCCAACACGCTGGTGTGCAGAAAGAGGAGGTGCTGGTCGTGGTTGAGGGGAGGAAGCCGTGCTGTTGGGCATGCGGTGCGTTGGGGCACATGTCCAAAGATTGTCCTGGCAAAAAGGTGAATCCAACTCCCCCTCCTCCAGCATCAGCAGCAACACCAGCAGTGACTGCAAAGTCAACAATGGAGAAACCTCCCGAAGAAGGCTGGAAAGAGGTGGAGAAGGGACACAAAACGACTAATGTTCCAACGTCCCCAAAGAAACAGCCCGAAAAGAAGCCCAAAGAAGTTCAGCCTTCTAAGGGGCAGCTGAAACAAAAACAGCAGCAGCAACAACATCAGTAGCAACAACAACAACAGCAGCAACAACAACAACAGCAGCAACAACAGCGACAGAAACAACAGAAACAACAACAACAACAGAAACAGCAGCAAAGCCCGGCTCCGGCAAAAGCGCCAGAGAAACAAGATAGTGCTATGGAGGTGGAGGAAGTGCCTCCCAAACGTGCCGCCTCCTTGAAGAGAAGCCGTGAAGAAGACGAGGAGCAGGGAGATCAGCAAGTGTAGCTAATTCACGAATTAATTGATCACATTAGTGAAAAGAGGGGTAGGGAAAAAAACAGGTGTGCATCTGTCCCCTCCTCACCAGTGAAAAAAACAAACACCCCAGCAGATAGGAGTCTCCCTCCTTCTTGGTCCCGATTGCCACTCTCTGCTACCACCCCCACTCCGCCGCACACACCTACTCCTACTGCATCAGACCCCCAACTCCCCGACCATCCCTTTCTACTCCGACCCCTTCATCCACTACCACCCCACCGCCCCCCGACTGAAGCGGCTAGCTGCGAAGGAGAGATTACGGAGGGCGAAGTCTACGCGGTTTTGAAGAAGGTCGGCAGAGGCAAGTCGCCCGGTCTGGATGGTTTGTCTTATGAATTGTACTTGAGGCTGTCGCACATCTTTGTTCCGATTTTGACAGCAGTGTTCAACAACTGGTTTCGGTCGGTGTCCATCCCCAATCGGATTGCCAGGGGCGTGATCACTCTGTTGAAAAAGGGCAAAGGTGGTGAGGGCAAGCTAGATGATTACAGGCCCATAACTCTGCTAAACACAGAGTTAAAGATTATGGCCAAGATCCTGCAGGTGCGTTTGCAGTCAGTTGCCGAGTCTCTGTTGGGACCTGAGCAGACTTGTTCTGTGAGGGGCCGAACAATTCAGAGCAACCTACATCTGATCCGCACGATCATAGAGGGTGTAAAAGACGACGAAGAAGCCGCGCTGATCAATTTGGATCAGTCCAAGGCATTTGATAGGGTTGACCATCGCTACCTTGCTACTGTCCTGCAGGCCGCTGGATTCGCACCCAACTTCTGCCGCTGGATTAGCCTCCTGTATCGCTCCTCCAGTGCTGTGGTACAGGTGAACAGAAGGTTGTCGGACGCGTTCGTGCTGTCTAGGAGGAGAAGAATTGGTCTGAAGTACGTGCAAAGGTCGATTCTGCCGGTCAGACTTGGAATCGACGGTGGTTGTCCGTGAAGGGCAGGGCGGAGGTGTGTGTTACATACATTTTCCCCTGATTCTTTATCGGTTGTCCGTACTTCCTCTCGTAAGGGCGACCGTAGGAAGGCGCTCGAGCGATCGCTATCCTGCATTTTATGGAGGGGACGCGTGAACAGGGTCGACAGACGAGTCTGCACCAAACGTCCAAAACATGGGGGGCTGGGAATGCCGCACCTTATGAGTCACATCCGTGCCTCTAGGTTGGCTTTCCTACGCCGCGCATTGTCTAGAGGAGATCCGATTCTGGAGGGGATTGTTAAGGACGCCTTCCCTAGCCTTACCATCAGTCCCCCATCTCGCGGGTTGAGCGCCGTTGTAAACCCCGGGGTGAGTCGGATTTCCTCCGCGAGTGTCGGTTGGCCTTGAAGGCCATTCCCCGGTCCAGTGACCTTTCACGGCCTAGGAAGGTCTTCTATCGTGGATAAGTGGAGGGTCGCGCGAAGGATAAACTACGTGATACGCTCGGCTTGTCGGAGGAGGAGTATCGCTCCTATTGGTCTTGGGCGCCAGCGGCGGATTACCTCAGTAACCCTGAGTTTTCGCTTATCTGGCGATTGGCTCGGAATCGGCTGCCTCTCAATGACAAGGCTTTCATATGGGGTTTGGCGGATTTGCCAGACTGTGAACGGTGTGGTCTTGGTTTAGAAGAAACGGCTTCGCACGCCTTCTACCATTGCCCCCGTGTCCGCCCCTTATGGGACTATGTCGGCGAGCTGACGGCTCGTCTCGCTCCCGAACAGCGTGTGTCCATTGATCGCGCATACGCGTGTGACAATGTGTCGCCCCCGTATTCCGGGGAGAAACGAATGGTGTTTCTGATGCTGATGGCCACGGCTCGAATGGTGATTTGGACGACGCGGATGGATTCTGACTCGGTATACAATACTATCATTCATACGTTGACTGTTTAAGGGACATATCTTATTTTTTCGGCAGCTGCATTTATTTGTAAAAGATTATCTCTGCTGTGTATATTAGAAATATAGTTTCTTAATATAATGTTGTTATGCTGGGATATAGACTTATCGATGTTACTAACACAGCTATAACTAATATTAACATTATTTTTGATAAAAAATCTTTTTTTTTGGTTTTTGTTATGACCAATAATGGTTAAGAAATGACAAAACAAGAGGTTGCAGATAAATAGTGTATTGAACTGTAAATACAACAGAAGTGTGTTATATGACTTGGAAGGGTGTGTCGGTTGACCAGCGTTCAGTCTATATCACTTGATATTTAGTGGTCTCTCCCCACGAGGATACATGTGGCACAATGACGAGTTTAACGTGGGTCATCCGGGCCCGTAGGTTCGGCCAAAATATCCCCGTAGAACCCGCATAAACGAGTTCAGGTCTGTCTACCTCCCCGGACGAAACTCTGCCCTTCAGCATAGCCTTGTCCCGGTTCCTCTCTGCCAAAAGCAGGGAGTTCGACATGAGCTGCTAACAGCCTCAGTAGAACAGTCTATATCACTGTTATATTTAACGCCCCCCTCCAAACGTGGGTCGTGTGTGGCACAAGGCCGAGTTTACCGTGGGTTCTCCGAGCCCATAGGCTCGGCCAAGAATATTCCCTTCGAACCCGCATAAACGGGTTCAGGGCCTGTCTACCTCCCCGGACGAAAATCTGCCCTTCGGCAAAACCTCGTCCGGTTTCCTCTCTGCTCAAGACAGATAGTTCGACAGTTGAACATTCTATATCACTGATAATATTTAACAAACCCCCCACTACGGGGGATGTATGTGGCACAAGGCCGAGTTTACCCTGGGTTCTCCGAGCCCATAGGCTCGGCCAAGAATATTTCCTTCGAGCCCGCATAAACGGTTTCAGGGCCTGTCTACCTACCCGGCCGAAACTTTAGCCTTCTACAAAGCCTCATCGGGGTTCCTCTCTGCTCAAGGCAGAGAGTTCGACAGTTGAACATTCTATATCACTGTTCCCCCTCCCGCGAGACTTACTTTCCTACTACTTTATAGTAAGTGGAAGAGTCCACAATAGCCTCATTAGAAGGATCACACCACAACAGTTTTACTGAATGATTAAAGTTCTTATGAATAAATTTAGAATTTATTCGTTTGAACTTTACAATTAAAAGATGGATTAAACCATATAATATTACGTCTCTAGTGTTTCTCTTTATTTTACCTTTGTTTTTGTTTTTTAAATACTCTAAATTTACTTTAAGCCTGCTTAGTGATATATCTTTGTATATTTAATTTTATTATTATCAAATATTTCCTTATCGCTGGAGTTGGTAGATAATATAACTTGGACTGATTTATATAAATTATCTAGAATTTTATGATTATTTGTTTCTTATCTTGTTGAACTTAACCCTTCGCTCACTGGGGTAGACTGTTCTAGTTCCACGTGCCATGTTTAATGGATGTCAGTTATCAGTTATCTCCTGTTAATGACGATATTACACACACATAAATATATGATGTATTTATGGTTATATAGATCTTTGGTATATGGTTTGTAATAAGCATTATTCAATTCCAAGGTCACATCGAGAAAGTTAATTACTTTCGCATTGGCGGTACTATTAATACTTAGCTCGTGATCTTTGAAAAAAATTATCAGTTCATTTTTCAATCGTTCTATATTTCTTCTACTTGTTTTACAGAGGAGAGTTGTCTTTATATCGAAAATAAATCTTAGCCACTACAATAACACCAACAACTTCACATGCCTCTGCTGAGTCATATGCTGCCGTAGCATGTGTTATATCTTTTGGTCCACAGATAATCATTATGGAATAATATGGATTTTTGTGCCGTCTTTATGATTTTGATTTCGCGATCGCTAATAGAACAATATTTTCTTGCTAAATATAAAGTAGACATTAGCAGATTCTTGGTGAAACGTACATTGTTTTTTTTCTTTTTATATTAGTAAACCATTCTATGGCTTCTGTTGTATTATGGCACTGATTAAATCTTTCGTATAAATGCATGCTCTTTCACGAATGTTTTGCTGATTTTACTGATATTATTTTTAGTTGGGCTGAGTAATCGGTATAGAGGGTTGTCTAGTAAATTTACTTTCCTCGAGGACACATGGTACAGTGGATAAAAGCGTTAGTTAGATCCAGTGATAGGACCCAAAGAGTGTGAGTTCAATACCCGGTTAAGGCAGTGGAGAACTTTCAGAAGGGGAATTAACAGGAGATAACTGATAACTGACATCCATTAAACATGGCACTAGCCCAGTGAGCGAAGGGTTAATTTCAACATTCCAACCACCTGAAGAAGGCCGGAGCGTACAACGTCGGAATCGTTCTAATAAATATGGCGACAAATATGAGGACAATAGTCCGAATAATGTAAATATTGTACATAATATCTCATCTCAGAAATATAGGCAAAAACAAACATGTATTCAAGCAGTGGAGAACTTGGAGAGGGGAATTAACAGAAGATAACTTATAATTATTAGACATGGCACGTGGAATTAGAACAGTCTACCCCAGCGAGCGAAATAAAGGGTTCAGTTCGACAGTCCAACCACCTGAAGAAGGCCAGAGCGAACAACGGCCGAAACGTTGTAATAAATATGGCGGCAAAGATGAGGACAATACTTTGTTGTTTTAAACTGCGATAAATACTTGTTGTTTGTGGAAGTTGTAAATACTATCATCAATTTTTAATTCAATGACTATTTTCTTCGCTTCACTATTGATGTCTTCATCCCAATTTTTGGGTACCTTTTTATAAGCTTATTAACCTTTTTGTTAATAGATTTATGGTACATATCCACATCGATTTCGTGATGGTTGCCGGTCTCATCAGCATTGATAATTATTTTATCTCATTTTTTGATCACTGAGATGAAATATCGTTGGAAGTTTTAGCTAATTTAGCGAATTGTCCTCTTATTCTTCTTCCAGTTATGGCTAAATAGCAGGGCAGACTGGGTTCTATAGCCTTGGATGACAATTGGTCTAGGAGAAGGACAACTCTTAAATCAAAACCTAGGGAGGGTCGTTTGGCGATCTTGTGGCACGTAGTGTACAGGTCTCTTTATTCTGCCCTTCAAAATGTGTGGTTGGTTCTGCATAAAGCTTTCACCACTATAATCAAATCATACGTGTGCTGACAAGTTGATCTTCAGCTTGTCTTTGTATCTTAGCCATGGGCGTCCTACATTCCTGTAGCCCTGATCTAACTGGATGTACATTAGGATCTTGTGTATCCTGTCATCAGACATTCTCAAGACATGACCAGTCCACCGTAACTGAGACTGTATGAGAAAAGTTTTGATTCATCCAATATTACACCTGTGAAACAGGTCTACGTTAGATTTCCTATCTTGAAGGTTGATGGCACGCAGACAGCTTTTATGGAAAACATCCAGCTGCCGTATATGGTATCTGTATGGAGTCCACGACTCTGAGCCGTACAAAAGGATGGCGAGGACAAAAGTTCTGTAAACCCGAATTTTCGTATTCAGTCTAATACCCTGCTCATTCTACAAGCGAAAGCACTGGTATCCTTAGCAATCCGATGCATAATTTCATCAACTAAAGTTCCACTGTAGTTGACTTTGCTATAAAGAGCATATATATATATATATATATATATATATATATATTGCTAATTTCAGTGCTTGTATTCGATGTTTCATGGATTTGATCAAGTTATTAACAATCGTGTGATCCATATATTTTCCACTCCTTTGGCAATTTCTTTCAGGGATGCCACTGACGTGATTTTAGTTGATTCGCTCTCGAAGTCTTCGATTAAGGTGCTTCCAAACTGTCTCTATTCATATTCAGGCCAGGACTTGGGTCATCCATGGCAGTGACTTGATTCCTTGCGATTCCTTCCAGGCTAATTTGCTCGTATGTCATAGTGCATCCTCTTGAAAAAGATAGGCATTCTTGTCAATCTGATTGGTTTCAAATAGTGGGAGTAGAATTTTCTGTAATATTTGACAGTATTTTGGACCATTCAACCGTCAACAAGAATCAGCCCAGATTTCCCTCCAAACCAGATATCACCCCACGCCATTACTCCAATCCTTCCATGTTTTACGGCGCCTGCAGACATTCAGTGTTCTAAGTCTCATTCTCCAAAAATAAACCTGTCTAGAATTCGAATACTGACAGAATTTACGTTCATCTGACCAAATTACAGACTGACAGTCCATACGAAGGTTCCTGTTAACCTCTAAAATCAAGGGCTTCTTTCTTGCGTCTCTTCTTTGAGTCTTTGT
>CAHIKZ030005072.1:1170000-1197500 GCA_903632075.3 Acanthosepion pharaonis
TCTGTCAAAGCTGGAGAGTGAGGTCTTTGAATTTCACACTTAATTAAGACAACACTACACCATTTATGGCATGAACTAGCCACATATTTCCCTTCATCCCTTCATGGATAGTATGTACTAGTTTCATTTGTGCTTGGGTATGAGTTTGAAGCCCAACAATCTTTCAAGGTATGGTGCTTCCCTGATAGGATCTCCGTTCATCTTGATTGGTGGTATTTCGGGGTATATATATATATATATATATATATATATATATATATATATATATATTTACATTATTCGGACTATTGTTCTCATCTTTGTCGCCACATTTATTACAACGTTTCGTCTGTTGTACGCTTCGGCCTTCTTCAGATGGTTGGAATGTTGCACTGAAACCTTTATTTCACTCACTGGGGTAGCATGTTCTAGTTCCACGTGCCACTGTTCCATGTGTCCTCTAAGACACATGGTACAGTGGATAAAGGCGTTGGTTAGATCCAGTGACAGGACCCAAAGAAAGTGAGTTCAATACCCGGTTAAGGCAGTAGAGAACTTTCAGAGGGAAAATTAACAGGAGATAACTGATAACTGACATCCATTAAACATGGCATGTGGAACACGAACTGTGAGCGCAATAAAGGATTAAGTTCGACGTTCCAAACACCTGAAGAAGGCCGGAGCGTACAACAGTCGAAACGTTTTAATATGTCGACAAAGATGAGGACAATAGTCCGAATAATATAAATTATGTACATACTACCTCAGAAATATGAACATAAATTTAAGTTTAAAATTCTGAGTGTTTTATCCGATGAAGTTCAAAAGCAATTCTTCTCAATGTGGTTCCTTAGGGCCACAGTTAAAATTTTAAGAATAACTTTTGTAGTTCTTTTAATTTTTTTGTTTTTCTTATTCCACCCCCATTATCTCATTTCTATCAGCCAATTGCACAAGCTTCTAGATAGGTTATTCACTGCTTTCATCTTGTCTTTAATATGTACTGTTTGTGTCAAATTCTAAAAGACATTCTTTCTCATTATGTGCCAGGATATTTCAATATGTATCCGTTTCGTCCCCATCTTTTCTAAAACGTCATCATTAAAGATTCTTATTTTTGGTACTGTGATGGCTTGAGTACCACTTTATAGAAGATAACTAAGTTATTGTGCTGTCGAGAGATTTTTAAAGAATGGTAAGTATTAAATTATTAAGACAAACCTCGTTATTTGAACCTATCTACTATAAACATGTTAAAACATATTTGCATCATTCATAATTAATTTTATTAAGGTTTGGATTCAATTTTTAATATACATAGCTTTGAGAAATTCTAGTTTATGCTTTTCGTTTTTATGAAAAGTTATAGATGCATTTTTAACGAGAATTTTTTTGAATTGCGAAGGAAGACAGGTATGGTGTTGTAAATCAATCTATCTATATTAAAAAAATTGAAAATAAGTAGACAAAACTTTTTTAAATTATTCAATGAGACATGTCTCAAAGAAAACGTACGGGCAATATATATATATATATATATATATATATATATATATATATATATATATATGAAAATTTCTCAGATTTAACCTGTAGAGAAGACAATATTTATAAACATAAATGACAATAGGAAAACTGTAATTATTGCTGACGCGTTTCGTCCAATGCGGACTTTTATCAAAGCAAAAAATGAAATTAATTTAATTAAAGAAAATAACTAATAATAAGAAAAAACAGAATGTTCTTAGCAACTGGATGAGTGTAGAGAAGGCTATTTTCATATTGTTAACTGAAAATAACGTCAGTTTTTCTATTGTCATTTACATTTTTAAATATATATATATATATATATATATAAATAATAATAGCAGACTCAAGATTTTGAAAGTTTTCCTTCTCGTTGACCGTTCGACAACCAGGTTATCCTGCTATTTACTCATAGCTGGTGGGGAGAAAAGATGTCCGAAACGATATCTATCTATCTATATATCTATCTATCTATCTATCTCTGTCTCTCTCTGTCTCTCTCTGTCTCTCTCTCTTATATATATATATATATATATATATATATATATATAGAGAGAGAGAGAGAGAGAAAGCGATAGTGTGGACGTTAGAATCAACATATAATTGTGACTGTTTGATTTATATCTGAGTTCGAACATCTTATTCAGGCATGTATCTGACAATCCCAATGCAATGTGGGTTGATATGTCTACATATGTATCTATAAACTATCTTAGAGACTATATTCCACAATCTTCTTATATATTCAGGAATCTTCCCATATAAACATCTTAAAATCTATATTATATAGAATATATACGTATGTGTGAGCCGTGTGTATGTGTTCATAAAATTTAATATATAAATGAATATATCTGCAATAATATATAACTTGTCAGCGAAAAATTTCTTAATCTATCTATCTATCTATCTATCTATATATATATATATATATATATAAAGAAATATAGTTTTAAGGTATGCTATCTTTATGGCATAGAGTGCTCAATATCAGAGATAGAGCGTATTTAAATATAAAAGTGACCATTGAAATCAACACTCAGAGTCGTCAGACTGTTTCGCGCTAAACTCAATCATCAGGCCACATGTGTTTAGCATGAAATAGTCTGTCGACTCTGAGTGTTGATATATATATATATATATATATATATATATATATATAAATGGTGGTACTTGCTTGGGAAAATATTAGGTATTTCGGCTTGTAGTAGTATAAACCATTACCCAAGGAAAATGAGGAATAAAAAAAGAAAGAACTAAGAACATGAAATTGAGGCGAAAACAATCGTCTAGAATTCAAGCTCAAAGTCCAAAGAAAAAAAAATCCCATACGTGTAAAAGGTAACAACGTAAAGTGCTCAATACACGAAGTAGAGCAAACCTAAGATTAACCTAAAGAGCCAGGTAAACCTACCTAGGTTTCACCTAAACGGATCGTCAGCTGGCCAGAAAGGTAAAAAAATGGAACAGAATAGATAGATTAAACCAAAAACAACCATGACCACGTGACAAAAAACAAAACAAAAAAAAACTATGTTTTTTATTTTTTTAATCGGGGATTAGAAGGGATAATTAATAAGATTTTTAAGGTTTGTATATATATATATATATATATATATATAGTTTATGCAAAACTAGGTATTCCGTATGGGTAGACCCAAGGAGGATGATATCCGGAGAGCTCAGTGCGGAGCAAATATGTTTGAATAAAACTATCCAGAGCCCTTTAAAAGTGCTGTGGTGAAATAATTTATTACATGGAACCTTAAAGTGGTTTTTTTTATATATATATATATATGCTAAGAAATGGACAAGGTCCGACAATTTATTTAAAGAAATTTTTAAATATTTATAGATACATGTATTTAAGCAAATGTTTATGATAAACAGTATTAAATAACCGGCCTGTGAGAAATTTTTCATAGAAAATATTCGTTCTTTGAAAATATTCGTTCTTCTGTCAAAGAACGAATATTTTATATCTCGACATTCAGGCCGGTAAATGTTATTTAATACTGTTTATCATACACAGAGCATTTGCTTAAATAAATATCTATAAATAACAACGTTAAACATAAAAATGTCTTTAATAAATATATATATATATATATGTGTGTGTGTGTGTGTGTGTGTGTGTGTGTGTGTGTGATTCCGTCATGTTTGCGTTATTAATGCATATATTTAATATTTATTCAATATGTCAGAATTTTTTTTTTCCTGATTCCACAAGATTCTAAAACAGGTTATTGCTAAATTGGAATCTCTTCACAGATTGGCAACTGCGTTAGAATTCCAAAAATTACTTTCTCGACTTAAAAGTTCATTTTGGTTTCTGCTTTCCATTTCTCTAAAGACTGAATCGCACAGCCGTCAGCAACACTTCTGAAACGCTCTTTCATCCTGTATGACCCGTCAAAAAATATGGCTTCTCTCGCTCAATAAACATTGTTTGTTTGCTTGAAGCTGTTTTTTCTTCTTCCTAATTTCTTTTTTTTTTCTTTTTGTAAAATTTCTTTTTCTTCATGATTTTTTAAATAATTCCTGTCGATAGATTTTAGATTTGATGAAGTGGGATAAAACATTACATTCGATTTAATTGTATAAACGTATGTAAGTGTAAGCGCGGATATCATGCGTATATAGACGCCTGCCCGAGTGGTTAGAATGGTTTTCTTCTACAAATGAGACGCGTGTTCGAATCTCACCTGGTTCCACTTTGTCCTAAAGACACATTTTTTTTTTAAATATTATCGGTTTAAGAAAAAGATCCCACCGCTTGAAATCATTGGAAAGAACCAGAAAACCATACCTTGAGTTGACAAAAGCTTGCGCTCCTGAAACTGTGTAGACGGAAATCGTTAGTCATCTGGACCGAGAGAATGAGAGTGCTGACGTTGTTTAAACTGGTAAATATCTGCTTTCTTATTTACATTATTCACATTATTCGGGATATTATCTTCATCTTCATTGCCATATTCACAACGTTTCAGCCGCTGTACGCTCTGGCCTTCTTCAAGTGATTGGGATTTTACAAGGACACAAGGCCCAATCGATAAAGACGTTGGTTAGATCCAGTGATTAGACCCAAAGATTTGTGACTTCAGTACCAGACCACAGCAGTGGTTAATCAAAACTTGGAGATTTAAGTTAAAGAGAAATAACTGAGATATCCGGAAGATGCATGGTACGTGGAACTAGAACAACCTACCCCGGTGGACGAAATAAAGAGCTAGGTTCGAAATTCCAATCACCTGGAGAAGGCCGGAACGTACAATGACCGAAATCTTGTGAATATGGTAATGAAGATTAGGATAACAATCCGAATAATGTAAATAATGCAAGTCATCATAATACCTCATCTCAGAGATATAGACAGATATTGTAGAAGGCCGGAGAGTACAAAGGCCGAAGCGTTGTGAATATGGCAATGAAGATGAGGATAATCCGAATAATGTAAATAATGCAAATAATTATAATACCTCATCTCAGAGATATAGACAGATACCTGCTTTCCTCCAGAAATTTTAACTGAGTTCCACTCAGTGTAGTTACATGATAAGCCAGAGTTGGCCTGTGTTGTCGGTGAACAAACACAAATGTGCCTGAGCAAGTGACTGTGAAAGGGATTGGCTAGCCCTACCTCTACCATACGGGCCTGTTTATTATACGAACAGATATGTTTGTGATTAAACCAGAAAAAAAATCAAGATTTTGTCAATTGAGTCGTGATATATATGTAGTATGTAGAATTTTACATATTTCCCATATAGTTACTTAAAACATAACACACACTCACTCTCCGCAATATATATATATATATATATATATATATACTGACTCTCCTGTTGAATTAGACGTATGAGAGTCAAGCAGATCAGTGTCTAGGAAACTGACAGCTCGACACCAGCACATGAGATTTAATTATAGTGGTGAAGGTTTCGTGCAAGACCATTACGTGCCACAAGATCCCCAAACGACCCTCCACAGGTTTTGAATTCAGAGTTGTCCTTCCCCTAGACTAGTTCCATCCAAGGCTATAGAACCCAGGAGGTGCGGTGGAGTAATAGATAGCGGCTTAGAATCGGAGAGCCGAGTTCGAATTCCAGTAGAATCCATGCTAATACCCTTCGGAAAGGTGTGAATGCTCTTCTTCTCCTTACAGCTATGGGTAAATAGCAAGGACACACACACACACACACGAGAAATCTTATTCTGGGTCGAGAAATTGTATAAGTAATTTACTTGTATGAAGCAGAGATTTTCCATTAAGTAAGATATACATAGTTCTCTTCATCCTGGTTAAGACGATAAACTACATCCAACAGCAATGCCTTTGATCAGGAGGTTGTGAGGAGAGTGGAACCACCTCTTAATTGCTGGTGTTCCCAGGTCCACCCTGACCCGGGGTGGTAGCAAGTGTTAGGATTCCAGGTATGAGCAAATAATTAACCCCCCCCCACGAAACAAAGGGGATAAAATACCATGAAAGTATAAAAATAGGTTTTAATAACTGCAATACATTTGTTGTGAAAAATTATTACCAGCAGTAGATTATACAAATTTTAATAAACAAATGACTACCAGCAATACATTATTACCAGCAATGCATTATTACCAGCAATTCATTATACAAATTTGAAGAAACCAATGATTACCACCAATACATTATTACCAGTAATGCATTATACAAATTTGAAAAAAACAAATGATTACCACCAATACATTATTACCAGCAATGCATTATTACCAGCAATGCATTATACAAATTTAGAGATACAAATGATTACCACCAATACATTATTACCAGCAATACATTAATACCAGCAATACATTATAAAGATTTGAAGAAACAAATGATTACCACCAATACATTATTACCAGCAATACATTAATACCAGCAATACATTATACAAATTTTAACAAACAAATGATTACCACCAATACATTATTAGCAGCAATACATTAATACCAGCAATACATTATACAAATTTTAACAAACAAATGATTACCAGCAATACATTATTACCAGCAATACATTATACAAATTTGAAGAACCAAATGATTACCAGCAATACATTATTACCAGCAATGCATTATACAAATTTGAAGAAACAAATGATTACCACCAATACATTATTACCAGCAATACATTGTACAAATTTGAATTAACAAACGATTACCAGCAATACATTATTACCAGCAATAACTTCTAAAAAATTTGATTTAACAAATGATTACCAGCAATACATTATTACCAGCAATGCATTATACAGATTCGAAGAAACAAATGATTACCAACAATGCATTATTAACAGCAAAGCATTATACAAGTTTGAAGAAACAAATTATTACCAGCAATACATTATACAAATTTGAAGAAGCAAATGATTACCACCAATACATTATTACCAGCGTCACATTCTATAAAACTTTAAGAAACAAATGATTACCACCAATTCATTATTACTAGCAATACATTATACAAATTTAGAGAAACAAATCATTACCACCAATACATTATTACCAGCGATATATTTTTGGAGAAAAAAATTACCAGCAATAAAATTTTGTATTAACCCATTGAAGTTGATATGCCGTAAAACAAAACAAAGGAACCGAAACAAAAGTCCTCTACTGACATAATGTGCAAGGGTTTTATTAAATATTTATTATTGGTCCTGAAATTGCATCTCAGCTTCATTTTTCTTACACACCGTCGTCATGCTATTTTAGGTCTGCCAATTCTATAAATGCTTCCATTGTAATTGTTATGGTGTACCCCCTCTATGGTACTTAGTTTTTATGTATTTAAGCGCTGTATTAGATTGACGCTAACGTATGGTCATTTTACAGTTGAGTT
The DNA here is from genome assembly GCA_903632075.3 of Acanthosepion pharaonis. Classification (NCBI taxonomy): domain Eukaryota; kingdom Metazoa; phylum Mollusca; class Cephalopoda; order Sepiida; family Sepiidae; genus Acanthosepion; species Acanthosepion pharaonis. The sequence goes on from CAHIKZ030005072.1 coordinate 1,177,367, forward strand.
GGCTAGATGCAACCGTAAGTTCTATCCTAAAAGTTTCTTCCCTCGAAATTCTCGCTTGTGGATCTCTATTCTGGCGCCATGTTTTCGAGACAACTTTGATCTTCAAAAATTTAAATGCAATTTCAATCGTTATCGACTGTCTTCTTGATTCCTCTACTTTTATTGTTCTCCATCGATAATGTTTCTATTTTTACTTCTTTTTTCACACGCAATATCCCCTTGTGTCTTAATGGCTTTATTGCCTTGCTTTGGGTGAAATGATTAAAAAGTTAATTATTATGCTACTTTTCCACGTAGTCGCCAACGAGATTGATGCATTTGTTCCTTCTGTTCCCGTGCGCATTCCTAATCTCTTCGAAGTAAGCGGTATTAAGGAATTCGGGCCACACTTGCACGTCTGTAATCACCCCAGGGATTCAGTTTTATGTGTTGGATGTGGTAAACCCTTCTCAATCAAATCAGCGGAGTCTCTCTCTTGACAGGAGCTTCGTCTTTCAGGCCACGGCACCTTACAGAAAGATGACACCCTTACACAAACATCCTGTTTTATTTTGAGGAAATACTTCAACATGTATATCCACAACTACAGTAGTTGACTGCATTATGTGTAATACAACAATTATCGGCGTAGAAAAAGGACTTCAGCATGCAGAGTTCAAATCCAGAGTATCTGTTGTGTTCCGTTTCAGACATATATCCGTAGGAAAGCTATGAATCGATTTTTTCTTCCTCACTTCAGTTATGGGTTAAGTTGCAAAGTAGTTTTCGCTTTCTAGCTAAGGTTGACACCCAGTCTAAGAAGGAAAACAAACTGTGGAGAAGGCAATGGAGAAGCGCCAAATGATCTCTCCCAAGAAGGCATATCAATTCACCGGTGATAAAGAAAAGAAAACTGCGTAGAAATGTCAGCAGTATAATAATCCCAATAATTTTCAGCAAGATTATAATACCAAAAGTTTTCAGCCATAAAATAATCCGCAAAATTATCAGCAATATGATAATCCCAAGAATTTTTATGCAGATGATAATCCCCAGAATTTTCAGTAATGTAATAACCCCCAAGAATTTTCAGTAATATATTAATCCCAAAAATGTGATCCAAAATTTTTCCTGCTGATATGTCAGTAAATCTCTGTGCAGGAAAATGTTTCTTTATTTCTCTTCATACATTTTATATATTAAGTATTTATTTTATATATATTTTAAGCATTTCAACCGAAACAATGTCGTAATTCCACAGCTCTCACAGGGAGGAAAAAAAAAGAGAATGAAAAGAAGAACTAAAGAGAAAGGATAATAAAAGAACATGTTTCAGGAAGACAGAAAATGTCTTTGCCTTTAGATATTTGAGGAGAGCAAGCAAGGAATTGGAAGGGGTTTTCGTCGGCGAGAAAATAAACTATTAGAAGATAATATATGTTTGCATCGATGTAGTTCAATAAAAAAGATGAGACCTAATTGCCAATCTAGTAGCAAGTTTTTACCTTAAAATTTAGGTGATTAGTAACCCTGAACGTCTGTGGCCTTCTGTGTCATAACATAGATGGTTGCTGGGAGACCAGTCCATCTTGCACCATGGTTAGGTATCCAGAAAGTTAGATCACTTGTCCGTTCTTAGTTTGCTCGCTAGCCGTCTCTCTTAAAGCACGTTCTCCGTCCGTGTAAGATTGCAGAAATATCAGGGATGTGTCCATAGAGTTGTGATTTATTTGGGTTTTCTCTTCAAGAGATTTTAAGTATAGCTCTCAGCATCCACATGAGAGCTTCTACCAAGTTTAGAATATAAGATTTTAGTTAATATCCAAGAAATTAAACCGACTCTACTGTGGCGCGAAAGAACCTCCGTTGAGGGTATCTACCTCATTCTTTGTTCTTCTATTCTCTTTTTTTCTGATTTCAATTTTGGAAGAGCTCGTCTTGATTCCATTTCCTTGGAACGCTTGTTAGAGGGTATTGATGTTTTTTCTTCAGAATCATTCGTATACCAGCTACATATAGATACGCCATCAGGATACACCCAACTCATCATCGGGTGTCCTTGGTATGAAGATAAACTATATATGGCAGCAAGATCTCTGATCGGGAAATTAGAGGTTTTAAGAAGCATGGAACCACCTCTTAATTGCTGTTGTTCCTAAGTCGACCCTGACCCGTGGTGGTAAAACCTGTAGGGCAAATAGTGAAATCCCAAACAGGACATTATGGATGTAAAAAAATTACATTTTCATGGTAAAAATAACCTCAATACATTTTTATTTAAAGAAATAGCAACTAAAGATTATTAAAGCAACATGACCAGCAATACATTTTATCTGTAGTGAAAACCCTAACAAGACAATACTATAAAATTATATTTACCTAATAAAAATTCCTGCAATACATTTTATATAAAAAATAGCAACTTATGATTTTGAAAGCAACATGACAAGCAATACATTTTATCTGTGAGGAAAAACCCAAACAATACACTACTATTAAATAAATGTTTATAGTAAAAATACCCTTAGTACATTTTTATGTAAAAAATAGCAACTAAAGATTATTAAAACGATATGACTAGCAATCTAATAATATTTTTTCAATTAGAACACAATTAAAGGTTTTCTTCTAAAACGAGATATTTTTACAAACAACCTAATATTATTTTTTTTCAATTAGAACACAATTAAAAGCTTTCTTCTAAAACCGGATATTTTTTACGAACAACCTAATATTTTTTTCAATTTCAACATAATTAAAGGCTTTATTCTCTCAACAACCTAATACTAATTTTCAATCAGAACACAATTAAAGGCTTTCTTTAAAAATCGGATATTTTTTTACGAACAACCTAATATTATTTATTCAATTAGAGCACAATTAAAGGCTTTTTTCAAAAACCGGATATTTTTTCACGAACAATTTAATATTTGACGCATATTTGAATGCTGTAGATGATATTATAGTCAGCACGTTTCCGCGATTTTAATCATCTTAAATCTTGGATGTGACGATAAACTTCATCCGGCAGCAAGGCCTCTGATCAAGAGACTGATGGGTTTGAGGAGCATGAAACCACCTCCTAAATTACTGTTGTTCCCAGTTACACTGTCACGCAGATTTTCAGCACCTCTTAACTTTCCAGCTATGCGCAAATAGTGAAGAAAAGACTATGAAAGTATAAGAAAATACGTATTTATAGAAAAAAGACCAACAATATTATATTTGAGAGAAAAATGACTAGCTATGCATTTTATCTGTAGTTGAAGCCATAAAATTTTTCATATTAATTTAATTTTGGCATTGAATGAATCGTGCAAGTTGATATGTCGCTAAATAAAATCAAACGACCAAACAACCAAGAAAACATTTTCATGACAATAATTCATATAATATCCTACAATTTCTTAAAGGAATCAAACTGTATTCCAAAATATAACTTCAACAAACTTACAATATAAAACCAACATATCAGCATCTCTATGTCCACATGAATATGTATATACGAAAAAACCTGAGCATCATCTACCATGAGAAGAGAGAATAACATATCATATTTTTATTACCTTCCTGGAAAATTAAATTTCGGTATTAAATGACCCATAAGGTGTTGATATGTTGTTAAACAGACAACGATAATGGTTATCATTAGAATACAAGTAGGTGAAATAATAATAGCTGTAAATATTTTGTTTAATACATTTAATCTTAAAACAAAAAAATTAAACAATAATTTCATTTTTTCGCATTAAAAATAATTTTTGTCGAGTGAACGAAAAGTTTTTTTTTCCCGTATGAATCCAAAATACGTTCGTCGCCAAGTGTTGTATATGGCGAAACGAATTTTTTTTTCTTGTTTCCTCCGTATGAGTTTCGAATCCTGGTCGCCAAAGTTGTTGTAGAGTGAACGAAAAATTTTCCTTCCTCCGTATGAGAACGAATTCCTCGTCGCCAATGTGTTGTTTATGGCGAACGAAAATTTTTTCTTCCTCCGTATGAGAACGAATCCCTCCTCGCCAATGTGTTGTAGAGTATTTTCACAGTGGAGGCTTGTATTTCACTAAGTCGGTCCAAAAATGGTTCGATGTACAAAACGTTAGGAACTTGAAATCATAGTTAATGACGCAGCAATCTAGTTGTGGTGGTTGATACTTTAATATCCGACATCGACTGACTCACCAACTCACTGAGCACAGTGGTGACTGCTACTACTTATTATATGTGGGAGAGTCTATTAACAATAGAATAGGTATTTTCCGGTATAAAATAATCCGAAGGGATTTTGCGCTATCCAAAATAAATGGAAATAACATTATTATTTTACATATTTATAATATACATATTTATAATATACATATTTATAATACAATAATTTACATATAATATATATATATATATATATAATATTATATACATATATTAATATAAATATAAATATATTGCATATATTAATATATAAATGCATATATATAACATACATATATATATTATATACATGCAATATGCATGTAATAAAATATATATATAATAAATATTTAAAAAAATCATGTATAAATCATTTGTAAAAGTCATTCATGATAAACATTTATAAAAAAATATGTTTGATAGATAATATACCTATTTATAATATAAATATTTGACCTTATTATTATTTTATATATAACATATTTTTTATTATTTTAGATATTTGTTTTACATACATTTTTACATATGATTTTATTATTATTTTACATCTAATATGTAACATTAACGAAGTTTATAGATATTTAAATATTAATATTTAATAATTATTATATTAATATAAATATATCAATATATATTATATATACATATATTAAAATATATATATACATATATATATATAAATGACATATATATTACACATATAATAGATATATAATAAATGTTTATTACAATAAGACATACTTATAATATACATTTTAATATCATTATTATTTTACTTATAACATAATTTTTATTATTTTAGATATTTGCTTTACATTTTATTTTATATATTATTATTTTATATCTAACATTAACATTATTTTATATATAAGTGTTTTTTCAAAAGAGACACAAGTTTACAGATATTTAAATATTAATATATTTATATAAATATATATCATATATACATACATATAGGTATATAATATATTCGATATATTACACATATAAATAAAATTTATAAATATATTACATATATTAATAGATATGCTTGAATAATTTTTTTTAAGCATTTCACCCCAAGCAAGGCGGGAAGCCACGAGGAAGCAAGGGTTACAGAAAATTTAGTGCAAGATCAGATAACAGTGATAGAGGAAATGATGTAGAGAAGGGTAGTGGATAGATCAAGGCAACTGGAGATGTCGATTGAAATTACATTTGAATCGCTGGAGATTATAGCTCTCAGGGAAACTAGAATAGGGAAGGGAGTTCCACAGGCGAGAGGTTCGAGACATGAAGCCATTGGAGTAGAAGAGACGGCTACATTTAGTAGTTTCGACAGTGAAGGGGTGAGAGCGGGATGCCAGCCTCGTAAGGCGCTGGAACTCATGACGTCTGGGAACCAGCGAATGCAGCTCCTCGGAGCAATTGCCATGAAAGTATTTGTAGAACAGACAGAGGGAGGCGTCCGCGCATCTGTGAGAAAGTGACTGTAGACGAGATGCCAGGGCAGGGCCAACTACATTGCATATCCGCCTCTGGGGTCTATCAAGAACCCCGAGGCAAACAGAAGGGGCACCAGACCATATATGGCAGCAATATTAATAAATATATATATCTGCACAAATATAGATATAAATATAAATATAAATTATATATATTACACATATAATAAACATATAATAATGATTTATAATAAATAATATATATATTTATAATATACATATCTATCATTATTATGTTTTTATATATAACATGTTTTTCTTGTAGATATTTATTTTACATATTTATTTTACATATTGTTTTATTATTATATTACATATAATATATAACACTATCGGTATAAGTTTTTCTTGTGCAGACGCAAATTTATAGATATTTAAATATTATATTGTATATTATATATATATATATATATATATATGATATTTTGTTTAATTTTTTTCCTTTACATAAGGTTCTCATGTTTCAAAAACGAGGCCGGAAACCATTCAAATAATTATTAAAATTAAGTTGAATTGAGGTGTTTAGTCCTGTTTCATCTTCAAGCGAAATTTTAGGAAATTTAACGGGACTAAACACCACAATTCAACTTAATTTTAATAATTATTTGAATGGTTTCGGCCTCGTTTTTGAAACATGAGAACTCTTATGTAGCGAAGGAATCATATTTTACATACCTGCGCACTTATATATATATATATATATATATATATATATATATATATATATATATATATATATATATACGTATTTAATATAGTCGATATATTATATATATTAATACATATTTATACATGAATTAATATATATATATATATATATATAATATATATCATATTCATCATATACACATTTAAAATCATTATTATTTTAATTATAGCATATATTTTTTATTATTTTAGATATTTATTTTTTGCATTTTTATTTTATATATTATTATTTTATAAAAATTTAATATATAACACGTAACATTATCACTATTTCGCATCTAAATATCTTCCAAAAGTGACGTAAGTTCATAGATATTTAAATATGCAGCATTTGATATTCGGCATGCGCATCGAAAAATTTATTTCCGTTTGAATCTTGATGCATTCGGTTGCATATATATGCGTGTGACACATTCCTATGTATACTTTGATATCTACAGCCTCATTGATCACTGACATAACTAGATAAAGATAATGTTCAATTTTGTGCAAACGTAATGTTGAATGTTTTGTCAGGAAATACGTGTGCGTTCGAAAGGCTTCCTCAATGAATCAAATGGCGCTGAACAGTTCAGAAATGCTGTTAAAACGGAAGCGTTGGTGATGCGCTAATGGTATACGTTGAAGGCGCGAAGCAAACCCTCAGTAGTGCTTATTTTACTATTAACTTTAAAAAAAAAAACTAAAATTCGGGATCGTATCGGTAAAATAAACGTAGATGGAAAGAAGCTACAGTTCCGTTTTAAATAATTCTCGTTGAGATGTTTAGAATTCCCTAGCAAGAGAAAAATCCCAAGATGAGAGTATCGAATTGGATATATAGACAACAAGCAGATGCAGATGTTCAAAGATCTGGCAAGGATATTTTACAGACGATAGAAAATACGCCACCAAGATCCAAACATTAATTATGCTAGCGGAAGAGGCATTTCAAAAGTTAAGCAAAACGAAGAGAAACTGTCTTGTCTATTCTTTTCCCTTTTCTTAAACGCACTATTTTGTAAGCGTTAATTTATTTTTTATTGTCTAAATACAAGGACCTGGAGATCGAGAATAAAAGGATATGGGGAACGAAGACTTTATCAATGGTAATTTGAGCTCTGGGCCTCGTGAGAAAAAGGAATGGACAATTTTACTAACAGGGTCTCAGGTAAAATCAACATAGAAGTTGCCAAGGAGATCGCCCTACGAGAAATATCCCATATACTAAGAAAAGTGCTATCAATTAAAGGACAATTCTCCTATAGGACCTAAGTACCATAGTTTTGAGCCAACTCTATAGGATACAAAGTAGGAAACATAATATACTCTCATAATAATAATAATAATAATAATACACATGGCACATGGGGACATCAACAATCCCTGTTGTAGTTGGAGCCGTAGGATTGGTTGGAAAAGATTCCAGTAGAATAATCAAAGGGATTCCTGGAAGTCCATGACTCAAAGAAATACAAAAAAATTGTTCTCACAAGTACAGCCCACACTTTACAAAGGACTTTATCTATGTAATTTTTTTTTTTCAGTGGAAAGTGTCATGATGCCATTTCTAACCTTAGATCTCTGGGCGGGACCCGGAAAGAAATGTGTAAACGCCAGAAACCAAAAGAAATAATAATAATAATAATAATAATAATAATAATAATAATAATAAAGTGAAATATAAAAGATCGTCTTGATACAGCCTCCGCACTTAGAATAACTTTGTCCATGTAACGCTAGTGATGCTATGGGAGTTAGAAAAACAAATCATGAAATGTAGACATAAAACCACACCGCTACCTGCTTTAGATCTTCTCGCAGACTTAGCAGGTAGTGTGACCATAGCGGGAACGAAATAATAATAATAATAATAATAATGATTCTGCTGTTGATAATGATGATTAATTGATATGGCTTGCCCAGCGGACTGTAACATAGTAACCGAGGGATTCTAAAAACTAACGAAGTATAAAAATCTGGCAATCAAAATAGAAGAAAAATGTGGCAATTGAAAACAAGAATAGTACCAGTCATAGTAGGTGCGCTTGGAATGATAAACAAAGGAACAAAAGAAGATATTGAAAAAAAAATCCCTGGAAATCTCAACTTAAGAGAAATCCAAGAAAATTTTCTTGATAAGTACAGCCCGCTCACTAAGAAGAACTTTGTCCATGCAACGCTAGTGACATTATGGGAGTTAGAAAAACAAATCATGAAATATAGCCATGAAAACACACAACTACCTGCCTTAGATCTTTTCGCAGACTTGACCGGTAGTGTGACCATAGCAATAATAATAATAATAATAATAATAATAATAATAATAATGAAGCTGATGATGATGATGATGATGATGACTAATTGATATTGCTTGCCCAGCGGACTGTAACATAGCAACCGAGGAATTATAAAAATTAACAAAGTATAAAAACCTGGAAATCTATATTGAAAAAAAAAACACAACAAAAACAAAAACAAAAAAACGTAGCAATTGAAAACAAGAATAGTACCAATCATAGTAGGTAGGTGCGCTTGGAATGATAAAGAAAGGAACACAAGAAGACATTGAAAAAAATCCCTTGAAATCCCAAAAAATTGTCTTGATAAGTACAGCCTGCTCACTAAGAACTTTGTCCATGTAACGAAAGTGGGTCTTAGAAAAACATATTAAGAAATGTAGCGATGAAATCACACCACTACTTACCTTAGATTTTCTCGCAGACTTGGTATGTAGTGTGACCATAGCAGTAATAATAATAATAATAATAATAATAATAATAATAATAATAATAATAATGTTCTCTCACTCAAGGTCTATGCGAAAACTAACCACTTTTATTATATCACTGTTTCTTAAGACAGAAACATCATTTCACTGATCGTTGCGGACATAAAAATGGTTTTCCGTACAGCTAACTAGGCACTTTCTTTCATCAAGAGGGGATATTGTCTCTCGTTGACTTCGTTTTAACAACAAGCAAAGCGACAGATGCACATGTCTTTTTGCTTCTAGGCTACGACAACTTATCTGCCTACCGATTCGGAAAGAAACGCATCAAATGATTTAAGCTATAAATCACGCCACGTTCAAACTGCTGGCTTTCTCTGCTTCAATCGTAAAAACATCTACTCTGCTGATTCCCTGGAGGTGTCGATCTCTGTGGGCTAAATCTATCATCAATCAAATCAATCCACACAACCCTTTCATCCTCGAAAGAATTGGTGGAATAATTGCAAATACGAAACATCCTTCTCAGTAGCAAATGAAACCAATTTATTAAGTATATCTCTTAAGATAACCGTGTGCCGGGTTAAATCGTCAAAGTTAGCAAAACCATAGTTTTGGATCTCACTACAGACAGTTAAAGAAGTTAACTCTTGATAATATCGTTCTCGGGAGACGAAAGCAGCGTGCGCTACCTTTAAAATCTGATTGAAATTATCACCCGGATTGTTGTAAGTCTTTTGAGTGAGATTGGTTCGTCGAAACCGCTTGGAAGCTGTTGAAGGCAATGCAAGTAAGAAGTCACAAGTCCTCAACTAATGGTCGGGTGAATTCTCTTTAACTCAATCGATCTAGAGATGTTGTATCAATAAAAAAAATCTCCCAGAAACTAGGCAACATGCCGACATGTATTGACTGGAATAAAAACAAATTGCATGAAAAAAACTTTTAAATGTCTTTTTGCTTCTATGCTAGACGACTACTAAAAATTATCTGCTTACTAAGTCGGAAATGCAATAAATATTTAATCTACAAATCGCATCATTTTCTACTATTGACTTTTCTTTCTTGAAGCAGCAGAACTTCTCTTGTTGATTCCCAGGAGTGCCAATCCCTGTCGACCCAATCTATCATCAATCAGACAATTTCACACGAAACCATTGTTTCCTAACAAGTTAATCTCGGAAGAATTGGTGGAATCATTCTAAATACAAAATATCTTTTTTCAGTATCAGAAGCTATACAGAAATCTCACGTTGAAATAACGGTTCTCGTACGCTTACCGTAGTTAAGCCATGTCGATCCTGGCTAGTATTAGAGGGATGACCACTGGGGAATGCCGTGTACTGTAACCTTCGATGTGTGGCTAGTATAATGAATAACAGCTCCGGATCGGAAATCGGAGATTCGATTTCCAATGCCAGTCGGGTTCTTTATATTTATTTACGCGAAAATACCCTTGAGATAGGTCAGCATCTACATCTCCCCGCCAGCTATGGGTAAATTAGTAGGGCTTGATAGTATCAGTAAATCATTATTATCTAAAAGAAAAAAAAAACAGTTGCAATGTAAAATATGCACTGGCTTTAAATAACCTGCTAAAGCCGTTGTACGCTCCGGCCTTCTTCAGGTGGTTGGAATGTGGAACTGAACCCTTTAGTTCGACATTCCAACCACCTGAAGAAGGCCGGAGCGTACAACGGCCGAAACGTTGTAATAAATATGGCGACAAAGATGAGGACAATAGTCCGAATAATGTAAACAATGTACATAATACCTCATCTCAGAAATATAGACAGAAACCTACTAAAGGTTGATAAACCGTAAAAAAATCAATCCAAGGTAATCTCCTCGGGAAAAGTATATATCAACCTTGTAATAGTAAGTCATCATTATCTCCAATCAATTCCTACAATCTAAAAATATTTTCTGGCTTTAAATAACCTGCAAAAGGTTGATAAACCGTAAAAAACAAATGAATCAATCCAAGAAAATCTCCGGGGAAAAGTATATATCAACCTTGTAATAGTAAGTCATCATTATCTCCAATCAATTCCTACAATCTAAAAATGTTTTCTGGCTTTAAATAAGCTGCTAAAAGTTGATAAACCGTCAGAAACAAATCAATCAAGTATCAAATGAGACCAATTCATATCTTTTAAGATAGGTGGTTGCGGAGTTAGAGCATTAGGGTTCTGACCATGAGACCCGGGTTCGAATCTCTATATAGTCAGTTATAAACAGTGATTTCTTGATAGTATATTTCTGTTGAGCCCAGCGTCCGTGATCCTTGGGAGGTACCTGAGAACTATTCCCGGGATTGAATGCAAGACTTTCGAGTGAAATTGGGTTGCTGGAACTGTTTGGGAGCAGTCGATGTGCCAGACAAAGATGAAGACAATAGTACGCTTCGGCCTTCTTCCAATAGTGCCAAATTCTGGTGTAAATCGATGCTATGGTAGATACTGAGGGGTTGGGGGCTTCTTTCAGTGAATTGTCTTTTGATTATTATAACCAGTAAGCCACTTTTCTATTTTTCCAAAAAATATTTGCTTCCATTTTGAAATAAAATGGCTTTGACGACAGAAAAATATGAAGCTGTACTGAAGCAAATATAATATCAAAATGCCTCCAACTTCTCCTTTTCTTAAATTTAAAAATGCCTCCAACTACTCTTTTTCTTAAATTGCACTATTCGAGTAAATTTAAGCATAAAGATGAAGTGCTAATTTGACTATTAAACGAGAGAGAGAAATTTGACTATAATGACGAAGTAGTAGTGATTTTCCAAGCGTAGCTTAGATGTGGTACAAGGCCGAAAGTATGGGGCATCCAGTGAGGATCGAACTCACTATTCAGTGGTAATTGTTCTAGCGTGACAAGCTTGCTAACCATTACACCGCCTCGACGTGCCCAAGCTTAGATGTGGCACAAGGCCGAAAGTAGGGGGCACCCAGTGAGGATCGAACTCACTACTCAGTGGTAATTACGCCGCCTTGAGATGACCTGACGACGAAGTATTCATCTGACGCCTAATCGTCCCTCTGCCGAAAAATTCCTATGTCGAATCGGCTACGTCGAATCGGCTACGTCGAATCGGCTACGTCGAATCGGCCACGCCAATCAACGACGCCAAACGGGCTACGCTGAAACGTTCCATTCCAAATATGTTTTTTTTTGCTTATAATTGAACTAGAATGTAAGGGGAATATTTTATAAAGAAGTCATCGTCAAGAAATTCTATATAACTGTTTCTAAATATAATAGTCTCAGTTACGGACACAATATTCGAATGACAGTATGTAAACAAAGACCCCGTGACTTTACACGCTCTGTTGATTGTCATTTTCATACAGTTATCTACCGGTAAAAGTCTGTTTACACTTTCTCCTGGATCTCTGTCAATTTAAGCGCGGGCGCGCACAAGAGCTTTGTCGTGTGAGCGACTATGGTGTGGTGTGGTGTTTTGTTGCTATTTTTTTTTGCAGCTAAATGTGAAAGATGCGAAACATGCAAGGTATATTTGTACGCGCATGCGTATCTGCCGGTAATTAACGCGCATGCGTATCTGTTAGTAATTATGTTAACTCGTAGGAATAATGGGGTGGAACAAAGCCAATTAAAAACTTCCAAGAACCTGTTGTCGATTTCTGTTCTTGTGTCTTCTAAATGCAATTGTAAAAAAAGATATTGAGTTAAAGCCTTGTTGGAGAATGGCTATAATTTCATTATCAAGTGGAAATGCTCTTTTATTCGACATTATTTTAAGGACAGCAAATATTTTAATGAGTAAGGTTTATTAAATAATGACAAAATATGGCGATGGTTGGTTCTCCAACGTGGCACCCAATGTCATTAACGATATTTCGTTTTTCTTCTGGTAATTTCCATTAGATTCTCTAATTTTCGACTGGCTACGTGTGGGAACTAAAAGACTGGATCTCTCTCTCTCTCTGTCTCATCTTTCCCATTCCCTTGTCTATCTGTCTATCTCTCTAATTCAGCATCTATCTATCTATCTATCTATCTATCTATCTATCTATCTATCTATCTATCTACTTCAGTCAGTTTCTATCTATCTATCTATCTACTTCAGTCAGTTTCTATCTATCTATCTATCTATCTATCTATCTATCTATCTATCTATCTATCTATCTATCTTTTTCACTATCTATCTATCTATCTATCTATCTATCTATCTACTTCAGGATTTATCAGTATCTATCTATCTATATATCTTCTTCAGTCAGTTTCTATCTATCTTTTTCACTATCTATCTGTCTGTATCTGTCTACTTCAGGCTCTATCCATCTATCTATCTACTTCAGTCAGTTTCTATCTATCTATCTATTTATCTATCTTTTTCACTATCTATCTATCTATCTATCTATCTGTCTGTATCTATCTACTTCAGGCTCTATCTATCTATCTATCTATCTATCTATCTATCTATCTATCTATCTACTTCAGTCAGTTTCTATCTATCTATCTATCAATCTATCTATCTATTTCACTATCTATCTATCTGTCTGTATCTATCTACTTCAGGATCTATCTATCTATATTTATCTACTTCAGGATCTATCTATCTATCTATCTAAAACAAAAAATCAACCTGACGAAAAACTAATACGGATTTTATCCATTTCAATGTTTCAGCAATACAGTAAACGTAACAAATCCGTTGATATATAGTTCAACGGGTTGGTCACCTCAAGGTGGTGTAATGGTTCGCAAGCCTATCTCGCTAGAACAGTTAAGACTGAGTAGAGAGTTAGATCCTGACTGGCTGCCCCCTACTTTCGACCTTGTGCCATATCTGAACTACGCTTGGAAAATCACTATATTTTAACGGATTTGTTACCTCAACTATGGTGCTCCTATAACAAGTAGAGATTTTTACCTTCATTATTTATTTTTAGATTTCACAATTAAATTTCTATTTCTGACACGAACTCAGTCTAAACCGGGGTTGATAAGACAGAAAATCGATATCCGCCGAAATAGTCTATTCCCCATATGAGGTGATTTGAGATTTTATTATTTATTAATAATTTGCTTTGTAATCATAAATACATTGAGCTCTATTTGTGGATCAATTTTATTATTTTATATTACTAAGATCCACTTGAGTTATATACCAATTGTTACATTTACTATATATATATATATATATATATATATATATATATATATATATATATATAAGTGAGCATATATATAAAGTGAACAGGCCTGATGATTGCATCTAGCACGAAACAGCCTGTCGCCTCTAAGTGCTGACTTCTATGTTCACTTTTATATTTACACACGCTCTATCTCTGATATTGAGCACTTTATCCCCTAAATATTGCACATCTTAAGATTATATTTCTTCATATATATATATATATATATATATATATATATATATATATATATATATATATATATCCTCGCACATTAGGATTTATTTTACTTTTGCTCTGCATAGTATATTGAGCACTCTTCGTTTTAACTTATTACTCGCTGTTTTTCCCTTTGTGCCAGACATTTAAGGCACGGAACGATTTCTGCCAGTTTATTTGAAAATTGTGCTAGCCAAGTTTTTTCACCCACCGAGTTTAAATAGATTTACATTTTATACAAACACACACACACACTCTCTCTCCTCACACTCACACACACACACACACACACACACACAGATATATATATATATATATATATATATATATATATATATGTATATATATATATATAAAAAATATTCGTCCTTTTTCTATGAAAATTTCTCAGACATTCTCGGTAAATGTTATTTAATACTCTTTATTATAAACAGAGCATTTACATAAATACTTGTTCTATAAAAGAATGTTGAACATAAAAATGTCTTTAATAAATTGTCGAACTTTGTCCAATACTTAATGTATGACGTCATTTGTTTACATTTGATACGCCATGAGCAGTTATGAATGTACGAGATTCATGGAAGATTTAAGTTTATAAGCAGTAAATCCGACCTTGCCTACCAAACGCTCCTTTGTGCCCGAGTCGGTTAAGTCACGTCAATGACAATTCCGTATATAATTATATATATATATATATATATATATATATATATATATATATATATATATTATTTTAAATACATGATTCCATCACTACATAAGAGTTCTGATGTTTCAAAAACCAGCTGTTTCATCCTCAAGCGAATTTTGGAATAACTAATCTTGAAATTTATGGAGCTTTATAAGCATATACATTCGTAATATTAATTACATGGAAACGGCGAAACCAATTATTTTAATAAGGGGTGTAAGGATGAACATATTGTATCAACATATTAGTTACTTTGGGAAAGAGGTTAAGTCAAGGGAGGCTCAGGGTGTCTATTTTCAAGCGAATGATGACATCAATTTAATGCATATCGTCTGGTCTGTTTCAACGATAGAATTGTTGGCATTATTGTTACGCTGTTAAATTCGTATTTGTTTACCATAAGATTTTTAAGGTTGTTTGTATATAAATACATCGTCTTGAACTACAATTTTGTTTTTTGACGACTTCATAAAGGTTTTTTTTATCTTATGATTGGGTTGAACTTTTAAACGTTTTGGTTGAAATTGAAATTGTGTATAGACAATGAAATTTTAACATTTTTAAGCTAATTATTTAAGGCGAAAATTCATTGATGTCGGCAGAAAACCTTTAAATCATGTCCATGATTTAATATTTTTTTTGTTTTTTAGAAACATGATAAAGTGTAATTTTTCATGTAGGTATAATTTAGTCTCTACTTATGTATTGAGTACTGCTTCTTCTTTTTTTAAATAAAAACAAAAATACTAAAGAACTTTAGATCATTAACCTAACGGCACACACACAGATATATATATATATATATATATATATATATATATATATATATATATATATATATACGGATATATATATATATATATATATATATACCGGATGTCTAGCCACACTGATGAGCTGTAAAAGCGAAACAGTCTGTCTGTGGATGACATATCTGCTCCTGAAATTAATTTCAGTTGAGCACTCTAGGGAGGAGGTGTGGGTTCGTAAACAGTGACTATTATAGCTATATAGCGAGACTCTTCACGAAAGCGAATTGAGTCACTGTCAGTCACTGGGCATGTTTCTAAAAATAAATATGCTAAAAATCCACCTTACGGCTTAGTGGTTAGAAGCTCCGACTGACACCAATTCAGTCGGGTTTCGATCCTAGCTAGAGGCAACCGGATGTCTAGCCACACTGATGAGCTGTAAACAGTCTGTCTTTGGATGACGTTATATATATATATATATTTCAGGTCATGCCATAAGTTCTGTCCGAATTTTAACATTTTGTTAAAATGAACGACATTTAAAGAGTATTTTATAATGTCTAATAGAGCTGAACATTATTTTTTAATGTTTAGATGCATTTAAACTGATCAAATTTTATTTCAGAGAACAATAGAATAAAATTTTGTTTGATTAAAACCCTGCTAATATGGAAGTACCCAAGAATCATTTGAGACACATAATTCTTTATGAGTTCAAGAAAGGAAACTCAGCAGCAGAAGCGACTAGAAACATTCACTCAGTTTATGGAGAGGAATGTGTGAATGAAAGAACTTGCAGAAGATGGTTTGCAAAATTCAGAGGTGGAGATTTCACTCTTGATGATGAAGATCGAACCGGACGTCCAGTTGAGTTTGATGAAAAGCTTCTTGAAGCAGCCCTTGATGAAAATCCTGCTTTATCCGTTGAGGAATTGGCAGTGGTTCTCAGTTCAAACCATACAACTGTTCATTGTCATCTTCAACAACTTGGAAAAGTTCCTAAACTTGGAAAATGGCTGCCTCATGAATTGTCTGAAAACAACCTCAAATCCCGAGTTGACATCTGCTCTTCTTTCCATTCTCGCCAACTTGTTTCACCTTTTTTGGATAGACTTTTGACTGGCGACGAAAAATGGATCTTTTATCGAAATGTTAGTCGTCGTAGACAGTGGTTTGGTAAAGGGGAAGGACCCCAGCCACAGCCTAGAAGGGAATTTCATGGGCAAAAGCTTCTTTTTTCAATCTGGTGGGATGGCCAAGGAATAATCCACTTTGAATTCTTAACACCTAATGAAACAATTAATGCTCAAATATACTGTCAGCAATTAGAGCGTTTGAACCAAGCTTTGAGGGGAAAAGGACCTGCTCTAGTGAATCGAAAAGAGGTGATGTTTCATCAGGACAATGCGCGACCCCACACGGCAAGAATCACGTCCTAAAAGATCGAAGAACTTGTTTGGGAGAAAATTCCTCATCCACCTTATTCTCCCGATCTTGCTCCTTCAGACTACCATTTTTTTCGTAGCTTACAGAATCATTTGGAAGAAACAGCTTTTGTAACACAGGAAGAGCTTAAAACTGACATTTGTGAGTTCTTCGAATCAAAGCCAAAAGAATTTTACAGTAATGGAATTAGTAAGCTTGTTAATAGATGGAAGGAAGTCATAGATAATCAAGGAAAATACATTGTTGATTGAATCTGTAATTATATGTAACATTTGGTCACTTGTTTTCTTTATTCAAAATTCGGACAGTACTTATAGGATGATCTGATATATATATATATATATATATATATATATATATATATATTAGAGGGACGAGTGTTTTCTTTTAGAAGACTGCTGTAGCACAATATTTCTAACGCGATTAACCCAGTTTAAGCCGTGTGTGCGGTATTAAAGTAAATTTAGAAAATATCAGCATGTTAGTCACGTGATATTCGATCCTTTTATGGTAAGAGTGAATTATTAGATTTCGTTTTAATCAATTTAAAACTGTTGGAGAAAGAAAGGCCGAAACGTGCCTACGTTTTGAAAATCAAATCGAAATTTCAGATAAAATTTAGAAAACTCGATTATCAATTTAAGAAAGTGCGTACACGATATTAATGTATCTTTACGACGGGAAAATCGTATTCGATTTTCAGTATATCAAATTTTATTATTCAAGATAATATTTTCATAATGAAATTTGTATTAATCAGAAAATGTTGGTAAAATATTCATGGTTTTATGGTAATCAGGCCGGCTTAATTTTAACTTATGATATCCGATTGTGCTAGCAATCTATTTAATAACTTGTTGAACCAAGCGATAAAATACAAAATATTGTCTGAAAATAGGAAAGTTTCCTAACTAACCTTTTGATGGGAATATTGCAAATGGAATCGTGTAAAGGAGAAGATAATTATACGAAACAGTGCTTTTCAATGATTCATTTAGAGCTATATTAGTTGGGTTATATGGCGGGAAAAAATGGTTGGTTTCCGAATAGTAAAAAAATATATTGGTACAAAGTCTACCATTCGTCCATTCTTAGAATATTTCTGTCACTTACGATCTAGTCCTCCTGTTTTATATTTAGAGATCCTTGATAAAATCCAAAGAAGAATCAGCAATATTACTGGTCCTGTTCTGGCGTCTCGGCTGCAGTCACTTTCCCTCCGCCGTAAAGTTGCTTTCTTGTGCCTTTTCGATAAATATTTTTTATGGTAATGAGCTCTTCGCTATTCCCCTTCTCCAACAAACATGAATCTCTATCTATAAAAAGCAGGATGTGTGTGTGTGTGTGTGCAACGAATGCACTGCCGCAATTTTCGACGGATTTGAACCAAAATTTACATGCACATGCTCCAAGTTAGCGGAAAGGCCAAGACCGACATTGCAGTTCCCAACTCCCATCGATAGTGGAAATAATCGATTTTTTCATGCTTCTACGGCAGTTTTCATGCAGTTTGTGACCATTTTCTACTGGCCAGAGTGAGAGCCTATAGCTGACTGCCACGAATAGGCAGAAAGATTCTATTGGCCAGCGTGAGAGACAACAGCTGACTGACACGAATGTTAACTATCATGCTATCATTGCAAAAAAAAAAATCCTTAGCTGCATTCGTCGCAAGTGGGAATATTTTAAATCTGCATGGCACTTTACTCCAATTGGCTCATTCGCTTGCTTAAACTCAACGTTGATTCTGATTCCGCAGAACTGGGTTGGGTGTGAAAAGTATTTGTTGTTAACATTCTTTTTTTTATTCGGTTTTTCCAGGTTACGAGTCCTTTTAAAGCTGATCGTTTTGTGTTCATTTTGTTTAGTTCTTTTTCCGTAACAGATTTAATGTTTAGTATAGAGCTTAGAAAAAATTCGCAGTGTGAGATAGGCAAGAAGTAAGGCATGTAACAACATCAGCATGGTAAAAGGCACCCCCTTAAAAGGCAAGGAAGGGCAAAAATATTTTAAGTCAAGTGATAGCGATTGCTGTATGAGTCGTACGATTTTTGAATCAAGCACGGGCAACGTAGGGCCATGCTGCTAGTTATGCATATAAGAAATAGTTTTCTTACAGAAATATTATGGTTGTTGCATAAGAAAGGCTCGTAAGAATGCATTGCTTTGTTGTTAGGAATGTTGTATATGTTTAGGTCAGTGTTTAGGTGTGTTTTAGGTAAGTGTAAATGATTCTTAAGACAGATTAAGACAGATGAAGACCGTCCTTGTAGCCATTCTACATTTTGGCCTTGTGTCACATTTTGTACTTTCACAAATAAATATCACTCTTCGCTATGGTACCTAGACTTTACGAATTTAAGCACATGACAAGATTGGCAACAATCTATCTTCAATTTATAATTGAACAGGCTAGATGTAATCGTAAATTCTATGGTTTCGTTTGGTTTATTTTACGGTATATCAACCTAAATGGGTTATTTAATGCCGACAAGATTTTTATTGCTGCTAATATTTTTTTCCAAAAAATATATTGCTGGCAATAATCTTTTCTTCAAAAATGTATTTTTGGTAATAATAATCATCAGACCTCACTTCCAAGGTGTAAAAAAAATGAACTTAAACTTACACTTTTGAAGGGCAGTATTAAGATTATGTAAGCTGATATCGAGAGTGGTGAGAGATAGTGTGACAGACATGGTCGAAATTAAAGAGGGAAGGGAGAGATAGGAATGTTTTTAAATTTATTTTTATTTTTATTACAATACTTAATAGTGAGGAGGGGGTAAGGA
>CAHIKZ030005072.1:1200000-1285000 GCA_903632075.3 Acanthosepion pharaonis
AGAGACGCATTGATTTGCAAGGCAAAGATTTATTAAAACAAAATTAACAAAAGTAAAGTAAACAAGTCTTTCCTTTGTTAGACATAAATTCTATACACAACGAAATGTTCATTAATATCTTATAGTGGGAACTTCTTTTGTTGCTGTGTTTTATGGTGAAGCATTCGTAGCCCTTGTAGCTTCAGCGTGGAAAGTTCATATCAGCAGATCGAAAGAGGGACAACTCCGGAAAAGAGAGAGAGAGAGAGAGAGAGTTACTTTAGGGTTCATGATTTTTATATTCGGGTGCTGCTGCTAATAATATTTATTTAAAGCTGCTGCTGATAATATTTATTTTAGAGCTGCTACTGATACTTTCTTTAAGATAAAACTGCTACTTCTACTATTTTCAATGTCACTATAACTGAAATAATTTTTTGTTTCTTTTGCTAAAATAGATGCTTATCGCCCTTTTATAGTCGTCTGACGTTGCAGTGTATTTCTCTGTATCAGAAAATATTTTAAATTACTTGATACATTTCAATGTTTTATAGTATACTTAATCTGATTTGAAGCAACTATTATCTACTTTAAGTTTGAAATATCGCATTAATGCAGTTAACAAGACAGTAGGTGTGTATTTAAGGCGTTCGCCGGTTTATCAGTTTGATGACCAATTGATATGTACCTCATGTTGAACTATGGGGGCTTTTGACGTTACAAAAATAATTGAATTAACTTGAGCACCTTATATATATATATATATATATATATATATATATATATATATATATATATATATATATAATTTTACTCAGTAATATTAAAAATTTAAGAATATATTTTCCGTAATCTTATGCTTTAGTGAATCTCTATAAAAGGTAGGCTGTGTGTGTGTGTGTGTGTGTGTGTTTGTGTGTGTGACGAATGCACTGCCGCAATCTTCGACCGATTTGCACAAATATTTACATGCACATGCTCTAAGTTAGCGGGAAGGCCAAGACCGACATTGCATTTCCCAACTCCCATCGATAGTGGAAATAATCGATTTTTTCAAGCTTCTACGGCAGTTTTCATGTAGTTTGCGTTCATTTTCTACTGGCCCAGAGTGTGAGGCTATAGCTGGCTGCCACGCATAGACAGAAATATTCTTTTGGTCAGTGTGAGAGCCAACAGCTGACTGACACGAATGTTAACTAGCATGCTAGCATGCAAAAAAATAAATCGATAGCTGCATTCGTCACAAGTGGGAAAATTTAAATCTGCATGGCACTTTACACCAATCGGCTCATTCGCTTGCTTAAAATCAACGTTGATTCTGATTCTGCAGAACTGGGTTGAGTGTGAAAAAGTATTTGTTGTTAACATTCTTTTTTTCATTCGGTTTTTCCAGTTACGAGTCCTTTTTTTAAAGCTGGTCGTTTTGAGTTCATTTTGTTTAGTTCTTTTTTCGTAACAGATTTAATGTTTAGTATCGAGCTTAGAAAAATTCGCAGAGTGAGATAGGCAAGAAGTAAGGCATGTAGCAGCATTAGCACGGCCAAGGGCACTCCTTTAAAGGCAAGGAAGGGCAAAAATATTTTAAGTCAAGTGATAGCGATTGCTGTATGAGTCGTACGATTTTTGAATCAAGCACGGGCAACGCCGAGCCATGCTGCTAGTTTTATATATTTTTGCCTGTAAATTTTCTTAAAATATCACTATATTTTTGAAAAGGGAAAACTTAAAAATGTATTGTCAAAGATTGCAAAATATTTAAAACAGGAGTTATTCTAATTAAAATGTAAAACAAAACTGAAAACAGTTCTTGTAAAAATCATTATTCGTTTAAAATTGTTTTCCTTGAGACAGTAGTGTCGTTAATATATGTTATTTATAAAAGTAATTAAAAGTTTTTTTTCTAATTAAGTGGTTGGATTGTTGTCTTTGTTTTATGACTCAAAGAGCATTTTCTGTAATTGAGTCACTGTCTGAAAAAAATGGTGATTTAAATTTTCCAAGGACGCCTTCTTTTAACTAAAATAAATAAGAAATGGCGGCATATTTTAATTTCCGGAAATTTCATCAAGTAAGTAAGAAGGTTAATAGATGTAGAAATATATTTCTACTATGATTTTCTAAAAAAAAACAAATTGTGTAGCGGACTGTGGGTTTACATGTGGTTAAATTAGGAACAAGTGTGTAATTCCTGCTAAAAGAGATACCACTACAAAAATATGCCGGACTCAGAAATTGAATCCACCATAAATGAATGTAAAGAAAACAAACGTCATTATGCTGTAGTGAGGTCGATATAGCAGGAATATATGTATATATGCATATATTAAAACATTTTTATGTTTAACATTCTTTTTATAGATACAGATATTTAAGTAAATGCTCTGTTTAAAATAAACAGTATTAAACATTTACCGGCCTGAATGTCCGAGAAATTTTCACAGAAAATATTCGTCCTCTGACAGGATTCGAACCTGTATCCTATAGGAAACCGTCATTTAGCTTGAGGTGCCTTTACCGATTTGGCCACGAAGGAGCGTTCGGTTAGCAAGGTCGAATTTACTGTATTTAAGCTTCAATCTTCCATGAATCTCTCACGTACATTCATGTCTGCTCATGGCGTATCAAATGTATATATATGCGGGTGGTCTGAAAAGTTTATAGGCTGGCTCTGAAGGAGTGATGTTGGAGTTATGAAAGGTTGCGTGAATTAATTTCAACGCTTCTTATTAATAACTGCATTGTTTATGTACAGGTAAATCTTCTCTTCAATATATATATATGTATATATATATATTGATGCGTGTTTCATTAAATAATATAGACAAGTTGTGTCTGTTTATTTTAAGTAAATTCCTTTCATATTGTCTGTTAAGCTTAATAACATCAGCATTGAAAGCCGAAAGGAAATCACCATATTGATACATGTTAAAATCCGATCTAAGCTTTCGGCTTACATAAGCCATTATCAAAGATGACGATTACATTTCAATATATCTAACAATACACGTACGAAACAATAATGATGGCACGTTTTTGTTGCAGAAAAAATTTCAAAGCAACGACAAACTCGTGAATACATGACGCGGAAGCTAAAATCACATCGCATCTTGTGACGTCACACATGATCACGCGAGAGTGAAAACGAGAAGTATTAAGTATGGGAAGCCGTTGGTATAAACCAATGGCTTCAGTTATCAATTATAGCCATTTAAAAATATTTGTGGAGATTTTGTAGTTTATTTTGTTTAGGTTAAATTTCACCTGTTTTATGTATATAGCTTCAAGAATTTTGAGTTGTGTTTTCAATGAGCATTTTCCGGAATTGTGTATACGGCCAGGCATATATATATATATATACAAACAAGTATATCTGTTAAACAACAAAATTTACAATGGACAAAGATATCAACATTTGTGTTTTGTGCGTGAACGTAAGGAGTTCGTATTTTGATGAATGTTCGTGCGTACGTGTACGTGTGTGTTCCATGGCGTTTTTCCACAAGTGGGCAAAACGCAAATCTCTGCGAGAGATCCCATCTTTTAAATGTGTCCGCTGAAATGCAAAGTAAAAATGGTATTTATCAATCCACCCACGGGGATCGAATGTGGCACAAGGCCTTTTTAATGTGGGTATCTCTGAGCCCGTAGGCCCAGCCAAAAATAAATAACCATCAAACCCGCCGAGGCGGGCCAGTTTCGTCAACCTCCCCAACGAAACCCTACCCTTCGGCGGAGCTTCGTCGGGTTCCTCTCTGCAAGCAGAGAGTTCGACAGACACCGACCCGGCAGCTCACAAAGCGCAGATACTACACTTTGATCTTAGCCACCGGGCCGAGCGGGTATTCTTTTTATAGATACAAAGTAAAAATAGAACCAGGCAAGAATTCGCCCAGTATTTATAATGTAGTGAGCGCGTACCCTGGTGAACAATTAAGAAATTAAGGAGGAATTAACTCTGACATTTGTAAAATAATTTCATTCATACGTCTGTACGGAAAGTTTCATTAAAATCTGACAATTATCTGTTTTTTGCAAGAATGTAAAAGTCAATGTTTTTCATTGGAAATAAGCGCAAAAACACTAATCGTAAATATTACGTCGATTGCTAACGTCAAAAAAAGGTTTTTTAGCCAAAATTTCGAACGTGGTACAAAGAATTAAATAATATTAAAATAATAATAAAATTATAATTTGGTCTTTCCTCTTAATAATAACAAATATTTTGTCAATAAAACTTTGTTTTTATCAAATTTGGAGTCTCGGGGTTCGATCACCACTGTGTGCACCCTCTTTGTATTTAAGGACGGTAAAACTAATTTGCCCATGTCAGTGTTAGGTAATGTCTAACAAAATTGACTGACCATTAATATTGAATAGAGAGTTCTATCCTCATTGGGGACATGTTAAGATCGTAAAATTAACTAATAAACAACTCGGTGTTCAATATAAACTTTTACCAAACTAAGTTAATGACAACTTGTGAGCAACTTCGTAAGGTTATCGAGCTAGTCTGGTTGGTCATTTATACTGGGTAGTCAGTTTGATTCTGATTAGGAGTTCCATTTTTTATAGCCTTGCGCCAAACTAGGGTAAAATTAATAAATAATAAATCGTGCGCATTGTCGAAAAATAATGGCCGTCGAGCTAGTCTTATGAATCATTTCTATTGAGTAGTGAGCATAATTCTCACTCGGTGCTCTATTTTTTTGGCCTTGTGCTAGATTGATTTAACATTTGTAAAAAATAAATTGTGTGCCTTTTCGTGAGGTACCGAATTACGTGCCGGTTCTAAAAGGTCATGACTGAGCAGAGGATTAGAAATTAACCCGTGACCCATTTTAGTGGCCTTGTGTCAAACAATTCTAGCATTATTAAAAAAAAAAATTGCGGTTCTCGTCGTTAGATAAGGGATATCGATCCAATCTATTTGATCTTTTCTACTGAATAATGAGTTTGATCTTCGAGGCTGATCTATATTTATGGCCTTGTGCCAAAGTATGCTCATTTGCAATGCACGCAATTATAATTCCGTGAAGTATTATCGCCATATTTTGTTAATTCTTCTCCTTTTAACCTGTTATTTTCTTAATTATTTCCTTTTGAATTAGTTATACAATTAAACCGCTTCCTTTCAGTCCCTGAAGTATTTCGATAAGAGCCGATTGTTATGATGAGAGAATATGGAGTAATAAAGATAAAGAAATTCCAATAGGAAATCATTAATTTTGTGTCAGGTAAGAATATCTCCCCAAAAATATGGGAGAAATTTATTTAATGGATTTAATCATAAGCTACAAAACTAAAATCCAATTTGTATCACTGATTTACAAGTTCGTCACTGACCTAATCTATTAAACCCCTCAGTATATCCTGTGAGGATAATCTTCAGCCATATTCTCCTGGCATTGGATACAAATTTTCTTTCTGTTGACTTCTTTGTTGCATACTCGCTTTGTTTCTAGAATTCTCAGTATCCTTCTGTAGAACCGCTTTTCTGTTGCCTCCCGTTTCCTCCTCATTTGTGTGAAGATTGCCCAGCATTCGCTGCCAGATAAGAGAATATATACCACATAGTGGGGAGGTGCGGTGGGATAATGGATAACGGCTCGGATTGAGGAATGGGAGAGCCGAGTTCGAATTTCAGTCGGATCCATTGCATTCACTTGGGAAAAGGCATGAATCCTCTTCTTCTTCTCCCTGACAGCTATGGATGAATAATAGGACAAGCGACAGAAAAGCGTTTGGAGAAGGAAGAACTCTGAATACACAACCGTCCCGGAGAGGGTTGGGCTCCGTCAGGTTAGCTTACCTAAGAAACAACACTTCTACTGCGGCTGGAGTACACATGGTGCCACTACGAACCTACGGATCACTGAATAAAAAATTACCCCATAGCGTTCTAACACTGTTTTTTTTTTTCTGTTTCTAACGATTTTTTTTCCATTTACAGTGTAACCCGGATATAAGAGACCCGGATATAAGAGAAACCCAGATATAAGAGAGATTTTCTCTGGTTTCAAATTAGAGCCATACTTACCTAAACAAAATAGACCAAACCCGGATATCAGAGAAACCCGGATATAAGAGACTTCTTCTCCGGTCCCGACAACTCTCTTATATCCGGGTTACACTGTATAAGCACCTTGCTTAACTTTTGGGTTGATCCCTTCACTGGTTCGGTGTGCGTTCGGATCTTGGTGGCGTATTTTTCACTAAAACACTTCCCAAATATTTAAACTTCTTGATGTTGACAGTTTGTACCTTACCATATAGCAAAAAGAAAAAAATATATATAAAAATGTGGAATAACTGGTAAACTGCTTCATAACACTCACTACAAAGAAAGACTTATAACAGGACCAAAAAATTAATTTCCGAATAAACTGATGAACACCGAAAACAAATTCTGTATTAAGAGATCTGTGTTAATAATTTGCTCCGTTTTCTTTTAAGTATTTACCATTTAATATGCAAACAAACTGGAAATTTTCGTTAGAAATAAAGACAATATTTCTAAACAGCTTTGTAATATCTATGCATCTATACAACAGTAAATTTGTTTGGTTTGGTTTGGTTTGTTTTACGGCATATCAACCTCAATAGGTTATTTAATGTTGACGAGATCTTTATTGCTGGTAATATTTTTTTCTAAAAATTTATTGCTGGTAACAATTTTTCTTTAAAAATTCATTGCTGGTTATAATTATTTGCAAAAATGTATTGCTGGTATTAAAACCTATTTTTACACTTTCATAGCGTTTTGACCCCATTTTGGGGTTAACTATTTGCCCATAGTGGGGGCCCTAACACGTGCTACAAATCATAGTTAGGTTGGACCTGGGAACACCAACAATTAGGAGGTGATTCCACGCTCCTCAAAACCTAACCAGGACGCTGGATGTAGTCTATCGTCTTATCCAGAAGGCAACAGTGAATTATAGACAATTCCCTAACAGGCTTGACGCAATCGGACATTGAGAATGAAATGACCGGATCGCAATAGTAACTAAGATGGCTTAAGGAAAATGGAAGTAAAAAGACAAACTCAAAATCAAAAAATATTTTTTTAAATTAATAAGGAAGAAGTTCTTGGAAGAGTTAACCAACCCAATAGCTACAATGATAGGAATTTGTGGAGTATGATGGTTGACCAACTCTTGAAGGGACACCGTCAATAATAGAAGCATTGACACTTAATGCAAAAATGTTGTTTATAATGGTAATAATAATAGATGCGGACAGGGGGGCGAATGTATAGAACGTTCACATTCTTACGATGAAACCCGGGTTCCTGAAAACGATACCACGGGTTGACCCAAGCCTTGTGAGTGAAATTGGGTATCCTGAACGATTGAGGACCGCCGATAGCTGTGCTAGCAAGAAGTGGCAAGTTATCGTGGCCGAAGTCTCTAGCGTGCTGGCATTGTTCAAATTGTTGATCACACAATATTCCCAGAAATTGTAACTAAGATCTGCCCAGCATAGTTGCAGTATAAACCACAGGTAGGCTCTGTGGGTGTTGGATATAAACAAACGCGTCTGAGCAAGCGTCTGCAATAGGAATTGGCTAGCCGCCCTGTTGTTCATGATGAAAGTCATCTTTGAGTATAGAATCCAGACGTTAGCAGTGAATATTTCGAAGAAGTAGCAGAGCGTAGTCCAGTAGTTCTTACTGCTGTTCTTTCTCCTGACAAGTTAGCACGGGACATACGGAGAGAGTAAACAAAATGGCCGCCTTTATACACGACGGATTGAATATTTTACGCCTTCTGATTGGTTAACCTATATTGGTGGACTATAAAATGAGTCAACTCATTTTGACTGGCTCACTAGTAAACAATACACAAAAAACTGCAACACGCTCTAGTAGACCAATAGCCTCGAATACGAGTGGCCAGCTGTACAGTACTTGTGAAATTAGTCGTTTTCATAGAGAAAATATCAGATATAAAATGATTCAAAGGTTACCGTTCGCAGTCGGGTGAAATTCGTTAAATAATTTTCTTAAAAGTATTTTGCAGGCAATTTGTCTTTTCAGTATTGATGGGAGTTTGCTTTCGAACTCTTTGTTTAAAGTTGTATGGAACGTTATCAGCATGATCATATCATTAGTTGAATCTTCTAGTTGCAGTTGCTACCAATTTGAGTTGTTGATCTTTACGTAGTTGTAGGATGTTTTCATGTTATGCGTTTTCTTTTATTTGAGAAGCACTTGTGAATTGGGAGCGCCAATTTATAGGGCCCGAAAAGGTATTATCGTTAAGACCTCAACGTGTAGGACAACATGCTTGGCACCCAACGAAGCTATTTATAAACATACTCGAGTTTTCAGGTTAAAATTGGATTTTCTAGCATCGCATCTGTTATACTTGTCTGACATTGTCCAACCAGTTTTTATCCTTCAGAGGTGACTTGAATGAAGGTCTTACACAGGCTGTCCTGCTTTGTAAAGTGTCCAAACCACGCCATTTCGCTCCGTTTGACAGTGGCGAGAAGATGCATTTCTTCTTGGATCATTTTTCTCTATATCTCCCATCAATGTTCACGTTTCACATTAATATTGGAGAATGGAGACTACCAGCGATTTGTACAGTCCGTACTTTCTTTGAAAACTGATTTTGTTCCTCCATATTCTTGTCAATTTGGCCATCGATTCCATGTGTATTTCTGAGTTACAGATTGTTCCTAATCTTATACAAGATTGTTCCTAAGTATTTAAAGCTAAACACTTTCTCCAGTGAATTTGTATTCATGGTAATGTTGACACGGGTGTTACTGCTTGTGCTATTCACTATTAGTTTGCATTTCTTGGAGCTGACCTCCATTCCCTAATCCTCTGCTTTTTCAATCATTTGTTAATCAAATCCTGGAGCTCACAGTAACTACCTGCTATGTATTCAATCTCATCTGCACAATGTAGTTGGAAGACGGGTCTGCCACTGACACAAATTGAAGGATCATGGTCGTTCAAGGTTTCTTGCGTAATTCTCTCTAGAAATAGGTTGAACAAGGTGGGTGGAAATACGCACCCCTGTCGCACACCTACATTTTTAAGCATTGTGCCCCAAGCAAGGCGTGAAGCCACTAGGATGCAGGAGGGTGCGGAAGATTTGGAGCGAGAGCAGATAAGAGTGATAGGAGAAAGGAAGAGGAGAAGGATATTGGGTAGATCAAGGTAATTGGAGATGTCGATTGACATTACATTTGAATAGTTGGAGATTATAGCTTTCAGGGAAACAGTAATTAGGGATGGTGTTCCACTGGCGAGAGGTGCGAGGTATGAAGCTATTGAAGTAGAAGAGATGGCTACATTTGAAGGTTTCTACGGTGTAAAGGTGGGAGCGGGATGCCAGCCTCGTAGGGCGCTTGAATTCACGGAGTCTGGGAACCAGAGAGAGCAGCTCATCAGAGCAGTTACCATGGAAGTATTTGTAGAAAAGACAGAGGGGCGACGGCGCGTCTGTGAGAGAGTGACTGCAGACAAGACGCTAGATCAGGGCCAATTAGATTACATATCCGTCTCTGGATCTTGTCGAGAACTCCGAGGTAAGCAGAAGGTGCTCCAGCCCATATATGGCAGCAATACTCCATGCAAGGGCGAATGGTTGTTTTGTATATTTGAAGTATCGATTCAGGGGAGAAAAATTTCCTGGCGCGGCACAGAGAGCCAACTTTCCTCGCGGTGGAAGAAGCAATTGACTCAATGTATTTGTTCCATCTCAGGTCAGCAGTCAGCGTGAGACCGAGCAGACGCAGGGAGTTGCTCTCAGGAAGTTGACTATCAGACATTTTAATGGGGGGCAGGGAAGGATCTCTATGGTGGTTAATTGAGAGTAGTTTAGTTTTTGTGGCGTTAAAGTTGACCATGCCATACATGTTCAAATGTTTTCTTGAAATCCACAAAGTTGTGAAACACGTTCTTCTGATGCTGCAGGTGACTTTTTTTTACTAGAATTCGACAACTGAAGACATGTTGCATTTTACTTCTAAAACCTGCTTGTTCTTCTGATAGCAGCTCTTCAACCTTGGATTTCAAAATTAGACAGAGCAGGACTTTACTAGGATCACTGATCAGGCTTATTGTCCTATAATTTCGACACTGCCTCAAGCTTCCTTTCTTTGGCAGGGGTATTACCAATGACTGAGTCCACCCGTTAGGCCACGTTTTGTTTCCAAATCTACTGGCATAGTGTTGTTATGACTTTGGTGGTTTCTTCAGCTCAGTGGCGATATTTTCAACTCCGGGTGACCTGCCAGGTTTCAAGCTCTTTACTACCAACTCAACCTCTTCTTTCAGTATTGACGGATTGGTCTCGTCTTCTTCTGAGGGGTGCTGGTCGCTTTTCAATATGGAGACGTCTGGATGAAGCTGGTAATTGTATAAACCCTCACAGTATATAAGGTACCTCTTCCTTGTATATATATATATATATATATATATATATATATATATATATATATATGTGTGTGTGTGTGTGTGTGTGTGTGTGTGTAAAGATTTCTCAAGATTATCCTGTAGAATAAGAAAATATGTATAAAGGAAGAAAGACAATAGGAAAACTGTAGTTTTATCCGAGCGTCTTGTCCAATGTGGTCTTTTTCAACGCAAAAAAAAACAAAAACAAAAAACGAAATGAAATTATTGAAACAAAGTATCTATAAACAACAAACAAAATGTCGTTAGCAACTAGAAGAATTCAGAATTGGTATTGTATGATCAACAGAAAAATTATGTCAATTACTTTATGTTTCAAGAGAATATTTTCACGTGTAGGAATGTTGTTTGTATTGTTGTAACGGATTCAACCATTTTCTTTTGATTTCTTGATATATTTTTGTGTATGTTGGCTTGGAAGAGCAGTGATTCTGTTAGGAAAGGTGATATTGTGAAAAAAAAAACTGGGCATAGATGAATATTTGGATAATATTCAATGACGTCACTCTCGAGGATTTTCCTTCTAAATGAATTATTTTCTTTTTTTAAGAGTGTAACATTTATAAAATAAAAATCATGGTTGAATTTATTTCTATATATGACTAGTTCATTTGTTAAGTTGTTATTTATGAAGTCTCTTTTGTTTGTTGTTTATAGATACATTGTTTCAATTTCATACTTTGCCTTGAAAAAGTCCACATTGGACGAAACGCGTCGGCTAAAACATCAGTTTCTCTATTGTCTTTTTCCTTTACACACACACACACACACACGCATGTATATATATGAAGAAAAATATACTGAAAAAACAAACAAAAATCCTAATATGCGATTATATGTACGTTTGTCAAGCATTAATCTTGCTAGAAAAGGGGAAATATTAAAGAAGCCAGGTCGACAAACGTACATATAAGTTTTAGATCAAAATAAAATTCTTTTCGTTTTTCATTCAAAATTTTAGGAATACGTTTTCACAACATCGCCCACGTGACGACGACGTGACGACGACGTGACCATATTTAAACGGAACGCTGATCTTATAAAAGATTTCAGTTATCTGTTTGGATTGGTATTGCTTTTATGTCCATCGACTTTTTCATGTTGAAGTGTATATGGTCTATGTTAATTATGTTTTATGAATATGTCCTGAAGATGGTCTATTAGACCGAAACGTTCGACGTTGACATTAAACATTAAAACTGCATAATCGCATATTAAGATTTTGTTCGTTTTTTTCAGTATATTTTTCTTCATACTGTCGGATCTATATCCATATATTTGCTATATATATATATATATATATATATATATATATATATATATATATATATATAATGGTTTCAAAAGAAAACTATCTTACGTAATCAACATTAATAATACAGATACACAAAATCTGGAATGTAGGTATAAAACAGAAAAGAAAATCACTTGGTTCACCCCCCGCCCAACTTCTGCAAATTGTCAAGCATCAACTTCGGACAGTACTTCTTAAACTTAATTACCAAACACTTCAACGAATGTCTATTAAGGAATTGCATTCTTGATCAATCAAAATTCGTAAATACTTATATAGGCCACACTACAACATGTCTGACACGAAGGCTCACTCTACACCTTTCTGACCATAGCTCAAATATATCTCATTTAAATATTCACTGGGACCTACCGAACACTATTCGTAATATACTTGTTGACAACACTAATATAATAGCATTATCTACATGCAAAAAAGGCTAAAAATAATGGAAGCCTTATTAATAAAAAAAACAAAAAGAAACAAACTAAAACTGAATAATATCAACGAAGAATATGGACACAATATCTTGAGCGTGTATAGAAAATGAAAACATTATATAAAGACATACATGCAAGAAACTACTTCTTGTTAACAGTTAATATATTCCAACCTTGAACATGGCTAAATGTATAGCCGAAAGCGTTCGGAGATAAAGAACATTCGGACAATTTTTATAAAATTTATCATCCGAAAACAAAAAAAATGAGTTGATCGCATGAGAAATTGCATAAATAAAACTAAATAAAAGCACATATCTGTCGTTTTCAATGAAATGTGCATGAAAGAAGGATTACTGCCTAAATACACAAATATATATATATATATATATATATATATATATATATATATATATATATATATATATATGTATGTATGTATGTATGTATATTTCACTGAAAACGGCAGACAAGGAAGATTTAATTAATCTTTTATTGAGTTTTTTTTCCAGCTATCTAACATTTTTCTGTTTTTCAGGGGTTAAAGAATATAGGAATTGTCCATAGATATAATTGTTCTTTGTGCTTTCGGCTAGTTCTTAAATCATTATTAAGAATCGTAAAAAGATAGTAGTCAAAGACAAATATAAGTAAATAATACTAAAATGCTGTACGGTATTCACGGCGAGGAAATATCAAGTATTAATTAATCAGAGATTAACCTAACATAATCAGTAGACTAATTATTTAACCCATATGCGGGGGAAACGAAATGGTTTCACGCCTAACTCAGACGCCGTAGAGCAACAGTGGACGTCACAGAATTTGTCTAGCTTTCTGCGCCGATAACAATTACGTTGTTTGCTTATTGCAAAATCTTAAAAATCATACAGGCAATTGTTCATTTATTTGGCGAGGGATGACGTGACTAGCTCTTTGTCTGTTGTCTAATGCAAAGTCACGAAATTCGTTATCTTCCTTTATATCAGGATATGCTTCATAAGTTGGTCGAGTAAGTGATGATTTAATACCACCATTATTGTGAGGAACTTAAATTCAAACATCGTTATTGCAGCCGAGTGTGCCCCATATTTTATTATTGCTAAAATTGGAGTTTATTCCTTGCGAAAAGAAATGTCTGCCATATTTTCGAAAGGCAGTTATACAAAACAAATCTAGCATCAGCATTTGAGCTCGCCTCTCGGATTTCAGACGCATTTGCACAATAGCATCTCATGACTATCCTATGCGAAGATGGGTACGAAAAGTAGACACGATGCGACAAGGAAAAAGCGAAAAGAAAACTTGAGAATGTGAAACGAATAAAAATTCCATGAATTCCTTTCATGCATAATATTTATTCGGCTATATTATTTTTTACGAAGAGCACAGGAACATCAACTGCCTCATAACGCGACATTTATAGCATGCAAATGCATCTTCTGCAACGAAGGAGAAATTTATGATAAACTTAATGCTAAAATAAAATACAAAAAAATTATTTGAACTGGAAAACTTTTGCTGGTCGAAGATACCTTGTCGCTTTCAACTGATCACTATTTCCATCGGCGTACACATGTAATTTATTGACCGTTTCACACACACACACACACACATATATATATATATATATATATATATATATGTGTGTGTGTGTGTGTGTGTGTGTATTATCATCCGCAGAGAGGCTGTTTCACTGTACCATTGACATCAGTATGGATAGAAGTTTCAGTAATGAAAGGGATCGTCCGCTGCTTACAACACCGAGCAAAAGTCATAAGTGGCGACCCAGAATATTAGATAAAGAATTGGTCAGTATAATTAGTACCCTACAACGTAACAACTACCCTGGGTACATTGCAGCAGTCCTTAAAAAAACTTGGATAGGCGGGCACAAGAGGAGGACAACAACACTCAGAAAACGGCCTGCCTGCCTTATGTGAAGGGGTTATCAGAGAAAATACAAAGGATCTGCGGTCCATATAACATCAGGCAGATATCTCTCGCGAGTGGGACCCCCCCCATAGAGGAGAACATGACTAAAGACTGTGTGTACGCTATCCCGTTGCGAAAAGAAATATAAAGGGGAGACAAGGTAAGGCTTCAAGAACACCAGAAAGCTGTAACACGAGGGGAAGTGCAACAATCAGGCGTGGCTGGCCACATAGGGAGAGAGAAGGGAGATCACCGACCTCTGTGGATCAGGTTGAAATCATAGACAAAGAACACCATTGAAAAATTCGTAAACTTAAGGAATCAGCACATATGCTAGGCCACAAAAATTTCCTAAGCCCACTAAACCTAGAAATGAATAAAATATAGGAACCAGTAATAAGGAGTACCAGAGAAAAGCGTTAATAACAACAAAATTGGAATATGAGGTCTGGTAAAAAACCTGCAATGATAACAGCAAAAATTGCAATATGAGCACTGGTAAAAAAATGATGCTGAAGATATTAGGCGTATAATACCCAGAAATTCATAAACAGATGTCAAGGACACATGGCACAGTGGATAAAGTCGTTAGTTAGATCCAGTGACTGGACCCAAAGTGTGTGAGTTCAATACCTGGTTAAGGCAGTGCAGAACTTTCAGAGGGAAATTAACAGGAGATAACTAAAACAGCCTACCACAGTGGGCGAAATAAAGGGTTAAGTTCGATATTCTAACCAAATGAAGGAGGCCGGAGCGTACAACGGTCAAAACGTTGTAATAAATATGGCGACAAAATGAGTTCAGTAGTCCGAATAATGTAAATAGTGTACATAATACCTCATCTCAGAAATATATATATATATATATTCTCATCTCAGAAATATGTATATATATATATATATTCTGAGATGAGATATTATATAAGATAAATTTTGTTTCTGGCAAAAACAAAGAACAAAAAATTAATTCGCGTCGTTGGTGGCATACATTCGGAAATTTAAGCGCAGAACTGATCTTTCTTTTGTCTAAATTTGTCTCTCAATTACTGCACATGGGAACTATTTACGTAGACACGTTCAGTATGCGCAATGATACCTACACTGATAGCTATTCTGCAGCGAATGTATACAAACAACGCGAATGAATCCGAAATTTTACTGTCAATAACTCCAAAACGGTAGATTTTATCAAATTTATCAAACCAGATTCGAATGGAGCATGTACAATTACACATAAATGTAAGTATTCTTGAAATTTTTAATGCAAACTGATCCCGGGTGTCACGCTGCAAATTAACCTCTGATGGTTGGGTAAGAAATGTTAAATAGAGTTGAAATAAAATTCCTAAATTAATTTTTTGATGTTAACTAATAGTCTATCAGATTTTAAAGAATTTTATTTTCCTCTGACTTTCTCATGTTGGCCATAAGATCAGATGGTAGACAAAGCAAAGGAAGTCTTTTTTGATTGGTTAAAACCATAATGTCAGATGGTAAACAAAACAAATGAAGCCTGTTTTGATTGGTTAAAAACATAAGGTCAGATGGTAAACAAAACAAAGGAAGTCTTTTTTGATTGGTTAAAACTAGCGTTGGAGGGTTAGTGAGATAGAAAGTTATTTCAGTGAGTTCAGTTTTACATTTCGAAGAGATCAGACGTATTAATTTCGTGCGCGGGGAACTTGCTCACCAGTGGGGCTGACAGAGCGACCCCACCGGCTAGTTAAAAAATGTCCACGTCGACGTCTTAATAAAATAGACAAGTTTTAAAATCCCTTTTGTTAAAGTTCTAATTTTACCTCCGAACAAACTAACTAGCGATCACCCGGCCAGAAGATGACAGAAAGAAGAATGCAACATATGAATGAATCAAGATCGTCGCCTTAAGGTTATCACGAGAAGAGAAGGGACTATAAAACAAAGAGACATGACACATAGACAAGAAGAATATTTTTCTCATATTGTATTTTTGTTGGCTGCGAATGTCATGATTGATATTTCGAATTACATTCCCCTTAACATTGGCTGACAAGATGAACGACCCAATCAGTAAAAACACGGGTAGATTTTTATATCTTGTTCAATTTAAAATTCCTGCATGGAAATTTTTCGATTTTAGTTTTGTAGCTTCTGATTAAATCCATAAAATAAATTCCCACATATCTGGAATTTGTATCAAAAAGAAACAAAGAGGTTAGTGCAGATATTTGCACCTTACACAAAATTAATGATTTCTCACTGAATTTGAAAACTGGAAAGATAAAATAAAAAAATAACCTGACTAACATTTTCGGTTAAATTCAACCCAACCTAATTAAATATATTTATATTTAAAGAGAGAATGATATATATTTTTTAATTATATGTTCACACGATACAAAACCTAAGAGCCACTCAAAGTAGATAGTGTTGTTCATGATGACGGTCGTCTTTTAGTATAGAATCCAGAGGTTAGCAGTGAATATTTCGAAGACAGTAGCGAAGCGTAGTTCAGTAGTTCTTCCTTCTGTTCTTTCGTTGGCACTGAACATTCGGAGAGAGTAAACAAAATGGCCGCCTTTATACACGACGGATTGAATATTTTACGCCTTCTGATTGGTTAACCTTCTATTGGTGGACTATAAAGTGAGTCAAGTCATTTGGTTTGGATCACTAGTAGTCTAATGTATCCAAAAATTGTATCAGATAGTTTATGAATGTGGTCGATGTATGGACGTTAAAGGAGTGAATAAACGTAGATGATGAAGATTTACAAGGTGTGATTGATAATTCGCTGCCATTTGTTGTTACTACAACATTACCACCTGATCGTTGTAAGTATCACGATATATACAAATTTGGGAACAGAGTATGAGTGAAAGCTCCCCATGGCCGGTGTACCTCCAGGTATCAAGTGGGTTGCGTGACGGACATTTTAAGTCCACAAACAATACTAGTTGACGGGATGCCATGGCATGTAAAAGATCTTCGGCTTTTTCCGTTGATTCTGATACATCGCCGAGCGAATCCGATGATGATTCATCGTCTGACGGTGAGCGGAAAATTGAGATCTGCGAATCCGATGCTTCCAGAGACACAGAACTTCCGGAAACTCGAGATACGTCTGATGACTCCTCAGGAGAGGACTCTCCGACACGCGTAAGGGAAATAGTGCCATTACGACGAAGCACCAGGATAAAGAGAGCTGCTCCAGGCTGTTCGATTTGTGATAGTGAGATCAGTAGGGAGTATAGCGAAGAAAACGACGACGACTTACCTCGTCAAACCAAGCGACGCTATTTAGTAACTGCCCCACGTAGTCACATGTGGCACAAGGCCGAATTTAAAGTGGGGTTCACCGAGCCCGTAGGCTCGGCCAAAAAATCTCCGTAGACTCCGCATAAACGGGGTCGGTTCTGTCTACCTCCCCGGACGAAACTGTGCCCTTCTGCATAGCCTTGTCCGGGTTCCTCTCTGCCCGAAGGCAGAGAGTTCGACTAGCGCAGCTGGGAAAGATCCCAACGCGACTCTAAACCAAGCGACAGCGCGTCGCGTGTATTCTACGACGGAAAATGTGGCGAAAAAGAAACTTATTTACCAAACAAAAGGGCACGTATTCCGCATGACATGTTGAAGATGGAATATTTGAATTAAAGAAAAAAAAAACAAGTCCGTCGCAGGAGTCGTTATAAAAGTAGTTTGATATGCAAATTACTGAACATACTATCCCAGCTGTCGACGAATGAAAAAACTGATCGGCCGATAAAAGGAGTTGGTGTTCTCGAATCGGTGAGACAAAATTCGGGTATTTTGGCTACCGCCTTTGTTGGAGACTGAGTTATTTTTCTGATTGGTTACACGCATTGTGATTCGAGAGAGTACCGTCAAATCGAATTTTCAGGATTTCTTTCTGTCCCCGATATTCGAGTCAGTACTTACAGTGATTTTTCTTTGTGTTGTGGAAGTAATCTGCGACAAATACTTCCTTTGCTTTCAGAACGCTTACAATATTTTAATTTCGCGCATGCGCGTTTTTTTGGTTTTTTTTTTTATTTTGTCGGCTGCTCAGTATAGTAGCGTCAGTTGGACGACGTCTGTGAAAAAAAGGGCACTACCTCCTCAAAGTGCGGGATTCCATGTTGAGTCTGAGGCCCTGACCAACACATTCTAGAATTCTTTCTTATCGATATGGTTGGTTGGGTGATTTTGTTTAGCGGCTTATCAATGTCTCTGGGTTAATTAATGCCGAAATCTAAATATTTTGAACGCGATTTTAAGCCTTCAGCTATTGATATTTTGTACATAATTTTATACTTTTCGAATAAACGTATATTTTTTTAAAGTTATAGAGTTTATAGATAAAGTGTATTGTTTGTAATTTTTTAAACGTATTTTTTTACATGGGGTCGATATTTGCCCATATGCGAAACACTAACAAGTGTTATCACCCCCTATCAGGGTGGACCTTGTAACAACAGCAATTAAGAGGTGGTTCCAGTATCCTCAAAGCCTCCAGTCTCTGGAAAAGAGGCCTTGCTGTCAGATGTAGTTTATCGTCATATCCAGGGTAGATTATTAATATAGGAATTCTTCTTTGAGCCTTGTGAACAGGCGCTACAGAATGCTAAACAAAGATGTGTACAAAGTAATATAAAACACATCACTTGAGGATTTTTGACACTAGCAACATATAAAAGAGAAAATAAGAACATAATTAAAATTTTGACCTTCGACACAACTTCGGACTAAAGGTTAGGTGGGATACGCCCATCAATATAGCAAAGCGTGAAGAGGACTTAAGAAAACTATTGTCCTGAAAAAATATTTTAAGCGATTTTTACGTTAGAATTTTTAGGTACCTTAGTGTTGTGAATTCCGGGATGAAATCCGGTACCAATAAATAACAAACGGCAAGAATGAATATAGGAAAATAATGTATTAACGTAATAATACAAACTGGTAATGCAGGTTAGTAGTTCCAGGAATACGGGTTAGTAGCAAAATATCTATACAGTCTTTGGTATTGAAGTATCGCTGTATGACTTCTTACTGAGTCTACGTGCTTGCTCACGGGAACTCTTGATCGCTACGTTCGTTCTGTCTGTCTGTATGTCTGTTACCGTCACACTCTGTTGCTCTCGTCTCTCGGGTCTTCACGTAGCAGTAGTATATGTATATACCGGGTGAGTCCATTTGTATAAAAAGGGGAGGGCCCCTCAACACTTAGTACTAGTGAGCCAGTCAAAATGAGCTGACTCATTTTATATTTCACCAATAGAAGGGTTAACCAATCAGAAGACTCAAAATATTCAATGCGACGTGTATAAAGGCAGCCATGTTTTTTACCGGATATTCACTGACAGCCAGCCTTTGATATCGAAGACTGAAGAATTACTCAACAGCTGCTGGTGGTATTGACGATATAGTCAGATTCAGTAGAGCGTCTGACTCGTGAGTGTTAATCTTTAACGTTGTTCCATTGAACATATTACGTACTGTGCTGTATTCTATATTCATAGACTATGGCGAACATGGTTAATATTTTAATCTTTTAAGATTTTATGAATTTTAATCGTGATTAGAACTGTCTCTTTGGTCAATGAATGCTAATGATTTTCTTATAAGGAACGGCCAATATTAACATTACTTATGAATTCAGAGTCTATAAGAAAGCAAGGATACTATATCGTTTGATTGGTTGCTTTTTCTTCCATGAAGAAGGAATTCACTTTTATAAAGTTTAATCGACGTTATAACTACATGTTCTGTCAATGAATTCTAAAAGTTTCCTTATGAAGAACGGCCAATATTAACTTTACCTATTATAAATTCAGAGTTTATAGAAAAACTAAGATATGTCCTTTCATTGGTATAATTTTCAACGCACTTAAGACGAGGTGTCTATAGCATTTGCTCGACGCTGTAAAAAAAAATCTCTCCTCGCAGCTGTCTCCAATGATACCGAACATGGCCGCCATGTAAAACATAACGGACGGAATAAAATGAAAAACACATTGGGAAATAAATATCAAATTGAAAAACAAAAAAAAAAATGAATAAAAATCCGACCCAGGAAACTGATTAGTTTAATTAAACTTTTCTAATTTGTTCACAGTTTTCAATTTTCTTATTCGAGTCACCCATCGCTGTGGCAGAGACATGACTTGTTTTGCTTTATTTGCATTTTGCTCTTTCCTTTTCTTGTTCCTTATCGAGTGAATTCAGAGATTAAAAATTGGGCGGGAAAAAAGGATGACTGTCAATAAATAACAGAAAAGTTTAAAAAAAAGAAATGCTTAAGCAGCATAAGGCAGTGAAAATCACGTGCTTAAGTCCTTCCACAAAAAAAAAGAGAAATTACTTTAAAAAAATCGAAGAAACATGCATTTAAACCCGCCTCCCCATGAAAAAAAAAAAACGAAAACAAAAATAAATAAATTGATTGAAAATGCCAACGAAATTCATAAGA
Organism: Acanthosepion pharaonis; assembly: GCA_903632075.3. Classification (NCBI taxonomy): domain Eukaryota; kingdom Metazoa; phylum Mollusca; class Cephalopoda; order Sepiida; family Sepiidae; genus Acanthosepion; species Acanthosepion pharaonis. Next base: position 1,220,531 of record CAHIKZ030005072.1, read on the forward strand.
GAATTAAATGAAGCTTGATGCAATCTCGCCTTAGGGCGTTTTTTATCCATTCGAGATGAGATTTCTGAGAAATCTGTAATGATTTAAAAGGTTAAAGAAAAAGGATAAAGCTGTCTATCTATCTATCTATCTATCTATCTATCTATCTATCTATCTATCTCCTTCTCTTCATATCTATCTATCTATCTATCTATCTATCTATCTATCTATCTATCTATCTCCTTCTCTTCATATCTATCTCCATCTATCTATCTATCTATCCATCTATCTATCTATCTATCTATCCATCTCCTTCTCTTCCATCTATCCATCTATCTATCTATCTATCTATCTATCTATCTATCTATCTATCCATCCATCTCTCCATATCTATCTATCTATCTATCTATATATCTATCTCCTTCTCTTCATATCTATCTATCTATCTATCTATCTATCTATCTATCTATCTCCTTCTCTTCATATCTATCTATCTATCTATCTATCTATCTATCTATCTATCTATCTATCTATCTATCTATCTCCTTCTCTTCATATCTATCTATCTATCTATCTATCTATCTATCTATCTATCTATCTATCTATCATCATCCATCTATTCATATCTATCTATCTATCTATTCATCTATCTATCTATCTATCTATCTATCTATCTATCTATCTATCTATCTATCACCCTAATCTATCTATCTATCTATCTATCTATCTATCTATCTATCTATCTATCTATCTATCTATCACCCTAATCTATCTATCTATCTATCACCGTCAGAATTCTTTATTCTTATTCTTATCTATCTGACTTTATACCTATGTCATAATTCCCAAACACTTTAGATTTATCATTTAGTATGAAACTTTCAAAACATTTATTCTAATTATTACCAATAACACGGGACTTCAAATATCCTTCCTATGTAAAAATAACGTAGTTTATGATTTCTCATACCTTCTAGGAGATTGCATCTCCAATATCAACATTAAACTCTTACATCGGCCACACATGTACCTCATCCACCTCGGATTTTGATTTATCACTTGTCAAAACAATTCGTGCATATATCGACCTGCACATGAGGAATAACAAAATTAAAACTATCAACATTAGACAAATGTTATTGGATAATAACAAATACTCTATAGGACCCAATGCAAGGAAAATCGCAAAAGCATAGAAGCTATTATAATATAAAATAAACAGCCCACATTAAAAAAAATACCATTGACTACAGAAGACGATATCTTGAAAGATGTATAAAATATTAATATACGTGAAAAAGCTTATAATATTGATGCATTATTTTAGTGCGATTAGGCTCTCTTTAACTATTAGACTTGAACTGATTTAAACTTCCAGATCCTTATATAATCCCAAGATGTAGCCAACGGAATCTTGCCTACGATATGGACAGCATATGATTCCTGATAATAAACAAAATTGTTGAAAATACCTGAAAAAAACAATAGAACAAATATGAAATCCGGAAAATTTTTCCACATTTTCAATCCCAATATATATTCGAAATTTGGACAAAATACAATAAAATAATTGACAGACCATGTCATTTAAATTTAATCAGATTTGTTTATATATATATATATATATATATATATATATATATATAATATTTATATATTATATGCGCCGTACTTATTAGAAAGCGCTCAATATCAGAGATAGAGCTAACATATTTGGTTGGATTGATGTGAGTTTGTGGCCCTGGGTTTCACGCTTTTGCGATCGTTAGACAAACTGATTAATTTAACAGTATTAACGACATTTAATGGCCTGAATATACAAAAATATGCGTCCTCCGAAAGTTTATTACAAAGAGTGCATTTACTTAAATATTTGTATCTATAAAAAAGAACGTATAAACATAAAAATGTCTTAATATATATATATATATATATATATATATATATATATGTGTGTGTGTGTGTGTGCAGGTATGTAGAAAATAGGAAAGAACACGTTAGGTAAATAACCCAGGGTTCTTTAGTATTTTTGTGTTTATTTTTAAAAAACAGTGCTCCATACAGAAGTAGAGTTTAAATTATAATTATTTTTTTATATGATTCCTTCGCTACAAAAGAGTTCTCATGTTTCAAAAACGAGAGCCGAAACTATCAATATAATTATTAAAATTAAGTTGAATTAAAGTAACAAGCCCCATTTAATCCTCAAGCGAAAATTTAGGAGGCTTGTTTTTGAAAGATGAGAACTCTTATGTAGCGAAGGAATTATATTTTCTTTTTTAAATAATTATAATATATATATATATATATATATATATATATAAGGAAGAGGTTAGTGATTCCAACGAGAGAAAAGTGCGTATATTAAAAAGAAGAGAAGAGAGGTGCCGCAAACGTTCTTGGTTGTAATGTGGATTTTTAAAAAAAAAATATTATGTGTATGTGTATATTGGTTCCATGTAACTTGGGAAGTATGTGTGTGTATGCGTGTGTGTATGTAGGTGGTGGGACGATGTATGTATGTGTATGTATGTGTGTATGTGTACAAATGAGTTTACTAATTCCTCGTAGTTAGACACTATATGTATGGAGGGGGAATATACGCACGCATATATACACGCATGCTGACAGAAACACACGAAAATGGAAACAGATCTAAGAACACAGGAGTCATTAAAACATTAAAAGATAAAATGCCGATAAGTAATTCATCATTTCGCTTGGACCAACCTTAATTGTTTTATGACCCTTCGCGCAAAACACTTCACTGCCTATTCAAGAAAGAAATTCGGATTACTAACACAAAAACAGAGAATGTCTCATATCGAGAATATTTAACATTGAAAAACATAAGAAAAAAATGATTTATTTTTAATGATATGTGGAAATCTCCGCTTTTACCTGAAGACGGTCACGAGACCAGAAACTCGTGTAGCAAAATTATGGAAAATAAAGCATAATATTTAAAAAAAAAAAAAAAAACAGCATTTCAACCAAAAACACTTGCGACACCTTTCTTCTCTTCTCTTTATATATATATATATATATATATATATATATATATATATATATATATATATTACTTTTAAGTATAAGTTATCTTTGGAAGAGTGTTTTCAAGCAGGACCTTGGATTTTTATACTTAACTATATCTGCATGATTTTAATTAAAAAAATATTTCATCCAACTCCTAGTTTCGAATTAACATTTAATTCTTAATATAACCCCAATTTAATGTAATAACTTTAATATCCATTTTTAATTTTATAAAACCTCTTCCCTTTAAGGCTAATACCATCCACCTTTCCCTGACCACTGGCTCGCGACTTTCGTCTGACTAAAACATCGAAATAGGTAAATTCAGTATCAATTTTCTGAATGCTGTCACAGCTGAATCTCTAATTCCGACACGATCTCAGTATACAGTCAGTATACCGGGGTTGAATAAGACTGACAAAGCTTTCGTCGGTTGAAATAGGACTATATCTCATATGAAGTCATTTAAGATTTTTTGGTTTACTAATATATATATATATATATATATATATATATATATATATATATATATATATTATTATTATTATTATTATTATATTATTATATTATATATTATATATATATATATATAAATATTATATATATATATATATATATATATATATATATATATATATATATATATATATATATATATATATATATATATATATATCATTTATATATATATATATATATATATATATATATATTTAATATATACAATATATATGTATAATATCTATCTATATAGATATTTATTATATTACATATTCTTTTTATGATATATTATATATATGATATATATATATATATATATATTATGTTATATATATAATATATAAAATATATAGAATATATATGTATATATATATATAATATATTATATAATATATATATGTATATATCATATATAATATATTATATAATATATATATATATATATATATATATATATATATATATTTATATTTATATATATCTATAATCTTTTACTCTATCCTGTATTCTAAACTATGCCCCGAAATATATAAAATAGCATATATAACGAACTTCGTAAATCGAGCATTCAAAAATTCCTCTTCCCGAAGAATATTTCTAGGCGAACTGAAACACAAAAACAAACACTAGTCAACAATAATTTTCCCAATTACATCATTGATAAGCAAATAAAATTATTCTTAGAAAAATACACGACGCCATTTACAAAAACACAACATAAACAAAACATCAACATATTTTATTGCAACGAGACACACAGTAATTATAAGCAGGATGCATTTTCTATAAGGAAAATCATTAAACACTGGAAACATATAAAGTTCATAATATATTATTGAAAACAGAATACTAACATGGACTAACTATATGATTAAGGACGAAGAAGGACATTTATACTTAATCCAGGAAAAGAACAAGGTTTTATCTGCCTTCCTTTCATCGTCACAAACCGAAATAGCTCCATCAAATCTCAACTAAACTAGCATTGACCAATATAGCGTACCAATTCTAACGCCATGTACAAAACTGTGTTTCTTGTCAAAGAACAATGACCTATATCGGACACACTACTACCTCCTTAAGTATACGTTTTACATGCCACATGTCACAACATTGTGCAATTAATAAACATTTATTTAACTCATAACTTCCAAGAACCTTTAAGGAAAATTCTAGGATACTTTTTCAGGTCACATGGTCTTACACAGCTCGTCTTTAGGGAGGCTTTGCTTATTAATATTTATTCTCCCACAAATCAATCTCACACTATTTAACAGAGGAGACGGATTGTTAAAAGTGTTCTAAAAACAGAAGTCTTGCCCTGGTTAACTGACCGCGCATAGCACGTGACCACCAAGAAGCACACAAACAGCCCAAACTCCACACTGTAAAATTAGTACGTAGCTGACACGCAGAGAATTTCACCATCGAAAAACACATCATTGATAATGGCTAGAGCAGTAGCCGAAACCGCTCGGGACAATAACTATGGTCAATTCCTATATTCCTTAATCCCTGAAAAACGGGAAAATGTTAGATTGCTGGAAAAACGTGATATTTTTAAAAAAAATAAGATCGCATTCATTAGTTTTGAAAAGTAAAGCGTTAAGAGGTCATTTAATAAAAATCGACTGAGGAAACCTAAGGTTGAAACCAAGGTAGTGGATTCAAGCTAAATTTTTATATATATGCTGGACTCTCCCGTCCTTTATCGACGTATAAGTGTCAAGCATCTCAGTTCCTATGAACCGACAGCTAGATACCTGCACATATGTTTTGATTATAATTGTGAAGGCATTGTGCAGAACCAACCAAACCTTTTGAAGAGCCGAATACAGAGACCTGGGGCACTACATGCCACAAAGTCTCCGAACTCCTTCAATTCAGAGTTGTCCTTCTCCTAGACTAGTTACCATCTAAGGTTATAGAACCCAGTCTCTCCTGATATTTACTCATAGCTGGGGGAGGAGAAGAGGATCCATACCTTTTCCAAGGGTATTTGCACGTAAGTGAATAGAATGGATTCGTCTAGAATTCGAACTCGGCTCTCCGATACCTCAGTGAGAGCTACTATTCATTACTCTTCGTAAATACATATATATATATATATATATATATATATATATATATATATATATATATATATATATATATATTATAAAGAATCCCACGTGTGCGATGGATTTCAGTGTGAACTGGTTTTCCGTTTTGGCCAGTTCGCACTCATCATTCCATCTTAAGGTGTTGAGTCGCTTTTACATCAGGTCCATGCAACCTGCGCTTTGTAAACAAAGAGATTGTTTGCTTGAATTGCTGTTGTTGCGCTTCTAGCATCTTTGTTAGTATAATTTTTATAATAATTTTTTTTTCTCCCTGTCCACTCATTCATGTCATCCATGACAGACTTTTTCTTTTTCTTTTCCTCATAATTTTAGTTCCCCGTCAACAGTTCTGAAGAGAGGGGACGAAACCGGTCGACTGGTGTGTGTTTTTGTTTTAAATCTATCATGGCCTACAATATAAAATTTCTTGCTTTTAATGGCTTAATATATATATATATGTGTGTGTGTGTGTGTGTGTGTGTATTGTGTATTTAGGCAGCAGTTCTTCACTTATACATATTTCATTAAAGACAAGCATATATATATATATATATATATATATATATATATATATATATAATGCGATCTACATACAGGCCTGTTTCGCTGTTTCACAGCTATCAGCACAGATAGACATCCGATTGCTTCAAGCCGGGATCGAAACCCGACCGAGTTACTACCCCTGAGCTATCAGCGCACGGCAAAAGGAAATGGAAATTCTATCGTATTATTTTTTACGAATGTATACAAACGCCAAAGAGACATAGTGCTCTATTCATTTTAATGAAGAGCGTTACGTTAGCGAAGATAGCTGCTGTTTCAAATAGATTAGATTATACTCTCTCTCTGAATAGTTTATATATATATATATAACGTTCTTTTTTATAGATACAAGTATTTAAGTAAATGCTCTGTTTATAATAAACAGTATTAAATAACATTTACCGGCCTGAATGTTATTTAATACTGTTTATTATAAACAGAGCATTTACTTAAATACTTGTATCTATAAAAAAGAACGTTAAACATAAAAATGTCTTTAATAAATAAATTGTCGGACTTTGTCCATTTCTTAATATATGACGTCATTTGTTTACATTTGATACGCCCGAGGAGTTATGAATGTACGAGATTCATGGAAGATTGAAGTTTATAAGCAGTAAATTCGACCTTGCCTACCGAACGCTCCTTTGTCCCCGAGTCGGTTAAGTCACATCAGCGTAAATGACGGTTCCGTATAGGATGCAGGTTCGAATCCTGTAAAAGAACGAATATTTTCTATGAAAATTTCTCGGACATTCAGGCCGGTAAATGTTATTTAATACTGTTTATTATAAACAGAGCATTTACTTAAATACTTGTATCTATAAAAAAGAACGTTAAACATAAAAATGTCTTTAATAAATAAATTGTCGGACTTTGTCCATTTCTTAATATATATACATATATAGTTAGATAGATGTATATATTTTATATATAAAGAAATAATCATACATAGAATCAATCTTTATATATAAAATATATGCTGCCTAATTTAATATGTTATATATATATATATATATATATATATATATATATATATATATAACTATTCTAGTGAAACCATCTAAACAATACCCACAAACTAGACGAAAAATTACAAGAAACCTAACAATTGTATACATGCCACACACAGAAAAAAACATGACACCCATCATTTATTACAAAAATTTAGGGACACCCAACTACAGCACACCAGTGATAAACAAAAATCAACGTTGTCAATAAATTTGCTTTACCACATAATAATAGTAACAATAATTCCAACAACATTGGATACACAACTAATACATTATCGCACCGATGAACTTGCCATTTATTTCTCAATAATTAAATTAAATCATAATGAAATGATATCTTATGAACTGCAAAAAAAAAAAAAAACGCCTCCAAATACCAGAAGGATTAAGCATAACAAAATATCTAACAAAAATATTATCAATTTTACAAATAACCATGATGCATATATTTCAGAAAAAAATGTGTAAACACATAAAAGAAAACAAACGTCATGATAACTCGAGCTTACATGTGAAAACGTGACACTATCAAAAAATAGACATGACACGTGAAAACGTGATACTATAAAAAAAGACATGACACGTGAAAACGCGATACTATCAAAAAATAGACATGACACGTGAAAACGTGATACTATAAAAAAATAGACATGACACGTGCAAACGTGATACTTTCAAAAAATAGACATGACACGTGAAAACGCGATACTAAAAAAAAAATAGACATGACACGTGAAAACGCAATACTATAATAAATAGACATGACACGTGAAAACGTGATACTCTAAAAAAAATAGACATGACACGTGAAAACGCGATACTATCAAAAAATAGACAATGACACGTGAAAACGCGATACTATAAAAAATAGACATGACGTGTGAAACGCGATAATTGAAAAAACGATGAAACTAATATAGAAAAAATACTCTGTCAATTATTTTTGCAACTCGAAATTATTCAGATATGGGACAATTTATAGTCAGGCATTCACTGGAGACAACGATAATTTTTTTTAAGAACAAATATTTAATTAAATCTTGTATAAGTGAGGCATTGCTGCCCAATTATATCAACTATATATAATCAGTAGACACATGGTAAATAATTTATAAACAAAGGTGTCGTCAAACATTTTGCGACCAGAGACGCCCCCTCTTTTGTTTCTCTTCCTTCTCCAACGACCCCCACCCATTTAAAATGTCTTTGAACTCGCACTGATGTTGGCAATTAAAATGTTAACCAAAATCTATGAAATGTTAAAAGATTTGGATCAGGTTCAAAATCCCCACACCATTGTCGGGTTCAGAATCTGAAAGACAAAAATCAATTAAAAAAGAGCAGGCAGTGCTCAATGTAGCATTAAATATGTCTCATCAAAATAAGTTCAAAGCTACTTGGATCAATGTAACTAAGGCTTTTGATTGTGTTGATTGTAGAGCTCAGTGTCTTTCTTTCATCTGAACTGAAATTTAGTTCAGTGTCATTCGCACACTCACCCCCGTTCGATCCCTTGACTATCATCAATACTCTTGAAATCCTCATGAATATATATCTAAACAAATTTGACTATAACGACAAAGTAGTAATCTAACGCCTAATCGACCCTCTGCCGAAAAATTTCTATGTCGACTCGGCTACGCTGCATCGGCCACGCCGAATCAGCGGCGCCAAATGGGCTACGCCGCGATGTCCCATTCCCTTCTATCTTCGCATGATGAGAATAATATTGCCGAAAATGTCAGATATGTGTCATAAGAATAAGCACTACATAGAACTGGTAATAACAATAAAAAAGCAACTGCTGAAGTTTCCGAGAGACATCATCAGGAAAGAAAGCTTGGTGAATTTAACACGCACAGAACACGCAGAAGGCGAATGAAACAAGGAGATATAGTGAGTCACTATCTCTTTAAGTTTGAACAAATGAATGAGAGACAAAGTAAGGCTAAGAAAAGTAGTTGCAAAGATGTTAAGACTACGAATTGGTGATGTACCAGTAGCTTCCACGATCTGAACGGGCATATTAAAGAACAAAGTACATGCATGTGTACTTGTAAAATCTAAGTGTGGAAAATAATATGTGAGCCCGAGAATATGTGTTTTTCTGCTTTTACTTGCTTTTTAATATTTCTTTCATACTTTCTTTAGATTTTTGAAACGGTCATATTTTCCCTTCAGTTTGCCACGCACATTTCAACGTCTGTGTACTTTGAGATCTCAATCAAGGTACACAATATAAAACCAGAATCAAAGAATCCTCTCTCTTTGGGGAATTTACAGAAACCCAGAAAGCACTGGTTGAAACGTTATTTCCTTTATTAGATTAAAGAAATTAATCCTCATGACTATCAATCCGAGACTCCATTTTTTTTTCTTTCTTTTTCTTTTCTTATTTTCTTTCATTATTCAAATTCTTACGCCATTCCTGAACTAATTTGACTACTAAACGAGAGAGAGAGAGAGAGAGAGAGAGAGAGGGAGAGAGAGAGAGAGACGGAAAGAGAGAGAGAGAGAGAGAGATAGGATAGACAGAGAAAAAGCAAATTTGACTATAATGACGAAATAGTAATCTGACGTCCCTCTGCCGAAAAATTCCTATGTCGACTCGGCTACGCTGAATCGGCCACGTATAATTAGCGATGCCAAATGGGCTATGCTGGAACGTCCCATTCCCTGAAAAAAAGGGGATTGTTATCTGAAAATCAACTTGGAACAACTAAAATAGAGTAAGCAATGCTCAATGTGACATCGAATAAATCTCATCAAAATAAATTTAAAACTACTCGGATAGAATGTAACTAAGGCTTTTGATTTTGTTGATCGTCAAACTCAGTGCCTTTCTTTCATTTGCACCGAAGAATACAACATAGTTGTATGCTAATTAAAATTTAATTCAATGCCATTCGCATCCTGACCCTCATTCGACTCCTTGACTATCGTCGAGCTCCTGGAACTACTCGTACTCCGTTTGACAACTCCTGAGATAGACTTTTCATTCATACTTCAGTAAAACATCTTCCATCGAATGTACGTTTTCAGATGCGTGAGAAAAATGCAATTATACTTTTAAATCAATTATGCTTCACCGTTCCAAGACACCGTTACCTTCTTCTTACTTGGCTTGTCTACCATTCATGACCCAGACGCAACCAGATTTACTGTTCACTTTGATCTCAGTTTTATTAATTTGTATCATTTGCTGAGTTCCATAATTCAATCGGTCAATTTAATTTAGATTCATTTTCTTTTTGTTTCCATCATCGTTGTTATTAATAGATCGCGGCATCTATCAGAGATGAAATGGCCTACGAGTTATCTGCCCTTGGTTTAAGCAATTTCTTAAATCACGACATCTATAAGAGAGAGGAAATTTAAAACTTTATTATTGGATTATTTCAAAATTTTATGACATCACCAGATAACTATTAATGTCAACAACTGAGCACAAATAGTTATTAATTTTAAAAATTTTTTAGTAATTAATGTATAATTTTAAATTTATTAATAAAATCAGAAAAATAAGAATCACTTTTGTATCGGAATTTTGGCAAAAATTAGCAAAATTAAGATAGCAACAACTTAGAAGAAAAAACATAACGTCCTTCGCAACAGTCTTTTTTTATAATCTTCTTTAAAAAACATCGTATTTTAAATATTGCATCATGTGATATTCCTTTTATCAGGCCTTTTATAGATCACGACATCTATTAGAGACATGAAATGTAAATTTTTATTATTGCATTATTCTAAAATTTTAACAAATCAGCAAATAGCTGTTCATGTCCGACAACTGAGCACAAATAGTTATTAATAAAAAAATTAATAATTAACGTATAATATTATCCATAACTACATGTACAAAATGTCGATTTTGATAAAAGTTACAAAATAACCCTAAATACGTAAAAAAAAATGCATATATTGTCGGAAATTCCTTTTTGTGCTATGTTATTATGCTTATTAGCTTATAATACTGAGTAAAACTTTTCATGCATTAAAGTATATTTAATCATATCACCCTAATAGCTATCACGTGGTGTAAATAAATATTTATTTAGTTACTATCTTCTATTGTTTTCAAGCAAATAAAACCGATATATCTAAGTTAAAAGTTAAGTTGTAAATTTTGAATGAATAAAGTCCTTCAAGAAAAATGGCAAAGAAATGAGGCTAAATAGTTTTTGCGGCCTCGCTTTGAAAAACCAGACGTGGCAAAAACTCAGCCTCCCACGTCTGACTGCAACCCCACAAACGCAGATAATTTTATTTATTTTTCCACAATATTGCTATTTGTGGTATGTTATAATGCTTATTACTGAAACAATAATAATACTGAATAATTTTTTAAACATTAAATTATATTTAATCACATCTACCTCATAGCTGTCACTTTCTGTAAATAACCCCTAATGAATCATATATATATATATATATATATATTAAGTACACCAAGAACCAAGCTTAAATACAACCGATGCTACTGAACAGGAATTCATATCCGTTAAAAATATCCAACTGCACTAACTAAATAAATAAATATTGCTGGATATTTCATAATCTCTATTTTACAGTTAGAGTTAAAAAAAAAAAAGAAAAAAAAGTAAAAGGGAGATTTTTATCAGAAAACCAACTTGGAATAATTAAAGAGGAGAAAGCAATGCAAGAATTTGGGTTCTGTTTTATTTTTTCTTTCTTTATTTCGTAGTTTCTTTCATTCCTTCTGTCTTACTTTCTATCTTCCTGTGTCTCTGTGACTCTTGCTGTCTTTCTTAAGGAATTTCCGATAAAAGAAAGACTCTGAGCATGACGCTCAGAGTCTTTCTTTTATCTGCAGCGAGGATCGCAACATAAATGTACCAGAAGTAAAATTTAGTCAATTCCTATTCGGTCACCGACATCCATTCGACCTCTTCACTATCACCGATCCCCCGGAACTCCCTATCAAATCCTGGGGGGAGGGGCTCGCTTGGACCCCGGTCGACGAAGGTGAAAAAATATAGGAAGTTATGAAAATAGAATGAAAAATTATAATATTATCCGCAAAATGTAGGAAAAAAAAATGTCAGAAATCTCTACTTGCGCTAAAGTTATTCATAAGATCCGTTCGCCCTAACATTATAGTTATTTGTTAAATTAATAAAATTAAAAAAAAAAAAAATGGTAGAAGATATTTTATCGAAACCATCTAAATTTGGTACCCTTATTTAAAATTCCGGATGGCTGTCATGTCTTTGACCGGTTGTTTAAAACCAACCATTCCCACTACACTCTAACCTTACATTAAACTTTTGCCTTTCGATTGAGTAGAAGCCGTTACACGCTTTCCGATTTTAGCGTGCCAGTTGATGTCAAATCATCTTCTTGATTATCGGTTGAGTGTCCTCACCATATTAGTAAGGCCCCACACGCGAATTTAAATTTGGAATGTGCATGAAGGGTGGTGGCAATAGCTAATTCAGGAAGGAAAGAGGTAGAAATTTCGATGGGAAGTACTGGTGGGGACATTGACTAATGCATTCCAGCGAGCTGCAGGACCCGGGAATACAGGGTCTGGGGAAGGTATTTGATGGTTCATACCGTGGCAATCGATACGAAATATCAATTATGTACAGGCAAGTGATCTTGACCAATTCATAACCTGTCTGCCCTCTTCAGCTTCACACTATCCTACCTTGCCCCCCACCTCCCGACCCCAACAAAGCCAGCATTTAGAAATTTCCCGTTCAGTTCCGCCATGAATAAAAGATCAGGTCAAATCATGGAATTGTGGAAACCTCAAAAGTGAATAAGAAAAAAAGGAAGGAAGGAATAAAGAAAGAAAGAAAGAAAGAAAGAAAGAAAGAAAGAGCGAATACAATAAATTCAGAACTTGAATAAAGACAAAAAGAAGCAACTATATGAAGACGAACTGAAACAAAAAAACAAAGAAAGAAAGAGAAAAGAAAGAGAGAGAGAAAAAGAAAGAAAGAAAGAAAGAGAGATAGAGAAAAAAAAGAAAGAGAGAGAGAGAAAAACAGACAGAAAGAAAGTAAGAAAAGCAAAGATAAAAAGAAAGACAAAAAGACAGCAACAGAAAGAAAAAAGAAAGACAAACAAAAAGGGGGAAAGGCTTTAAGAAAGAACGAAAGAAACATAGGGAGTAAGAGAGGCAGAAATAAAGAAAGAAAAAGAGAAAAAGACAGAAAGAAAGAAAGAAAGAAAGAGAAAAAGAAAGAAAGAAAGAGAAAAAGAAAGAAAGAAAGAGAGAGAGAAAAAGAAAGAAAGAAAGAAAGTAAGAGAGATAGAGAAAAAAAAGAAAGAGAGAGAGAGAAAAACAGACAGAAAGAAAGTAAGAAAAGCAAAGATAAAAAGAAAGACAAAAAGACAGCAACAGAAAGAAAAAAGAAAGACAAACAAAAAGGGGGAAAGGCTTTAAGAAAGAACGAAAGAAACATAGGGAGTAAGAGAGACAGAAATAAAGAAAGAAAAAGAAAAAAGACAGAAAGAAAGTAAGGAGGGAAGGAAGATAAGTAATGAAAGAAAGAAAAAGAGACAAAGAAAGAAAGAGCGACAGAAACACAGGAAGATAGAAAGTAAGACAGAACGAATGAAAGAAACTATGAAATAAAGAAAGAAAAAATACAAAAAGAAACACAAAAAGACAAAAAGAAAGAAAGAAAGAGAGAGAGAGAGAGAGAGAGAGAGAGGCAGAAACACAAAAAGACAAAAAGAAAGAAAGAAAGAAAGACAGAGAGAGACAGGCAGAAACACAAAAAGACAAAAAAAAAAGATATAAGGAAAGGTAAATCCAGAAGGAACGACAAACAGAAAAACAGAAAGAAATGTAAAGGCAGAAAGAAAGAAAGAAAGAAAGAAAGAAAGAAAGAAAGAAAGAAAGAAAGAAAGAAAAAGAAAGAGAGAGAGAGAGGGAGAGAGAAAGACAGGCAGGAACACAAAAAGACAAAAAGAAAGACAAAACGAACGACAAACAGAAAAACAGAAAGAAAAGTAAAGACAGAAAGAAAGATAGAAAGAAAAGTAAAGACAGAAAGAAAGATAGAAAGAAAAGTAAAGACAGAAAGAAAGATAGAAAGAAAAGAAAAGAAAGAAAAGACAGAAAAGTAAAGACAGAAAGAAAGATAGAAAGAAAAGTAAAGACAGAAAGAAAGATAGAAAGAAAAGTAAAGACAGAAAGAAAGATAGAAAGAAAAGTAAAGACAGAAAGAAAGATAGAAAGAAAAGTAAAGACAGAAAGGGGGGGGGGCAAAGATAGAAAGGAAGACAGAAGGACAGAGAGACAGAAAGCCAAAAAGACAGAAGTCGAATATAAAAAAAGAAGGAAAGTAAGAACGGCAATAAAGAGAACAAGTTACATGAATAAAAACACGGGACACAAAGGGAAAGAAAGAAAAAACCTGAATACAAAGAAAGCAAAAGAAGAGAAATAGAAGATTTGAAATGAAAAAAAGGACGTGAAAAGAAAAAAAGAAAAAAACCTTTTTTATGTTTGCAAAAATATTTCTCCATTTTTCATATTGTCTCATCCTTACTCCTATGGCATCCTTCTGGAAGTGTCAAAAATTGACTTTCCTAGACATCATAGCTCGCGACTTGGGGTTGAATATTGGGGATTTGGAGTCAGTAATGCTGAACCGAACAGTGTGGAAAGGGATTGTCAAAGGAGTTCCGACCAAATGTTGGGATATCGAAGGATAATGATGAATATTATGTACAGGGTGTCCATAAAGTCTGTATGCAATTTAAAATACTTAAGTATTTTTCAATTGCACACATACTTTATGGACACCATGTATAATAATAATAATAATAACAGTTCCGACCAAATGTAGGGATATCGAAGGATGATGAATATTATATACAGGGTGTCCATAAAGTCTGTATGCAATGTAAAATACTTAAGTATTTTAAATTGCACACATAGTTTATGGACACCATGTATAATAATAATAATAATAATAATAATAATAATAATAATAATAATAACTGCCACCTAGCGGTCAGTAAAATCGTTTCATCCTTACCCCTATGGCATCCTTCTGGAAATATCTTCTCACGAGAATTGACCTTCCTTGACACTATTGCTTGGGACTCAGGGTTGAACATTGGTAATCTAAGGACAGCAATGCAGGACCGGACAGTGTGGAAAGGGACTGTCAAAGAAGTTCCGGCCAGCCACAGGGAGATGGAAGCATTATGATGAATAATATTAGCCATGTCCTTGAAAGAAAACATTCAGCACTCATTTCCCTTGCAGCCACGATCGGTTGAAATTTATAAAATCTTCTTCCTATTGAGATAATTTTTCAGGGAAACAGGTTTTTACCTTGTTCTAACTTCCTTGCTAAACTTTAATTTATTTGGCTTACGGTCATATCACACCGGTTGTCTTTCGATAAATGAAGTTAAGCAACATTGAACCTGGTCAGAGAAATCAGAGACGTGTTCATATTCCAGCCTGGTTCGTTTTAATTCATTACTTTCAAGTACCCTTGGTAAAGTTATAGATATACCTTTTTACTAAGCCATGAGTTAAATTATAAGACTTGCATCTAAAATTTGTTTTCTCCAAAAGGTTCTTACAATCCAAAAATATATTTCGATCATGAATAATCTTTAAAAGGTTGATAAGCCGTAATATATATATATATATATATATATATATATATATATATATATATATATATATATATATATATATATATAACGTAAATCAATCATTCATTCAGTTAGATTCATTAACCTTCATATTAGTTTCGACTAGAGATTTCAAGAGACATCACTTTTTTCCATCAGGTGTAAAACGGTTAGATACCATTCAATTAGAGTTAAAATAAAAATACGTAATTCTGGTTACTCTATGGAGAGAAACCTTCACAAAAGTCTGACAAGTACGCATGCGCATGACTTTTTTTGCAATTGACTTTCTTAGGGCGACCAGGAATTTGAACAACATATTTGTTTGCTCCTTTTGATATCATTCCAAGCGCCATGATAGGAATATTATTTCTTCTTCTTCTTCTTCTTCTTCTTCTTTATTATTATTATAGGTTCCTACCTGCCGAAGGCCATAATGTCCTTTTCCCACAATTCTTTGTCCAGTACCTTCCTTTAGATTGTCCCTCTGTGTGACTTGTAGTCCACAATCTCGCGGAACTATCTTTGGTGTTTCCGCTTCAGGAAGTCGTGCAACATGTCTTCATAGACGGAATCGATATTCTCTGATGTTCTTACTTTCGTCACGTGACTGTCCACGTTTCGATTCCACAGAAAACCACCGATTCAAGAATCTTACCGATTTTCCTCTTGGCAGTTTCGTCTTATCATACAGGTTATCAGTTCACACCGAAACCTTTCCAGTGTTCACCTGAGTATCGGAACTATTCACACATCCTCGTAAGAACTTTACGTCTTCAAGGTATTATGCTGGTCTTGATTTGATGTTGATCTGAGACAGGGATTCCCATCATCACCCACTTTCACATGGAAAAACTTTCTGCCGCCTATCTGTGTAGTAAATATTCAATAGCATACCAAAATTGTTTGGTAAAAGTTTGTTACTGGTTCATAAATTGACTATGATATAGTAAAATACACTAAAGGAAGGTGAAAAATGACGCTGACTTATGTTGCGGCTGCTACTACAGTATTAACAGACGAAAGCAATCTTGCCTATTAAAACCTAAACCAGGTGTAACAGCAAAATTGCTCAATTGCTAGATTAAGTTCTGAACTGTTGTCTCTTAGAAATGATTAAATATATCTTACTGGAAATCTCCGAGTTTTTTTATAGAACTATTGGACTCTCTTTTGATCAATAAGAATGTATAATTAACTCTCCAATCTTAACAGAGAAATCGTGATGAAATCGATCATAATGAAAATGAAATGTTCATCATTAATTAATCATAGCTAAAGATCGGAAGCTCATCAAGGATTTAAATTAAGTTCAAATGTATATATATCCTTCTAGAATCATTTTGCAACTTATTCAAGATGATCTTCGCCCTCTCTAACATTCTAACTTTCTGTTCTGGAATAACAAGGTGACTCACAGGTTTCACGTAAGATTTCATTATCAACTCTTTTTCCGCTGCGCTTTTTGTCTATCATAACTGAAACTCCTCTCTCATGGGACAAATGACTTATAAATCTTTTTTTCTACTTGATCTCTTTATCTTTAAATTGAAATGATGATCCCCCTTGTTGCTGTGACCTCCTGATCCAGTTTTCTTTTCTACTTTTCCCGTTTTTTTAAATTATTCACTGTTCTCTTGATGGTTCCTGAATAAACCTTAAAGATAGAAGCCAGAATATGAATGTTCGTACCTTTAATGAAGGCCTGAATGATCGTTTTCCTCTCAACATTGCTCAATTGGAAAGACAGTGTGTCTGACAAAAACAATTTTAACCTTTTTTTATCTGAATAATTTCTCATATATATATATATATATATATATATATATATATATATATACCGGGTGAACGGTAAACTTGTCCAAATCTTGTAACAACAAAATGGTTCAATGGCTCTGAACCTTTGTATTTTCGAAATGATTAAAGATATCTTACTGGAATTCTCTGAGGTTTTTATAAAACTCTGACACTACTTTGAACAATAAGAATTTATTTAGCTCTAAGTTGAAATGATGATCCCTCTTGCTGTTTTGACATTCAGATCCATTTTTCCTCTTTACTCTTCCCTCTTTTTTAAACTTATTCATTGATATCTTGAATGAACTCTGAACATGGAAACCAGAGTATGAAGGTTGGTAATATTACTGAAAGTCTGCGTGATCTTTCTCCTCTCACCATTGCTCACTTAGGAAGACAGTGAGGCTGACACAAAATAATGTTAACCTGTTCTCTTTCTAGCTGAATAACTCAAAGTGTTTTTCAGTGATTCTTATGACAAATGGAGTCAAGATGGCTAAATTTCATTTTGACGTCTTTTTTCACTGCTCGTTTGGACTGTCAAAACTGAAACTTCTCTCTCATGAGACAAATATCTTATAAATATTTTTTTCTATTTGATCTCTTTATCTTTAAATTGAAATGATGACCCCCCTTGTTGCTGTGACCTCCTGATCCAGTTTTCTTTTCTACTGTTCCCTTTCTTTTTAATTATTCACTGTACTCTTGATGGTTCCTGATAAACTTTGAAGATAGAAGCCAGTTCGTACCATTAAAGAAGGCCTGAATGATCGTTTTCCTCTCAACATTGCTCAATTGGAAAGATAGTGTGTCTGACAAAAAACAATTATAACCTTCTATTTTTTTAGCTGAATAACTTCTCATGAATATATATATATATATATATATATATATATATATATATATATATATATATATATATATACTATACTGTTTCGGAAAACCCTCGAATTTTTGATTTGCCAATAATCAAATCAATCTCGATGGAACAAAAGGTTTAAAAAAAGAAAGAGCTAGAAACATGAAAGTCTGTCGAAGAAAATCGCACAGATACAGGTTTAAAGCCCAAAGAAAAAACCCCGATATGAGTAAACAACTAACAAAAGAGCTCAATACAACCGTAGAGCAGACAATTCCACCTTAATGTTCGTATTTTATTTTGTATTATCCCCTCCACTTTTTGTTGAATATATCTTTAAAGGTGGTTTGTGTTTGTGTTTGTGTTTGTGTGGTTCTTTCTTTGGTCACATGGTATAATTTTTGGTTATCGCCTATAAATATGCGTTTCCCTTTGCCTCTGTAGACAACTTTCCCTGACGATCCGTTTAGGTGAAACCTAGGTAGGTTTTTCTGGCTCATTAGGTTTATCTATCTATATATATATATATATATATATATATATATATATATATATATACCGGGTGAACGGTAAACTTGTCCAAATCTTGTAACAACAAAATGGTTCAATGGCTCTGAACCTTTGTATTTTCGAAATGATTAAAGATATCTTACTGGAATTCTCTGAGGTTTTTATAAAACTCTGACTCTACTTTGAACAATAAGAATGTATTTAGCTCTAAGTTGAAATGATGATCCCTCTTGCTGTTTTGACATTCAGATCCATTTTTCCTCTTTACTGTTCCCTCTTTTTTAAACTTATTCATTGTTATCTTGAATGGACTTTGAACATGGAAACCAGAGTATGAAGGTTGGTACTATTACTGAAGCCCTGCATGATCTTTCTCCTCTCACCATTGCTCACTTAGGAAGACAGTGGGGCTGACACTAAACGATTTTAACCGGTTCTCTTTCTAGCTGAATAACTGAAAGGGTTTTTCAGTGATTCTTATGACAAATGGTGTCAAGATGGCTAAATTTCATTTTGAAGTCTTTTTTCACTGCTCGTTTGGACTGTCATAACTGAAACTTCTCTCTCATGGGACAAATGTCTTATAAATCTTTTACTAATTGATCTCTTTATCTTTAAATTGAAATGATGACCCCCTTGTTGTTGTGACCTTCTGATCCAGTTTTCTTTTCTACTGTTCCCTTTTTTAAAAAAAATTATTCACTGTTGATGGCTCCTGAATTAACTTTGAGGATAGAAGTCAAACTATGAATGTTCGTACCATTAATGAAGGCCTGAATGATCGTTTGTCTCTCAACATTGCTCAATTGGAAAGACGGTGTGTCTGACAAGAAAAACAATTTTAACCTTCTCTCTTTTTAGCTGAGTAACTCAAAGTGATTCTTATGACAAATGGTATCAAGATGGCTAAACATCTTATCTGATAACATGGAAAAAGGAATCTCAATTAGTTTAGTGATTTCTTTTAGATATTAAACAGTTTGTGGGATGGACAATTAAACTGTTACAGGATTTGGATACTTTTGGTGTTACACCCTGTATAATAGATAATATATATAATAATATATATATAAAATTATATGTATAAAATATATAATAATAATATAATAATATATATATACAAAAATAATATATATATATATATATATATATATATATATATATATATATATAAAATGATAAATAAATAATATATATATATATGTAAAAAAAAAGAACAGTAAGATATATATAATCCGGTGTTCTTATTAATATTTTTTTTTTTTATTTTTACAAAACAGTGCTCAATGTAAATTTACAGAGTATACATATTATGAATTAACTGATTTAAAATATGATTTCTTCGCTACACAGTAATAACCATGTTTCAAAAACTGAAGCTAAAAGTTTCAAATTTAATTATATAATTAAATTAAAATCTTTAGTTTTGTTTCATCTTGAAGCGAATTTTGGAATTTCAAAGAAATTTTCAAATTTCGAAGAAACCATATTTTAAATCAATTAATTTATAATATATAATATATTTATAAATATAATATAATATAATATAATATATATATATATATATATATATATATATATATATATATATATATATATATTAAGTATATAATTTAATTTTATGGTCAATGTTAGTTTTATGCTTAGGTATAAGGCTGCAAGTGTTGACAAAAATTAAACGACTTTTGAACATAATGATAAAATTAAAAAAAAGAATATACACTATTAGCAACCAATAACAATTTAAAGAATATTTTTGTTGTTCTTGCTCTTCCGTATATGATTTATTACCGGAAAATGTCATTTCGTGTGAAGAATGATTTGAAAGTTAATAACTCTTCACAAACTATAGAAAATTCCTAAACATTCTTTGTCTCCGGGGATATTTATATCTTATTTCAGAATATGACGCAGTTATTCCGAATTTACCTCCTGTTTCATTTTTTTTATTATTTACATTATTCGGACTATTGCCCTTATCTGTGTCGCCATATTTATTACAACATTTCAGCCGTTGTACGCTCCGGCCTTCTTCAGGTGGTAGGAATGAAGAACTGAACCCTTTATTTCGCTCACTGGGGTTGACTGTTCTAGTTCAACGCGCCATGTTAAATGGATGCCACTTATAAGGTATCTCCGGTTAATTCCCCTCTGCAAATCCTCCACTGCCTTAACCGAGTATTGAACTCTTTGGTCCTGTCACTGGATCTAACCACCGCCTATATCCACTGTGCCATGTGTCCTTAAACGTTGTAATAAATATGGCGACAAAGATGAGGTCAATAGTCCGAATAATGTAAATAGTGTACATAATACCTCATCTCAGAAATATAGACAGATACTGAAAGGCCGAAACGCTGTAATAAATATGGCGATAAAGATGAGGACAATAGTCCGAATAATGTAAATAGTGTAAATAATACCTCATCTCAGAAATATAGATAGATACTGAAAGGCCGAAACGTTGTAATAAATATGGCGATAAAATTGAGGACAACAGTCCGAATAATTTAAATAGTGTACATAATACCTCATCTCAAAAATATACACAGATACTGAAAGGCCGAAAAGTTGTAATAAATATGGCGAAAAAGATGAGGACAATAGTCCGAATAATGTAAATAGTGTACATAATACATCATCTCAAAAATATAGACGGATACTGAAAGGCCGAAACGTTGTAATAAATATGGCGATAAGGATGAGGACAATAGTCCGAATAATGTAAATAGTGTAGATAATACCTTATCTCAGAAACATAGACAGAGACTGTTTCATGTTTATTTATTTTTTTATATACTGGTTCATTGCATATCACCTTTAAATATTTTTCTGGGAGCAGATGTTGAAGTATCTTTTTAATATTCGAAATCATATATCGTCCATCAAAATTTCCAGTCGTCCACTATTTTCTGTTCAGTTGCTCATCGCCCACCCAACAGTTGTAATCGCCCGCGGGTGGGCGATACCACACACGTAGGGAAAGCTTGATTTGAGAGATCCCGATCGCTAATAGTGACATATTCAGTTTTCTCCTAATTTATGTACAGTCTCATTTTAACAACTAAGATCTCGACTTGCCAGTTAATGATAAAACGAGAATTTAAACTCTTATATTTAACATTATTTTCCTTTCCCGATTTTATACCCAATACATGTTCCAAAAGCCTCTCAAGGCAGAGGGTTATTAATGAGGCAGAGTTAACGTCATATCTGGAGGGAGTAAGTTGACCAGATTCAGATGATATTAGACCAAGTATAGGGCAAGGCTGCCCAATCCTTACTGCCTGGCCTCGACACAAAGAAAACACTTACACAACCTTCATTCATTACTCCTCTTAATTCCTTGGGGAACAGGGCCGCAACAACACCTCTCCAACGGATTCGGTTCCGGAAAATCCTCTTCAGCTCGGCCCATGTCGTGCCAGCTTCCTTCCCGGGGGATTTTCACCAGTACGCGTCGTACGCTCCACTTTAGAAGACGCTTTCTCGGCCATGTTGTCTGAAGATATCGTTGAGGTTTCTGTAACAGCTAGTTTTTAAGTGTGTAGGTTGTTAGCCTACGGCACATTCCCTAACCTGGAGGGCCAAGGTGACCCTTTCATCTGGCTCGAACCCCACAGACCTTTTAAGAATGGTTAGACCTGCTAAGAGCCGAAGCCCCCGTCCACTTATCACTGGGGTGTCAATGAATCCCGCAAGACTTCCTGCCACACGCCATCAGGACGGTACACAGCGTAGGGGCTGATGAATTATTTTCTACCTTGCTATTCTTATCTCACGGAGGGAACATAGCCAGCCTTTCAATACTATACAACTATTACTATGACAGATATTCGGACGAATTAACTTCCTTAGTCCCAACAGCCCGAACGTTTAAACCTCGATCCCACGATGGATGCTCTTGATTGGAAAACCAACCCAATTCTATTCGTGTTTTTTCATATATGTAAACTATAATAATAAACTATTATCCACCGTATTGTTATACGAACTTTAAGCAAAATGGGTACAATATCTAGAAAACAAGTCGGCACAATTTCACACCGTATTTTTAAACTATCGCCATCTTTTTTTTCTATATTTGCAATATAATTACAAACTATTATCTTGGAAATTCAAAATTTTACTGAGACATGTTTGAAAGTATTTAAGAATCCATCTGAAATCGAGAAAATACGAACTTTAAGCAAAATGGGTACAATATCTAGAAAACAAGTCGGCACAATTTCAAACCGTATTTTTAAACTATCGCCATCTTTTTTTTCTATATTGGCAATATAATTACAAACTATTATCTTGGAAATTCAAAATTTTACTGAGACATGTTGGAAAGTATTTAAGAATCCATCTGAAATCGAGAAAATACGAACTTTAAGCAAAATGGGTACAATATCTAGAAAAATGTCGACACAATTTCAAACCGTATTTTTAAACTATCGCCATCTTTTTTTTCTATATTGGCAATATAATTACAAACTATTATCTTGAAATTCAAAATTTTACTGAGACATGTTTGAAAGTATTTAAGAATCCATCTGAAATCGAGAAAATACGAACTTTAAGCAAAATGGGTACAATATCTAGAAAAATGTCGACACAATTTCAAACCGTATTTTTAAACTATCGCCATCTTTTTTTTCTATATTGGCAATATAATTACAAACTATTATCTTGGAAATTCAAAATTTTACTGAGACATGTTGGAAAGTATTTAAGAATCCATATAAAATCGAGAAAATACAAACTTTAAGCAAAATCGTCATAATAATTAGAAAACGTCGACGTTAAATCAAGAGATATATTGAAACGTACGCCTTCCTTATTCATACATTTAAACTATAATGATAAACTAACATTGTGGAAAATACAAATTTCACTGATATATGATGGACAATTTCCAAGTCTCCATCTGAAACCAGGAAAAAAGAAACAGAACAAAAAGAAAACTTATATTTAACACCAGGAAGAGATAGTGACATTTTTAGGGCACGTAATGAGGAAGGATAGCTTAGAGAACCAGATACTCACAGGACAGATTCAGCGAAAGAGGGACAGAGAAAAGCAACATAGTTGATTAGTTTGAGTAAAAGGATGGCAGAACAGGGTTTGGGAGGAATAACAAAAATAAAAAAAAAACTTATTAAGAGTTACAAGAAACAGGTAGATGTGGAGGGCCATGATCGCCTACGTTTTGAATGGACACAGCACATTCAAAAAAATGAATTAGCTTGAGTAAATGGATGGCAGAACAGGGTTTGGAAGAAATAACAAAGAGACAAAACTTATTAAGAGTTACAAGGGACAGGAACGTGTGGAGGGCCATGATCACCTACCTCCTGAATGAACACGGCGCATTCAAAAAGAAGAATTAGCTTGAGTAAATGGATGGCAGAACAGGGTTTGAGGGAAATAACAAAAATAAAAAAAAAAACTTATTAAGAGTTACAAGAGACAGGTAGATGTGGAGGGCCATAACCGCCTACGTCCTGAATGAACACGGCACATTCAAAAAGAAGAATTAGCTTGAGTAAATGGATGGAAGAACAGGGTTTGGAAGAAATAAAAAAAAGACAAAACTATTATAATAGTTACAAGGGACAGGAACGTGTGGAGGGCCATGATCACCTACCTATTGAACTGTGGTTAGTAGGATATGGTTTAACTTCGAAATTAGGTGAAGCATCCCGCCTGGTTTGCTTTTTAAAAAAAATCATAGCTGAGCTGAGAAAATTAGAGTGATACGTTAGCCTTCTGACTTTCCTGTGTAGTACTTCTCCAAGATCAGTCGATATTCCAGGCATGGTCGAATAAATATCCAATAATTATTCTCTTGTATGTTTTGTAGGACAATAGCCGAATTCATAAACGGACTTATATCCGTTTCAGCTTCTCTCGCTGCCCTGTAGATTTGGAATTCGATCCTTGGTCTAGAAAGTACACGACTTTGTTGGATATTTGACAAAAGATTCCAATCGAAAAACCAACAAAACGTTCCATTCTTCCCTGTAGACTTAAAAAATTAAAATTAAATTCACTCAGAATTTTTTTAAAACCGGTTTACTTGCCTGAACTTTAATTCTGGAACCATGGTGTGCTTGATTTTATTCCTTTGTTTTTAAGGAAAGAAATACCATTTTTAATATTCGCTATCATTTGCTGCTTCTGTTTCAAACCGTAGATACTGCTATTGTCCAAGCTGTTGGTTTTATTTCACAGGACTTTTGCACTATTAATCTACCATAGAAACTGTATCATCACTTTCACTACATTACTATACTAAACGATGCGTCCTGGGTAAGACAATAAACTACATCCGCGTCCAGTGTAAGACAATAAACTACATCCGCGTCCAGGGTAAGACGATAAACTATATCCGCGTCCAGGGTAAGACAATAAACAACATCCGCGTCCAGGGTAAGACAATAAACTACATCCGCGTCCAGGGTAAGACAATAAACTACATCCGCGTCCAGAGTAAGATGATAAACTATATCCGCGCCCAGGGTAAGACAATAAACTACGTTCAACCGCATGGCCTCTGATCGGGAGGTTTGAAAAGCGTGCAAGCACCTCTTAATTGCTAGTGTCCCCAGATCCACCCCAATCCGGAGTGGTAGCACCTGTTACGGTCCCAGCTATGGGCAAATAGTTAACCCCAAAATTTGGGTCATGACACTATAAAAGTGTAAAAATACGTTTTAATAGCAGCTATATATTTAGAAAAAATTGTTACCATCAATACGTTTTTTGGAGAAAAATATTACCAGCTATACATGTTTGAAGGAATAAATATTACCAGCAATACATTTTTATAAATAATTATTACTAACAATATATTATGACCAGCAAGATATTTTGAAGGAAAAAATATTACCAGCAATACATTTTTGTAAATAATTATTACCAGCAATATATTATTACCAGTAATATATTTTTGAAGAAAAATATATTACCAGCAATATATTTTGCCAGAAAAATTATTACCAGCAATCCATTATTGAAGGGAAAAAAATTATTACCAGCAATATATTTTTGAAGGGAAAAAATATTACCAGCAATACATTTTTGTAATTAATTATTACCAGCAATATATTATTACCAGTAATATCTTTTTGAAGAAAAAAATATTACCAGCAATATATTTTGCCAGGAAAAATATTACCAGCAATCCACTATTGAAGGGAAAAAAAAATTACCAGCAATAAAACCTATAATAAACAACTGAAGTTGATATGCCGTAAAACAAAAAGTGGAATTTAAATTTTTGAAGATTGTTCTTATCTAAGATGGCAGTTAGCTATCGTAAGATGGCAGTTCCGCAGTTGGGAAGCGTGAGAAAAAAAAAGAAGAAATCTTAGCACCTAGCTATTTCAGCAGGAAAACGGTGAGAGCGTGTTGCCAATTGAATAGCATGCTTAAATTCATGTAGTCGGAGATCCAACTAGGAAAAAAAAAGCTCACCAAATCAGGTGCCATGAAAATGTTTGTAGAAGGAGAAGACAAAAGTCACGTCTCGTCGGTGAGAAAGTGACTGAAATCGAGATTCCTGGTCAAGAACGATTTCATTCTTTGGATTTTGCCAAGAATCGCGAAATGTATAGCAAGAGCACCAAGCCAGATGTGGTAACAATATTCAATGCACGGACAAATGGTTGATTTGTAAATGTGCAAAATAGATTCTGACAAGAAAGATTTTCTGGTACGACACACTGAAACTTCATTTTCTTACAACAGACGTAACAACTTATTGAATATAGTCGCTGCACTTCCTGTCGGTGGCAAACGAGAGACCAAGAAGGGGTTGACTGTTGCTCTTCTGGAGGTTAGCATCAGTCATGCTGATGGCAGGCAGAAAAAAATCTCTTAAATCTCTTAAATGAAAGCAGTTTTACTTTGGATGTGAATGAATTAGTGAAAGGACAACATAGGCAGTGTAAGAGAGGGAGAAACTAGATGGTATGGGGCGGGGTAGTAATATCTAAATATGTGGAATGGTAAAAAGAGATATATAATGTAGACTGACCTGATTTATACAGAAAATTTACCTCAGTTAAATCAAAGTCGAAAATTACGGAAGAATATTTTTTAATAAAAAAATTACTATTAAAAATATTCTTTCATTTATTATTTTACGCTTTCTTTCTTTCTTTTCTTCCGTCTTTTTTCTTTCCTTTTTTTTGCCTCTGTCTGGTTTTTAAATTTGCTTTTAAGCCAGTTTCATTTTGTTTTTTTCTTGTTAACATAATAGCTTAAAAAATCCCCCAGATTAAGTTTAATTTGTGGGGTGAAATGATCATAATCTTGATGTAATCTTAATTCCTATTGCACACACACACACACACACACACATATATATATATATATATATATATATATATATATATATATATATATATATATATATATATATGGTCTGAATATTGCGTTTAAGCATGAAACAGTCGCCGCTTGGTTTTGACATCAATGACGATTTTATATTTTGATATTGTCCAAGCTCCATAATGTTTCTCTATTTTCTCGTTATTTCACAGTCGGTGACCCCGTTTGTCATACTTGTCATACTGCATGGTGCGACATGATGAAACAATGATATGTCAAAATGGTTCTTCATAATAGGTGCATTGAAAAAAGAATATATTTTCTGTTAATACTTTATTTTATAGACACAACTATTTAAATAAGTGCTCTTTTTTTATAATAAACAGTATTAACTACAATTACCAACCTAAATGGCCGAGAAATTTCGTAGAAAATATATACCTTCCGAAAAGAATTGAACCTGAATCCTACGCGGAAATGTCATTTGGCCTGACGTGCCATATCATTTAGCTACAGAGGAAGCGTTTTGTTATAACAAAATCAAACGACTGTTTGTAAACAACAAATTTCCATGATTTTTCTCGAACGATCATATATGCTCGAGGGGTATCTTAATGTAAAAAATGACATCATATATGAAATGGAAATGGAAATAAAATATATTTTAATATATTTTCTGTTTATACATTATTTTTTTTATAGACACACATATTTAAGTAAATTCTCTGTTTATAATAAAGAGTATTAGCTATATTTACCGGTCTGAATGTCCTAGAAATTTCGTAGAAAATATGTCCTCGACGGGAATCGAACCTGTATCCTCCACGGAATTGTCATATAGCCTGATGTGCTATATCATTTAGTTACAGAGGAAGCATCGGAGGACACATATTTTCTATTAAATTTCTCGGGCATTCAAGGCGGTAAATGTAGTTAATACAGTTTATTATGAACAGAGGATTTACTTAAATATTTATATCTAAAAATAACGTTAAAACAGAAAATATATTAAAATAAGTTGAAAAGGGCATTTATTCGGATTAACTATTACTTTAATTTGACACTTGTCATCAGAATGTTGAATAATAGTCATATTTCGAAAGCGCAAACGTCAGAGTTTGCTTTCTC
The DNA here is from genome assembly GCA_903632075.3 of Acanthosepion pharaonis. NCBI lineage: Eukaryota > Metazoa > Mollusca > Cephalopoda > Sepiida > Sepiidae > Acanthosepion > Acanthosepion pharaonis. The sequence continues at coordinate 1,248,961 of CAHIKZ030005072.1, forward strand.
TGAGGCAATTTCAGATAAGCAAAATTCTACAAAAGGCAATTCTTTTTTCATTTCGCATTTTCCCGTTTTGATCATTAATGCTAACAGCTGTATTATTTGATGTTGCGTTTATCACTTATACACTGAAATAGTTTTTCTTTTTTTTTTAGTTCGATTAAAGAGGGCTTCTTCTTTCTTTACATTCAGCTTTACTCTTAATTTCCCTGGGGGGATATCTGCCGGGTTTAATAACCCTTACTGGTCCGGCATAAAAGGAAAATCGGTTAAAGAAAAGAAAAGTACACAGAGAGAAGGCGAACAAAATGGCCGCTTTGTTCCTACTTCAGAAAAGACTCGGTTCAACTTTATCCGACTCAGTGTCACCATAGCGAAAGTATTAATTTTATATTCTTCCCCGAGTGTGAAATATGGAACCTGACCGTTTTTACGTGTCCCTCACACGTAAAGTTGATTCATTTATTTATTCATTTTATGCTTTGTAACGAAAGACATAATCACCTACCTCGAAAAATAGCTCGTGTTTGTGCGTGGTCTGCTAAAGGAAAATTAAAGAATCTATTTATTATTGTAACGGTACAATAATTGTGGCACCTGGCTGAAGGTGAAGTGAAAGAGGCTGGTCTTCGCTAACTATTCTAGCCCTAGTTAATCACGGCCATGACTTATTCATCTAATACAATTTATCTATTTACACAAGAACTCATCCATCACTATTCAATCCTACATATACGACAACACCACACATTCACCGGGGAACCTAACCAAACACCCTACGATATAAATATCTCAAAATGTTTAAATACAAAAATATAAAAAAATTTCATAAGTGACAAAGGTAAAATAAATGACGGAATGAAAAAAATCAAAATCTGACATAGACGAGATGAAAAAAAGAATTAAAAAAATATTATTTTAAATATACAATAATTGTGGTATATGGTCGAAGGGGTCGCGGGAAAAGGCTGGTCATCGCTAACTATCCCAGTCCTACTTAATCATGAGTACGACCATTTATCCAATCCACAAGAACCCATCCATCACCATTCAATCCTACATGAGCCACAATACCACATATTCACAAGGCAAATCTACAAAAATACCCCAATATATAAAAATTTCATGAATCATGAAATGAGAGGGAAGCGATGAACCCAGAAAACTAACAAAAGATTGTAACGAAACAAACTAAAACAGTTGTTAGTAGTACGCGTCCACTCCTCAAAATAATAAATGTGACCGCTGTATTCTGCCGATAGACAGAATCAAGAAGCACACTCACTAATGGAGAAGGAATGGTAAAAATAATCTTACATGTTGTTGTAAGTAATTCCCACAACCTGCTCCCCCTTGTTTGGTGTAATGGACGACTCCACATAAGCTTATAAATATACTAGCGTAATTCTTTTTTTTATGGCTGTATTAAAGTTGATACAGCAACCGCCATCTGTCAAACTCTCTGCATTAGCAGAGAGGAACCCGGACGAAGCTTTGCCGATGGGCAAGGTTTCGTTCGGGGATATATGACAGCTCTCGAACCCGTCTAGGCGAGTCGAAGGCTATATTTTTGGGCTGGGCCTACGGGCTCGGGTGACCACGTAAAACTCGGCCTTGTGCCACATGCGACCCCACGTCGGGGGGACAGCTAAATATTTGTAGCTGTATTAAAGTTGAATAAAGCTTACCAAAGTTTATTCGCCTCGGGTTATTCATTACACATGTACCACAATACCACATATTCACAGGTGTAGGGGGGGGTTACAAAAACACTCCATGATATAAAAATCCCAAAATGTTTAAATACAAAAATATATAAAAATTTAATGAAACATTAAATGAAAGGGGAGGGGGTGAACCCTGACTACTAATAAAAATTGGAACAAAAACAAACTAAATCTAAACAGATGTTAGTAAGACCCCCACATTAAAATAATCAGAGTGGCCGCTGTATTGTAAAAATACAAAATTGTGGCACAACGCCGAAGGGGAAGTGGGGAAATGTTGGTCTTTCACTAGATATCCTATTCCTAGTTAACCACAATCATGACCCATTCATTTATTACAATTACACATTCACCACAGAACCCATCCATCACCTTTCAATCTTGCACACACCACAATACCATATATGCACAAGGGTCCTACAAAACACCCCATGAATTAAAAATGTTCGTATATATTAGGTTGGTGCAAAAATAATGACGTAATAATGTCGTTTTTTGACGTTAAAAAATACATCAAAAAACGGCATTATTTTTGCACCAACCTAATATATGTTGATTTTCTAAGCGTAGCGTAGATATGGGACAAGGTCGAAAGTATGGGTCACCTAGTGAGGATCGAACTCACTATTCAGTCGTAAATAATTTAGCGAGACAAACTTACTAACCATTACACCACGCCGAGGAGCCCATGTTCGTATATATATATATATGTATATAAATAAAAATCCCATAAACATGAAACGTGGAGGGGATATGAACCCCGACAAGAAAATCAAAATGTCAACCAAAGACAAAACAAAAAACAAAACAATGTTCGTAGGAACCGTCCACACGTCAAAATAATAAGAGTGGCCGCTGTATTCTATCGATCGATAGAATCAAGAAGGACACACACTAATGGAAAGAGAAGGGTAAAAATAAAGGAGGGAATGGGAAAACGAAAATTAAAAAAAAAATAATTAGCGAAAATTTGCTACTTAAGTATCAGAGAAACTATGCTAATATTCATTCCTCCCTGAATAGCGTGACCAATCAGAAAAATCGCTCGGTGAATAAAGTCCTTTGCTTTTGGCTTATAAAGGACAGAAGGTTTTTTGAGCTTGGTGATTGAAAGTGCTTTGATTCAAGCCGAGCTTCTCGACTTGACGGTCGAACTTTCTGCCTCTGAGCAGAAAGGAACCCGGACGAGGTTCCGCCGAAGGGCAGAGTCTCGTTCGGGGAGAAATGACCAAACTCGGTTATACGGGTTATTTTTTGGCCGAGCCTACGGGCTCGGGAAACCCACGATAAACTCGGCCTTGTGCCACATGCAACCCTCGGGGGGGGGCTTGATACTGATTGAAAGTGCTTTTCTGGCTGTTGCGAGCGGGGAAGTTTGGATTTCTGATCCCGTGTTTCATTACTACTTTTCCTGTTGTACTGTTTACAACAAATTCGCAATTGAATTGTTTACAACAAATTCGCAATTGAACTTAGTCTTGGAACAATGTTATTTTTTCTGTTTATACTAACCCCATCGGTTGATACCCAAATAGGTCACAATTCCCGCTTTCACAAAATGGCGGTTCCCGGGGATATTCCAGCCAGAATAGTTCACCAGGAATATTGTTCAACTTATATTATCTTACGGGAACTGGTTTTTAATGTTGTGTGGCTGTAGCCTGAATAAAATGAAGTTGTTTCTATGTTTTATTATACAGGGTGGTCTGAAAGTTTTGACGCCCCGATATAATATAATTTTCTACTTCAGATGTCTGTGTAGAGGTATACTTATTATTATAAATAAATACACATAAAATATATAATAATAATAATGGAAATTATAAGTAAAATAAAATAAAACAATAATATTTAAACCTTGTTTAAAATAAATAAAATTTAAAAATAAGAAAAATACCCCCAGCATGCAACAAAAATTATCCATGCCGGAAATACAGACAACCCGCCAAAAGACGTTAGATTCAATCTCTTCGCCAAGAACCCTCAGGCAGACAACATGTGGATAACTTCTCTCTAAGATATGACTATTACAGTGTAAATATCTCCCTTTTGTAACATGTACCATGTGACTATTGTAACATAAAAATGTGTACACAGCTATAAACATAATTTAAAAAATATATGGAATTAACATGGAATTTACAATGATTTTCCTGTGATTGTGTACGTTAATTTTCCTGTTTTTATCTTTGTAAAATGCAAGCCTAAATACCCACTTTTATGGTCTAAGTGAATACCAGAGAGCTGACACGAAAATGATAGTGTTCATACAGACCTTCTCGATGTGTGACAGCGTCAATGAAAGTAAATAAATTGAATAGAGCGCATGCGCTTTTTATTACTCTATTACTTGTTCTTCTATTGTACTCATTACTTTTTGGTGGAGGTGGGGTGACAAGACTTTGGGACCAACGTGTATATTATTTAGATGTGGATTGTGAATTTTAAATGTAAAAACATTTAAAATTCTCCATCGCCTACATATATATATATATATATATATATATATATATATATATATATATATATATATATAATGGACTCTCCCGTCGATTTTGACGTATGAGGATCTGACAGCTTATTGATTCAGTTATGAAAGTTTGTGCGATAATCTTAAGTGGCGTTTAAGACCCGCCAGTAATTTACAAAAGGAAGCCACATATAGGGGCAAGTGTGACGATTGTGAGATGAGGTCACTGTTAGATTGGCTGACCTTTTAGATCTTGCTCTCGCTTCTTGAAGATGATTCAGACAAGCAGATTGAATATATATATATATATATATATATATATATATATATATATATATATATATATATATATATATATATATATATATATAGCTGATTTAAAAATATGGTTCCTTCGCTAAACAGGAATTACCATGTTTCAAAATCAGAAACTAAAACTTCAAATTCAATTATATAATTAAATTAAAGGCCCTAGTTGTTTCATTTTCAAGCGAATATATATCTATAATATATATATATATATATATATATATATATATATATATATATATATATATGTGTGTGTGTGTGTGTGTGTGTTTGTGTGTTATACGTATCTTTCTACAGGGTGATCCGAAAGTCTTGTTACCCCTACATAATATAATTTTCTATTTCGGATGAGAGCCACGAAAATGATGTTGCTCATACAGACCTTCTTGATGCGTGAATAGCGTCAATGAAAGTGAATATACTAAATACAGTACATGTGATTTGTATTACTGGATAACTTGTTCTGTTGTTTTCATTACCTATGGGTAGGGGGTGACAAGACATTCAAACAACCACCCTGTATCTATTTATCTATCTAAAGCTATTTTAATCTACAGGATGGTCCGAAACTCTTGTCACCCCCTAGATAATATAATTTTCGATTTCAAATGCCTGACACGAGCTCCTAAATGTGTCATACAGACCTTCTTGAGGCGTGAATAGCGTCAATTAACGGGAATCAACTGAATCTCGAACATGTGATTTGTATTACTGGATTACTTGTGCTTCTATTGTTCTCGTTAATTTTTGGCAGTGGCTGAGAGACATTCGGACCAACCTCTATATTATTTAGGTGTGGATTGTGAATTTCAAATGTTTTTATGTTGAAAGTGAAATTTAGATGACAATTTATCCATCGCCCGTGTGTGTGTGTGTGTCTTTCTACAGGGTGATTCGAAAGTCTTGTCACCCCTACAGTAATATTGTATTACTGGATTACTTGTTCTATTGTTCTCATTACATTTTGGTAAGGGGTGACAAGACTTTCGGACCACCAGAATATATATATATATATATATATATATATATATATATATATACACATAGAATGATATTTTATTATATTTTTTTTTTTGTTATTGGGCTTATTATTTTCATACATTATTTATCTGTCTCTTATCATTTATTCTACTATAAGTAGGATTATGAAAAAAAAACTATGATTTTTTTTCTTTCTTATCTTTGTTTGATGTGATTAGAGGAAACATCTGATTGTCTCTATGATTTGGGGAAACCATTATTCTAGCTTTTTTTTTTTTTTTTTGCTTATTCTTTATTCTGATTACCTTGATCTCGCTAATTGTTTCATTCATTGATTCATTTATTCAGTTAGCGCTTTTTGCACCTCTGTATTCCACACACCCCACTCGACCTCAAAATTGTATGTTCATGGTGACATTTAACTAAGAACAGGGCAATATCTTTCCATTTCCTTTTGCACCAACGATTTCGAGTTTAACCTCGTCTCTCCTGCCAAAATTTAGAGACAGTGTCTACGAGGCACCAGGTGCTTTGAATTCAGTGTTTTCCTTTTCCTAGACTGGCGATGGTATTAGGAGACTGTGCGCTGTCCAAACTACATAGCCCCACCTCTTGATCGTACCGTAGGGAAACAGGGCATTACATTTGGGGATATCTTCGCTGTAGGTGCCGCTACACTCCGGGTTTCCTGCATTGATTTATTTCAGTAACTTTTTCTGTGTTTTGGAATATGACCGCAAGGCAACGGAGATTTAAAATCAGAGTTTTCTTTCCCCGAAATGAACTGCCTTCCTGGGCTGTCGAAGTCTCTCTACTCGAATCTCGGGTGTAGTGAAAAAGTTGTAATACGTCCAGTTTTGACGGACTTATAATTATTAACCTAAAGTATAGAGATTTGCATGTCTGGAAGTGACAGCGAAATCCGAACTCGCATTTGAATAATCAAAGATGTCTTCCAAAAGCTAAGCAAAGGAACAGGAAATTTTCGTTAGGAACACATAAAAAAAAGAGTGCTTAACTGTCGTATAATATCAATATTAATAGAAAAAGACAAAGCTTTCTTAAGAAGATTGTGCAACTCCAGTCTTCAATATGGGGAAGCTGAATAGCGAGAAACTATGCTTTTGAAATCAGGGATTAAAACATTAATAAAAGATCCATTTATCGATAATACCAACTTTAGTTTACTCTTTGAAAAAAAAAAAAAAAAAAAAAAACAAACAGAATAAGGACAAATAACATTAGACTGATATATCTATGGGTTATTCAAAGCTAGAAATAATTCTTTTTAGATTCTAATGTTTTTTTTGTTTTTTTTATTGGAGATAATAATGATTTAGTAATACAAGTTTTACTAATTAACCCATAGCTGGAGGAGAAGCGGTGGATTCATACCTTCGTAAGCGAATATAACAAATCAGCCTTGTATTCGAACTCGGCTCTTGGATTCCAAATTCCGAGTCGTTGTTCATCGCATCACCCGCTCATCCAAGCTTACAGCAACGGTCACGCTTCTACTTACTAATCTGGGTGGATGTTGCTTAACTTGATCGCACGGAAACCAGTGTAAGCCATGTACAAAAAAACAAAAAGCGAGGGACATTGCACCAATATTTCAATAAAGAGGATGCCTGCCGAAAAGAATCAGAATTTGAACATTTCGGTTTCACTGAACTCAAAGACCAGCCTCTGTAACTAAACAGTTAAGTGTTATAGCCATACCGGGAAAATAAATGCCTCCGGTAATATAAAAATATAATATATAGCGATTTTCTAAGCGTGGCTTAAGGCCAAAAGTATGGGGCACCCAGTCAGGATCAAACTGACTAATCAGTCGTAACTGATCTAAAAATACAAGCTTTCTAACCATTACACTATGTCGACGTGACCAAAAGACATGGTGAAATTTACCCAAACTCTCCTCCCTATCTCTCTCTCTCTCTCTCTCTCTCTATATATATATATATATATATATATATATATATATATAATCGTCTTCTGCTACGAAGCAGTTGGTATAACAGTCAGTTATGTGCCATGCGTGATACACGCTTAGGTGATCATGTATCTTTCGGTACATGAGTGACGAGGTAGATTTTTCCCGCAGTAGGTTGCCATTTCTTTCTGCGTTAGACCAGTTGCCATCTAAGGCTATAGAACACAGTCTGTCCTGCTATTTACTCATAGATAGAGGGAGAAGAAGAGGATTCACACCTTTCCCAAGGGTATTAGCAAGTAAGTGAGTGTAATGGATTCGACTGGAATTCAAACTCGGCTCTCCGATTCCCCAGTTAGAGCCGCTATCCATATATAGCACACAATAAGCAAACAAAGTAAAGGCGAAACAAATTTATCTTTCGATATATGATAACGAGGCAGTTTTTTTCTGCTGTAGATTGCCATTTCTTCCTGTGTTAGACTAGTTGCCATTTGCCATCTAAGGCTATAGAACCCGGTCTGTCCTGCTATTTTTACCCATAGCTGGAGGGAGAAGAAGAGAATTTAGACCTTTCCCAAGGGTATTAGCACGGAAATAGATGTAATGGATTTGACTGGAATTCGAACTCGGCTCTCCGATTCCTCAGTCCGAGCCGCTATCCATAACTCCAGTTCGTATATGACACACATTAAGCAACAAAATACAAATTCATAAAGGTTGAATAATCTTTTTTTTTTTTTTGTATAGAAAACCATCAAATCCTTTATCTCTATCGACATAAACCTTCTGTCTGTGTATCTCCTCTATTTACACTCAACAACTCTCTCTTATCCACAAACACAAACCCATAACACAAAGGGAAATTTTCAGGGGAGCCGATTTTAATTTAATATTCCGTTACACCCTTTGCTTTTAGATAAGCCAGCAATCCCATAACAGAAGATAAATGAAATCACCAATATTATATGACCTTTCTCATCTGATAAAACCAATACATTTTTAATTCTCCCATTAATCCGAAATTATTCAACTGAAATAGCAATGACAAAGCTAATGTCGGACAATAGAGTTCATATATTAATTGTTAAAACTATGCCAGGGATAAAAGGAAGTCCTGACTGCTTACAACGGTGGCCCTATGTTAGTTTAAAATCTGGAATTTTCTCAGATGTTTGTCTTTTCCGTGTATAATGTCTTCTTCTTTTATATAGTGTGTATCCTGTCAGAGTGTCAGCGAATATGGCTTTCCCCAACTTCCTGGCCATTGAGCTGTAAATTTTTTCCCCATTTCACTACTACTCTAAAAAAAAAGATTTCCTTCTTTTGCCCCACTCTTTTGTATCTATATATCATGCCAGGTGAGTGTTAAATTCCTCGGGTCGACTTTCCTCATTATGTATTGTCGCAACCACCAATATGACTATCGGTGAATTAGCTCCCTTGTTTGGTAAAACTAATTAAAATGTATACATTTCGTGCTAATGTACTGTCGGTGTTACTTCATCCTAATTTTCTAAACCGCTACTAGGGGACGCTTTCAGGACTATAAATAATCTGCGATAAAATTTTACCATTCTCTTACTTCTCCATTTATACGACAACATGTAAACATCTCGCGGAAAACGCGTTCCCCTTTGGGAAACGCAGAAACAATACATACATGTGGGCATTTCAGGTGACACACGTGTTTAGCACAACAACACATACACAGGCCTGCAACAGTGTACGTGAAAATTCAAGTTTCTCTTTCTAATTTACGTGTTCTTTTAGTTCCCATTTTCATAATGTTTTCTTGTTGCTCCATTATTCAGTTCACCGTAAGATGGATACCCTGAACTCTTCGAGTCCTTTCTTCATCCTGAAAGAGAATGTAATATTGTTTTGAACAATGAAAATTTTAGAAATTGACAGTGGAATTGTATCGCGTTTACTTCTCCACAGTGATTTTATTGGGACACCACCTCCAGTTAGTCGGCTGTTCACTCATCAAGAGTTCTACCAGAATTTATTATTGTCTGTCACAATTAGATATGTAGATGCCAGTAATGAAAAAGAATACACATGAATTCCTACAAAAGGTAGCGATAAGAATGTACTTAACATCAATTGTAAGAAGACTGATATATTACAAAAGTTAAGCAAAACATTAATTAACAGGAAAATTTCATTAGAAACAAAGCAATGATCCCTGGACTGTTATGCAATATGGGTCCTCCTATATGGTAGTGAGTGCTGGACAATCTCCTCACAGATGAAGAAGAAACTTGAAGCGACAGAGATGTGGTTCTACTGACGAGTGTCCTTAGAAACAAAAGAAAAGAGTGTTGGACGGCTATGTAATATCTAATCTCCTATATGGCAGTGAATGATGGAAAATCTCCTCACAGATGAAGAAAGACTTGAAGACTTGAAGTGTCCTTAGAAACAAAGAAAAAGTGTTGGACGGGTAATATCTAATCTCCTATATGACAGTGAATGCCGGACAATCTCCTCACAGATGAAGAAAGACTTGAAAAGAGAAACTGACGAGTGTTGGAACGGAGTGTTGGCTGCTATGTAATATCTAATCTCCTATATGACTGTGAATGCTAGACAATCTCCTCACAGATGAAGAAAGAGACTTGAAGGACAGAGATGTGGTTCTACTGACGAGTGTCCTTAGAAACAAAGAAAAGAGTGTTGGACGGCTATGTAATATCTAATCTCCTATAATGAATGCTAATCTCTCCAGATATATGGGCAGTGAAAAATGGACTGGAAAATGCTAGACAATCCTCACAGATGAACTTGAAGACAGACTTGTGTCCTTAGAAACAAAGAAAAAGAGTGACAGTAATATCTGGTTCTACTGACTGTGAATGTCCTTAGAAATAAAGAAAAGAGTGTTGGACGGCTATGTTAATATCTAATCTCCTATATGGACAATCTCCTCACAGTGAATGCTGGACAATCTCTGACAGATGAAGAAGAGACTTGTAATATCTAATCTCCCTATATGGCAGACAGATATGTGGTTCTACTGACGAGTGTCCTGAGAAACAAAGAAAAGAGTGTTGGACGGCTATGTAATATCTAATCTCCTATATGGTAGTGAATGCTGGACAATCTCCTCACAGATGAAGAAAAAAAAAGAAAAGACTTGATGTAATATCTAATCTCCAGAGTGAATGTGGTTCTACTGGTTCTACTGACGAGTGTCCTTAGAAACAAAAGAAAAGAGTGTTGGACGCTATGTAATATCTAATATCTAATCTCCTCACAGATATGACTGTGAATGCTAGAAACAAAGAAAAATGTAATATCCTCTCCTATATGACTGTGATGCGGACAATCTCCTCACAGATGAAGAAGAGACTTGAAGGACAGAGATTTGGTTCTACTGACGAGTGTCCTTAGAAACAAAGAAAAGAGTGTTGGACGGCTATGTAATATCTAATCTCCTATATGGCAGTCTGGAAAATCTCCTCACAGATGAAGAAGAGACTTGAAGCGACAGAAATGTGGTTCTACTGACGAGTGTCCTTAGAAATAAAGAAAAAGAGTGTTCTATGGAATATAATCTCCTATATGGTAGTGAATGCTGGACAATCTCCTGACAGATGAAGAAGAGACTTGAAGCGACAGACAGAGATGTTGGTTCTATGTAATATCTAATCTCCCATATGGTAGTGAATGCTGGATGACAGATGTCCTTAGAAACAAAATATCTAAAAGACTGTGAATGCTGACAATCTCCTTGGACGGCGACAGAGATGTGGTAATATCTAGAAACAAAGAAAAATGTTCCTATGTAATATATGACTGTGAATGCTAGACAAATCACTAGACGACAGAGATGTGGTTCTCCTCACAGATGAAGAAGAGACTGATAGACTGTGACAGACAATCTCCTCACAGATGAAGAAGAGACTTGAACGACAGAGATTTGACTGACGAGTGTCCTTAGAAACAAAGAAAAGAGTGTTGGACGGCTATGTAATATCTAATCTCCTATATGGCAGTGAATGCTGGACAATCTCTTCACAGATGAAGAAGAGACTTGAAGCTACAGAGATGTAGTTCTACTGACGAGTCTCCTTAGAAACAAAGAAAAGAGTGTTGGACGGCTATGTAATATCTAATCTCCTATATGGCAGTGAATGCTGGACAATCTCCTCTCAGATGAAGAAGAGACTTGAAGCGATAGAGATGTGGTTCTACTGACGAGTGTCCTTAGAAATAAAGAAAAGTGTGTTGGACGGCTATGTAATATCTAATCTCCTATATGGCAGTGAATGCTGGACAATCTCCTCACAGATGAAGAAGAGATTGAAGCGACATAGATGTGGTTCTACTGACGAGTGTCCTTAGAAACAAAGAAAAGAGTGTTGGACGGCTATATAATATCTAATCTCCTATATGGCAGTGAATGTTGGACAATCTCCTCTCAGATGAAGAAGAGATTGAAGCGACAGAGATGTGGTTCTACTGATGAGTGTCCTTAGAAAGAAAGAAAAGAGTGTTGGACGGCTATGTAATATCTTATCTCCTATATGGCAGTGAATGTTGGACAATCTCCTCTCAGATGAAGAAGAGACTTGAACCGTCAGAGATGTGGTTCTACTGACGAGTGTCCTTAGAAAGAAAGAAAAGAGTGTTGGACGGCTATGTAATATCTAATCTCCTATATGGTAGTGAATGCTGGACAATCTCCTCTCAGATGAAGAAGCGACTTGAAGTAACAGTGATTTGGCTCTACAGAAGGATGCTGAGAATATAATAGAACTGAATATGAGAAAAACAATGAAATTTTTATGTCAGGGAATCAAAAGAACAGTTATACGTAGAATCAGAAAAAACAACTCTAAGACACATAATGGGGAAAGAGTGTTTAGAACATTTGGCAATCACAGGAGATACTGAAGGCAAGATGAACAAATGAATGAAGCGAATAACCTTACAAAAGAACTTGTTAATTTGCTAACAGGGATTAGGAGAGATCGCAAAAAGATTGATAAGAGCAACGAAAATATATCATGGAGAACTACGATCTTCTGCTCAACAAGGCCTATTTAGTGGAACAAACTCCTGTGACAATGTGCTGCGCTCACTAATATCTTAATCTCTTTAATATTACAGTCATCCTTTATCTATCCTACATATCCTCATAATATGCGTTTCGTATCTCTTTCTCCATCTCTGACGTCATTACAACAAATTCGCTCAGTAATTCTCTTAAGCAATCTCTTGAATATTGTATTTGGACAGTGATTCGTAAAAGCCGTTCTGCGGAACACTAGTGTGCCGCGGGATTCGAAAGATTAGATTCGAATTCCATTTATAAATGTTCCTTATAATATAAGACTTAAGTTTTGTGAAGTAGAAGAATTGGCCACCATTTCTAAGGATCGAGAGTTCAAAATAAAACATTTGATGGTACCCATTCATACATTACCTAAAAAGGCTTGATCAGTTTTATTGCCATTTTCTACCTCGTATTTATATGAATTAGGCTTCTGAACCCTAAATAACATCAAAAATAAAAAAGCAAGAAAGACTCCGCTCAACTGAAGAAGAAGAAATGAGGATCTGCTTATCGCACATTCGACCAAACATGGAAGAAATCACGAAAAAAAAAACCCCAAAAAACAGAAGGCACATTTTTCACACTAAATCAGCTGCACAAATGTTTGAATAGAAACATTAAAATAAAGTATGTTCATATTTGTGTGCGTAATTTTTCATAAAAAATAATCTATGGTTGTATTTCATAACATTTAAATGTATAGCCTTTAAAGATTTTGCTAAGTGTGCCATGATATTTTCATTTGCAACGAGGTGTGCTGTTGCTTAAAAGTGTTGGGAAACTCTGGTTTATAGTGTCCTTAATATCTCGTCTCCTTACACTGGTTCGGATCATCCTGCTATCAACTGGTTACGTTTGTTGCTTTTATTTTGTTTTTATTGTTTTAAGGGCTCAAAATAAAACATTCCATGGTACCCATTGATACATTTTGGAATTCAATACAAAAGAAATATCCCACATTATTTAAAAAGGCTTGATCAGTTTTATTGCAATTTTCTACTTCTTATTTCTGTGAATTAGGCTCCTCAACCCTAAATAACATCAAAAATAAGAAGCGAGAAAAACTATGCTCAATTGAAGAAAGAATGAGGGTCTGTTTATCGAACATTCGATCAAGCATTGAAGAAATCGCCAAAAAACAAAACAAAACAAAAAAAACAAAACAAAACAAAAACCCCCAAAAATAGAAGGCACTTATTTCACACTACATAAGCTGCACAAACACTTAAAGTAAGTTCATATTTGTGTTTATTATTAAAACAATCTATGGTTTTATTTCATAACATTTAAATATATAGCCTTTAAAGTTTTCGCTAAATGTACTGTGATAATTTCATTTATTCCTGGGTGTGCTGTTGCTTAAGAAACATTGCGTTAGAAAAAGACATCTATCGAAAAGTCCTATAATGCGACTAAAATATTCAACATTGCCATAGACAAAAAATTTTAACCTATCTGAAATTCCAGGAATGTTATCTAAAATTCAATAATTCCATCTAATAATCAAAGGCTTCGATGGAAATAAATGTGCCGCGAAATATTGTCACGGCATATATATATATATATATATATATATATATATATATATATATATATATATATATATATATGTATGTATTGGAATTTGTAGGTCTGATGAATTGGATCGTATTTACGATTGCAATGGAATAAATTATGACCATGGAATATTAGTGTTTAAGCCTTTTTATTATTATATGTATATATATATATATGTGTGTGTGTGTGTGTGTGTGTGTAATAAAAGGAACAGAGTGTGTGTATTTGAATAAATTAATAAGTATTAAAGTTTAATTTTAAAGAATTCTTTTATTCTTGATACATTTTGAATTTAAATACAAAAGGAATATCTCATATTTGCTAAAAGAGCTTTATCAGTTTATTGCAATGTTCTACCTTCTATTTATGTGAATTAGGCTCCTCAACCCTAAATAACATCAAAAATAAGAAACAAGAAAAACTGCGCTCAAATGAACAAGAAATGAGGGTTTGCTTAACGCATATTAGACCAAATTTTGAAAAAATCGCGAAAAAAAAATCATGCACAATGACAAAATATGTTGTATAGGCGATCATGACTCTCCACAACTTCCTATCTATTGTGACAACTAACAATTTTTCTCCCTTTGCTAAGACTCTCGCCTCCCATTCCGCCATTTAATCACACAAAATGCATGGCTCACTCTCCTCTCCTAATTCCCTTGCCTCAATATGCCCCGTGAGGGTTAAGTTTACCAAGCCCTCTTTCCTCATTTTCTGTCAATGGAATTTTGGTTCTCCTTCCCTAGTTCTGAGTTGAAGGGTTCTTACCGTTGCCAGTTTCTTTAAGGCTTAATCGTTCCGTTCATGGAATTTTCAGTATCCTTCTGAGAAACCACATTTCTGCTGCCTTTTGTTTTTTTTCTCACCCTTGTCCAATATTCACTGCCATATAAGAGGATTCAGAATGGGGCATAGCAAATTCCAAATGAAATAGCCAAGTTCAGAATGGGACATAGAAAATTCCAAATGAAATAGCCAAGTTCAGAATGGGACATAGAAAATTCCAAATGAAATAGCCAAGTTCAGAATGGGACATAGAAAATTCCAAATGAAATAGCCAAGTTCAGAATGGGACATAGAAAATTCCAAATGAAATAGCCAAGTTCAGAATGGGACATAGAAAATTCCAAATGAAATAGCAAAGTTCAGAATGGGACATAGAAAATTCCAAATGAAATAGCAAAGTTCAGAATGGGACGTAGAAAATTCCAAATGAAATAGCAAAGTTCAGAATGGGACATAGAAAATTCCAAATGAAATAGCAAAGTTCAGAATGGGACGTAGAAAATTCCAAATGAAATAGCCAAGTTCAGAATGGGACGTAGAAAATACCAAATGAAATAGCCAAGTTCAGAATGGGACATAGAAAATTCCAAATGAAATAGCAAAGTTCAGAATGGGACGTAGAAAATTCCAAATGAAATAGCCAAGTTCAGAATGGGACATAGAAAATTCCAAATGAAATAGCAAAGTTCAGAATGGGACGTGAAAATTCCAAATGAAATAGCAAAGTTCAGAATGGGACGTAGAAAATTCCAAATGAAATAGCAAAGTTCAGAATGGGACGTGAAAATTCCAAATGAAATAGCCAAGTTCAGAATGGGACGTAGAAAATTCCAAATGAAATAGCCAAGTTCAGAATGGGACGTAGAAAATTCCAAATGAAATAGCCAAGTTCAGAATGGGACATAGAAAATTCCAAATGAAATAGCCAAGTTCAGAATGGGACATAGAAAATTCCAAATGAAATAGCAAAGTTCAGAATGGGACGTAGAAAATTCCAAATGAAATAGCAAAGTTCAGAATGGGACGTAGAAAATTCCAAATGAAATAGCAAAGTTCAGAATGGGACGTAGAAAATTCCAAATGAAATAGCAAAGTTCAGAATGGGACGTAGAAAATTCCAAATGAAATAGCAAAGTTCAGAATGGGACGTAGAAAATTCCAAATGAAATAGCCAAGTTCAGAATGGGACGTAGAAAATTCCAAATGAAATAGCCAAGTTCAGAATGGGAGGTAGCAAATTCCAAATGAAATAGCCAAGTTCAGAATGGGAGGTAGCAAATTCCAAATGAAATAGCCTAGTTCAGAATGGGAGGTAGCAAATTCCAAATGAAATAGCCTAGTTCAGAATGGGAGGTAGCAAATTCAAATGAAATAGCCTAGTTCAGAATGGGAGGTAGCAAATTCAAATGAAATAGCCTAGTTCAGAATGGGAGGTAGCAAATTCCAAATGAAATAGCCTAGTTCAGAATGGGAGGTAGCAAATTCCAAATGAAATAGCCTAGTTCAGAATGGGAGGTAGCAAATTCCAAATGAAATAGCCTAGTTCAGAATGGGAGGTAGCAAATTCCAAATGAAATAGCCTAGTTCAGAATGGGAGGTAGCAAATTCCAAATGAAATAGCCAAGTTCAGAAAGAGACGTAGGAAGTTCAAAATGAAATAAGCAAGTCTGAATTGAAACTAAGCAGATTCATTATGAAAAAATGTTCCGAACTTATCTGCGCGTTTCAATACACAAATATGGATTAAAAAAAATCAACTGTGTGGTGAAAATTGGCGCGCAGCGTTGCGTAGATTTTACTATCAATTCCTGACAAGAGGCTATTCTTGAACGGATAAATGTGTCAACGTTAGAGTTTCTGACACATTCATTGGTATGACAATTAGAGAGAAGAGAAGAATAAAGAAAGGCATGGATAGACTGTATATAGTTTTAAAAATGAGAATAAGTGTGAGTTATTTATCAGAAGTGATTTGTGGGACAAGAGGGCAAATCTCGAAAGTCCTAAGAAAAAGCATGAAGAAAATACTGAATGTATATATCAAGACAGAGTTTGAGAAAGGATACATACTGTAAGAGATTTTAAGCGCTGAAGGTTGCATCGAAAAAACAAACCTTTCATGAATTTTCTTGATTTATTGATTGCTCCTAGTAGATAAAACATTTCAATAGTAAAGTTTAGTTGAACATTATTATTTTATTATGAAAATATTTAACTTTAAAGTCTTTTAGCAAAATAATTGCTGAATACCAAAATGAATTTTCCGAATCCATTTTGAACTTGCTAAATCCCAAATCAAATTTGCTTATTTCATTTTGAATTTGACTATTTTATTTTGGATTTGCTATCTCCAAATTTAAATTTGACTTTTCCATTTTGGATTTGCTATGTCCCAATTTAAATTTGACTTTTCCATTTTGAATTTGCTATGTCAATTTAAATTTGACTTTTCCATTTTGAATTTGCTATGTCCCAATTTAAATTTGACTTTTCCATTTTGAATTTGCTTGTCCCAATTTTTTGACTTTTTCCATTTGAATTTGCTATGTCCCAATTTAAATTTGACTTTTTTTGAATTTTTAAATTTGACTTTTTCCATTTTGAATTTGCTATGTCCCAATTTAAATTTGACTTTTCCATTTTGAATTTGCTATGTCCCAATTTAAATTTGACTTTTCCATTTTGAATTTTTGTCCCAATTTAAATTTGACTTTTTCCATTTGAATTTGCTATGTCCCAATTTAAATTTGACTTTTCCATTTTGAATTTGCTATGTCCCAATTTAAATTTGACTTTTCCATTTTGAATTTGCTATGTCCCAATTTAAATTTGACTTTTCCATTTTGAATTTGCTATGTCCCAATTTAAATTTGACTTTTCCATTTTGAATTTGCTATGTCCCAATTTAAATTTGACTTTTCCATTTTGTTGA
The DNA here is from genome assembly GCA_903632075.3 of Acanthosepion pharaonis. NCBI lineage: Eukaryota > Metazoa > Mollusca > Cephalopoda > Sepiida > Sepiidae > Acanthosepion > Acanthosepion pharaonis. The sequence continues at coordinate 1,266,724 of CAHIKZ030005072.1, forward strand.
AACTTGGATAAGCATGGAATAATAATAATACAACACAAAATGTACGTAAACAAAATGTATTGAAACAAGGAAAAGGTACACCATATTTACAGTTAGTTTTGGTATATTCTTGGGAAGACTGTTCCTGCAGAATGGGTTGACTAAATCGCAGTCGGGCAGAGTCTCTCGATTCGATCTCTTCTCTTCCCCCGTCTTCCGGTACCAACCCATATTTATATGGTCGGTACTCCACTTATGTAAATTAGGTGTATCGTCCCACAACACATTTTGAATTTTCTATATCCTATTTTGAATTTGGCTATTCCATTTTGAACTTGGCTATTTCATTATGAACATGCTTAGTCCCAAAATGATTTTGATTAATCACAAATTTAACTGGAAATGGTATAGTTTTTCTCTTTCGCTTCTCCAATGCTTGTTTGCATCTCAGTTTCACATTTTACATCCTCTGTAAAAAAAAAAAAAAGATTCCAGATATTTGAACGTCTGCACCTGCTTGATATTTATATCTCCAATCTTTATTTTTATACAGCTACTTAGTTTATTTTCTCTGCGTATACAGGTAGTTTACTGCCAGTATACGTTTGGGATTATTCTAATATCTTTTCGAAATAGATCCAGTTTTCCCAACAGTTCAAGGAGATCCTTGTGCTGTAAAATGAGCGAGCAAGCAAGCAGAAGAGCTGCATACAAAGCATACACTCATGATTAGTAAAAATATTGCGATAATCCTTTTTGCAGTACTAGTGATAATAATAATAATAACTGAGCATCTTGTATCAGGTTTTGTGGCATTGGCACCCGCTGATTAAAAAGATTCGGAATGACAGAATGGACCAATATCCGCACTGGAGAATATGCAGCTTGTACTGCAAGGAAACAGCAATAAATTGAAATTAACAGCATCCAGACCCGGTTATGGGGATAGGACCTGTAACAATTTTGGGGGACAATACACAGAGACAGAACAATCAAAGCTCATCGCCCAGGCATCGGGATTAGAGGCCGCAAAAACAAAATGTGCCTTCTTATTGAAATGGAAGTCCCTGCAGATTTTAATGTATCATTGAAATTCTTCAAAAAGCTATCAAAATACAAGGACCTTGAAATCAAAATCTCAAAAATGTGGCACATGATGGCACAATTCAAATTGTAGTTGAACCCTCGGAATGTTTGGAAAATATTCCAATAGAATCATTGAAGTGATTCCTGGTAGCCCATGCCGTAAAGAATTACAAAACATTGTTGTCACAAGTACAACCCACACTTTACGAAGAGCTTTATCCATGTAAAATATGTGTTTTTTTTCTTCAAAACTGCTCAGTGGAAAATGTCATGATAACATTTCTGAGCTTAGGTCTGTGATCGTCATCCAGAAAGAAGTGTGCGCATACCGGAAATTAATGGAATAATAATAATAATAATAATAATAATAATAATAATAATAATAATAATGGAATTTGAAAAACTATCCAAGTATAAAGACCTGAAAATCGAAACAGAAAAAAAAAAAAATGGAAATTGAAAACAAGAATAGTATCAGTCACAGTAGGTGCGCTTGGAATGATAAAAAAAGGAACACAAGAACACATTGACAAAATTCCTGGAAATCCCTGCTTAAGAGAAATACACTTTTTTTTTTTTGATAAGTACAGCCCACATACTAAAAACTTTGTCCCTGTAACGCTAGTGATGTTATGGGAGTTCATAAAACAAGTCATGAAATATACCTATAACAATACACCACTACCTGCCTTACGTCTTCCCGTAGATGTGTTAGGTAGGGTGACCATAGCAGTAATCGAAATATAATGATGATAATAAAAACAATAATAATAAAACTACTGTTATACAACAGTATGCACGGCTAACATAGATTCTGACCTTTTTATATTAATTTTCATACTCAATACAAGGCAAAAGAGTCACTCAAGTTAGAGGGTTACTATAAGGTGTTGTATAAGCGTAGGAAAATTCAAGAACGTTAACTGTTAAGCATAGTCTTGAAAAGGTCAAGATTGTCGTGATTAAGAAACAAACCCCCTTCCAGTAGCCTGATTCCACAAGCAGCAGTTCTTGGGAATAAGTTCGAATGGAACTTACTTCTTACGAGTGAAACAGGAAACGGAAATGATTCACCCTTGCGTACGTTGCATGGTGGGTCCCAGTTGCAAAGATTAGGAGTGGTGGAACCAAGGAATGTAGTACTTCAGAACACAGGCCATGGTAGCAGCGATAGGACAGCGTGAGGCCCACGACGTTTCGTTTGTGGATAAGTATTTGTAGCGTGGAAAATAATTCTTCACCCACAAAGCCCCGTAGACGCTTTTGAACTCTATCAACCCAGATATGACAACAGTTCTCCATTGTCGATATCTGTCTATATCTCTGAGATGAGGTATTATGATTACTTGCATTATTTACATTATTCGGGCTGTTATCCTCACCTTCATTGCCATATTCACAACGTTTCGGCTGTTGTACGCTCCGGTCTTCATCAGGTGATTGAAATTTTTCTTCAATATCTGTCTATATCTCTAAGATGAGGTATTATGATTACTTGCATTACATACACTATTCGGACTGTTATCCTCATCTTCATTGCCATATTAACAACGTTTCGGCCGTTGTACGCTCCGGCCTTATTCACATGATTGGAATTTTTCTTTAATATCTGTCTATATTTCTGACATGAGCTATTATGATTACTTGAATTATTTACATTATTCGCACTATTATCCTCAGCTTCATTAACATATTCACAACGTTATGGCCTCTATATCTCTGAGATGAGGTATTATGTTTACTTGCATTATTTACATTATTTGGACTGTAATCCTCATCTTCATTGCCATATTCATATCTTTTCAGACCTTGTACACTCCGACTTTCTTCAGGTGATTGAAATTTCAATCCAAACCTTTTATTTCGTCCACCGGGGTAGATTCTTCTAGTTCCACGTGCCATGCCTCTTAAGGACATATGGCCCAGTGGATAAAGAGGTTGGTTAGATCCAGTGATTAGACCCAAAGATTTGAGAGTTCAATACCGGGCCATAGCTGTGGCGAACCAAAATTTGGGGATTTAAGTTAAAGGGAAATAACTGAGACATTCGGAAGAAGAATCCAGAAAGGAATAATCCCCAAGAATCAGAGGAAAATTACAAAATGCCTAAAGCAGCAGTTTGTGGCACGCATTAATTACCAATCAGCTCCAGAAATACAGAAATTCATAATAGAAATCGACTGGATTATTTACATTATTTAGACTGTTATCCTCATCTTCATTGTCATATTCTCAAGGACACATGGCCCAGTGGATAAAGACATTGGTTAGATCCAGTAACTACACCGAAAGAGTTGTGAGTTCAATACCAGGCCACAGCAGTGGTGAACCAAAAACGTGGAGTTGAATTAAAGGGAACTGAGACATCCGGAAGTTGGCATGGCACGTGGAACTAGAACAATCTACCCTAGTGGACAAAATAAAAGGTTCGGTTTGAAATTTTAATCATCCGAAGAAGGCCGGAGAGAAAAATTGTGAATGTGGTAATGAAAACGAGGATAACAATCAGAATAATGTAAATAATGCAAGTAAAAACACTTATTTTTAAAGAAGCTTTATTTAGGAATGGGTTAATATCACTATTATAAGATTACCATCAGCTTGCTAAGCAAATTAGACAAAAAGAGACACATGGCCCAGTGGATAAAGACGTTAGTAAGATCCAGTGAATAGACCCAAAGAGTTATGAGTTCAATACGAGGCCACAGCAGTGGTGAACCAAAAAACTTGGTGATTAGAGTTAAAGGGAAATAACCGAGACATCCGGAAGAGGCATAGCACGTAGGAACGAAAACAATCTACCTCGGTGGACAAAATAAAGGATTCGGGTCAAAATTACCTGAAAAACGCCGAGGCGTACAGCGGCCAAAAAATTGAATATGGTAATGAGGATAACAGAATAATGTAAATAATGCAAGTAAAAAGAGATACATTTTTAAAGAAGCTTTATGTAGGAATGGGTTAATTTCACTATTATAAGATTACCATCAGCTAGCTAGGCAAATTAGGCAAAAAGAGATATATGGCCCAGTGGATAGAGACGCTGGTTAGATACAGTGAGATTTGTGAAATAACTGAGACACCCGGAAGAAGATTCTGTAGAATAACAATAATAAACAGCACTTACCGGCGTAAAGGTCCCAGCTAGCGTCCAGCTGGAAGACAAAAATAAAGCAGGTTGTAACTTAATACAAACCCTGCAAACTAACTGATGAATCAAGCTGTTATTTATATAGAAATACCTCCACTCAGGTACCAGCAGCCAATCACAGCCCAAGCAATGGACTTTCCCACTTTAGCACAATGAGATGCTCCATGGCAACATAAATAGCTCTCTTTCTAAAGGTTGGATTATTATTCACTTAGCTTGCTCCACAACTGAGTGTTTATCTCTACCACGTGATTTTTCTACAGAATCCAGAAAGAAATAATCACCTAGAATGAGAGAAAAATTACAAAATGCCTAAAGCAGCAGTTTGTGACACGCATTAATAACAAATCAATCCCAGGAATACAAGAATATCTTGAAATCCGAAACCAACAAGTGAATCACTAAAATAAGCGATAACTTTAATGGAATCGATGGAATATTCAGATGGTCTAGTGTAGCTATCAGTTACTTCTTCTATGCGCCATGTCCGTTCATGACATGGCGATTATAATTCTCCACAATTTTCTGTCTTTTGTAACTCCTGTTTGTCTTTTCACTATCCTCCCTAATTGTTACTTGATATCTATGTATACGAGTCTATTAGGTAGGTTATTTGTTGCTTTCATCTGCACCCCATTCATTTTAATATGCCCTATGAGTGCTAAATTCTGCAAAGACTTTTCCTCCTTTTTAAACCTCCTCGTTGATCAATCCATGGTATTTTCTTCCTCATCTGTGGGGAGATGGTCCCGTATTCAATATAACAGTCCCGTAGTTGTTTCGTTTTCGTTACCACAGTTGTATGACTCCCAGGGCTGCTGGTTGGGCGCCGCCTACTATCCTTGAACGGATGACCTGATATTACGATATTATCTGAGAAAGTACTAGTACTACTAATAATAATTTCTTGCACTTCCCACCTGTGGAAGTCCTTTCCGATTTCTTGCTTCCCCGATAACTACAATCTTCAAACATTTAAATGCAATTTTAATCGATATCTTCTGTCGTCTTGAATGCTGTTCCATTTTTGTCTTTTCCGCACTCCTCCCCATGATTATTCTTCTCATTCACTTTCACTCCCTGTAAACCCCTACTTCAGTTTAGTGAAATTTCATGGGGTGAAATGATTAAAAAAAAGGAAAGAAACAGATAGATAGATAGATAGATAGATAATGAAAATATTAAGATATATAGAGATAGAGGGGGAAGATATTTAGAGAGAGAGAGAGATGAAACGGCAAATAGATAGATAGATAGATAGATAATGAAAAGATTACGATGTATAGAGAAAGAGGGGGAGAGATTTAGAGAGAGAGAGAGAGATGAAACGGCAAATATATATATACATATATATATATATATATATATATATATATAGATAGATAGATAGATAGATAGATAGATATGCTGTGGTGGAAGCCGACATAAATAGATCTAAAAAGATCAAAATAGCTACATGAATTGATAGATATATGGAAATAGGTACCTAGCTAGCTACTTCGATAGATAGATAGATAGATAGATTAGATAGATAGATAGATGATGAAAAGATTACGGTATATAGAGAAAGAGGGGGATAAAACGGCAAATATATAGATAGATAGATAGATAGATAGATAGATACGTTGTGGTGGAAGCCGACATAAATAGATCTAAAAAGATCAAAATAGCTACATAAATTGATAGATATATCGAAATAGGTACCTAGCTAGCTATTTCAATATATATATATATATATATAGATAGATAGATTACATGAATTTAAGTGTGATTCTAGATTGGCAACTAGGTATCATATTTTTACTACTGAACTATCTATTGTATTACCATTTTAAATCCAAGATTTTTTCTTGCACTTCCAACCTGCGGAACTCCTTTCCGATATCTCGCTTCCCTGATATTTACAATCTTCAACAATTCAATGCGAATCGACATTTTTTGTCGTCTTGAACCCTGTTGCCATTTTGTCCTTTCCTCAATCCTCCCAATTCACAGTCTTCACATTCCCTTTCACCCCATTTAGCCTCCAGCTTTCTCTTGGCATTGTTACTGTACTTGGGGGTGAAATGATTAAAAAAAAAAAAGAAAAGAAGAATGCATTTAATTTCCCACCGGCCATCTGTATATTAGGTATTCAAAATCATACCAAAATTGTTAATTGCTAAAAATGTGTTAGTTTGTCTAAAGAACTATTTGAATGATAATGACACGTCTCAAAGCGATAGAAAAAGCCGAAATATTTCTTGTCTGAGGAGATATTTATAACTCTTTTTTTAAATCGGTATCATCCCATGCAAGGTAATAAAGCCACTAAGATACAAGGACATGACAGTGTGTTGAAGAAATAAGAACAGAAACATTAATAATGAGCGGGAAGGGAAAACAGTAATCAGTTGGATAAGTGATAGCTATTGACATTGCATTTAATTTTTTTGCAGAATAACGTCGGCTGGAAAGCATGGAGTCGGAAGGGAGTTCTACAAGGGAGAAGTGCGAGAAAAGAAACCGTTAGCGTCATACTACATCTAGCCAGATCAATTGTAAATTAATGAGATCTCAACGCCAATCCAGTACTGCGCTTAAATTTTAAAAGTCAAGGTAACATAGCGACGAGTTCATCCGAAAAATTACCATGAAAGTATTTATAGAAAAAACACAGAGAGACAACGACGTTAGGAAAAAAATGTGAACCAGATATTTCCATTGGGTGACCATTTATTTTTTTATTATTTAATTAAATAAGACATCTTTCTCCCAAGAGAATATTTTTTCATTGAATTGTGTACAACGAAAAAAAAAAAAAATAAATAAAAATAAAACAACGTTTTTTAACTCTGTGTGTTTTTATGCTTAAACAAATACGTATGCTAAAAAAATATGCATGTAATGTTAGGAAATATGTGGTGTAATGGTTAACAAGCTTGTCTCGCTAGATCAGTTCTAACTGAATAGTGAATTTGATTCTCACTGGATGCTCCATACATTCGACCTTATGCCACATCTAAGCTACGCCTAGAAAATCACGAAAAAACTTACCGATGCAGTAAAATTATCTATGAGAGGTAACAAATGATGCAACGGTTGCTGCTTCTATACTGTATAAATGAACAAACCAAACCAATATGACTATTGAAAGATATCAGGAAAATTTACTTTTATAGTCAAAGTTACTGTTGCAAGTGTTGACAAAAAGTAAAAGTTTTTGTTCATAATTATAAAGTTAAAATATTTATAATATTTTTTGTTATTTTTGTTTTCTCCTTGTTTGATTTATGTCCAAAAATGAGTTGTTTCGTCTGAAGAATTATTTGAATATTAATGACCCTCCTCAAAACTATATAAAATGCCAAAGTATTTATTGTTTACTGAGATACACCCTTGTGCAAATTAATTTAAACAGCCACTTCGGTTTCATTTCTTTAACCTTACGACCAGTTTTACACCCACTGGAGTGACAGGGTGTAAACGATTTCTTTTTTTTTTTTTCTCAGATTAGGTCATTTGCTGTGGTGTGCAGTAATATAAATCTGTTTTCCGGTTGTATGATGAAATTCGTTTGCCTTGAAAAATATTGCATCAGATTTTTATCACGCCCACACACTATTGTCAGACTGTCGATTAGTTTTCCTACGGCCATTGTCTGCGATGGACGTTACTCAAAGGAAGCGTACGAGATTTTTAATGCTGCAGCAAGCCTTACCAAATCAAAGTACTATACATTGGCCCGGAAATACTCCTGAATTAAATCCAATTGAGAATCTGTGGTCAATCTCCAAGGAATGATTTCGTGGAACTGACATACGAAGTTCTATCATGTGCACTGGGTCATTTTTCATTGGAAAATACAAAGAAAAAGTAAATAATAATGGAATTATTCGTCTTGTTTCAATTAATTTGCACAAGAGTGTAAGATGCCTACGTCTCGAGGGTGTATTTTATATTTTATCTATAAATTTGACCCAGTTATTTCCATTTCATCGCCTTGCTTTTTTTTCCTAATTTATTTAAATAAGGCATTTTCTCCATATTGATACTTTTATTGAGGTGTGTACGAGAAAAAATAAAATAAAATACCGTTTTAAATCTGTTTCAATGCTTAAACAAATACGTCTGTCAAGCAATATACATGTAATGTTAAGAAATATACATTTCTAACCATGTGTACATAATTAATCTTATAATTAAATGCAATCTGTAACAAAGATAGATTATAGATCGTATAGATTATATTATCATGAAGTGACAATCTGGGGTAAAGCTTTTCTTAAGGTACTGAGTGTTTGGGGATACTGTTCGGATAAGGGAACACCTAACCTCGGTGTCATCATTCAAGACAGTGAGAGAAAAAATAGTTCGTTTTATATAGCACCAAATATTGTAGGTGTTATGTATTTAAGAAATTGTCTTACTGTAAACCGAAGTTCCCCGTCCTGGGTATGACAATAAAATACATCCGCGCCATGGGTAAGACGATAACCTACGTCCAGCAGCAAGGCCTTTGATCAGAAGGTTTTGAAGAGCGTGGAACCACCTCTTAATTCCCAGGGTGGTAGCACCTGTTAGGGTCCCAGCTATGGACAAATAGTTAACACCCAAACTAGTGTAAAAATAGATTTTAATACAAGAAGTACTTTGTAATAAAAAAAAATTATTGCAAGCAATAATTTTTGAAGGAAAATTTATTATCAGCGATACTTAAAAAAATACAGGTAATACAAGCAGCTATACATTCTTAAGACGTTGTTTTGTACTCAAAAATATGAGTAATTGAAAAATGGTTCGAATATATGTGCATACATATACACCTTTTTTTGTCTAAACTATCGCTATGAATCTATTTCAAAAATGACTCACGAGGGTTGATATGCCATAAAACAAAACAACTAACCAAGCAAGCAAGAAAGCAACCGATGTTCTAAGAATTACAGACATACAGCGAGTATCAGTTACACGGTAGTAAAATAATTTTTAATGTCTCCGTTGTAAAATCACATGGTTATTCCCGTTTATTGATAGTCGCTGAATGATGTGAATTTAAATCAGTGATGTCCAGATATCAATGACAGATAAGTTAATATCAAAATCTGAGATTTAAGAGTCAAGGAAATTAAGTTATTAAGCCTATTTGTTGCTTCTCCGGTCAAGATATTCACAACATGTCAGAACAAGAGAGAGACCAAGAGAAAAAGAATTTAAGAATTTACTAAGAATCTTACAAAAATCAAAACTTGCAAAGAAAATGATCAAGTCTCGTAATTTATCTTCTGGTTTTAATTTATATTTTCTCATCTTAAAATTTATATACTAAAAAAAACAAAACACAATACATGCACACGCACGTTACACACACACACACACCCACACATAGACACACACACATATATATATATATATTTAAGACTTTTTTTATGTTTATACGTTCTTTTTATAGATACAAATATGTAAGTAAATTCTCTGTTTATAATAATAATTATTTGTATCTAAAAAAAGAACGTATAAACATAGAAAAAATGTCTTAAAAATAATGTAAAAAAAATAATTGTCAGACTATCCATTTCATAATATATATATTATGGCATAAAAAGCAAAAAAAATTTATATTATAACCCATGATAGATTTAAAATAAAAACAAAAACACACACCAGTCGACCGGTTTCGTCCCCTCTCATCAGAACTGTTAACGGGGAACACAAATTATGAAGAGAAAAAAAAAGAAAGTCTGTCATGGATGACGTGAATGAATGGACAGGGAGAAGAAAAAATATAATTATAAAAATTATATAAACAAAGATGCGAGAAGCGCAGCACAGCAAGTCCAAGCAAACAATCTCTTTGTTTACAAAGAGCAGGTCGCCTGGACCTGATGTACAGCGTCTCCAACACCTTAAGATGGAATAATGAGTGTGCTCTGGCCAAAACGGAAAACCAGTTCACACTGAAATCCATCGCACAAGTGGGATTCTTTATAAAATTATCCGCAATCGAAGACCCATACGTGTTACGAATGGTATCGCCCAAAGAAAATTTTTTATTCAGTATTATAGCAGGTACGTGTTGTTTTATTCTAACGTCCAAACACTGTGTCGTTCCACCTATGTAGTCGCATCCACAACTACATTTGAAATAGTAAATAACAGAATTAATATGGTGGGGGGTAGAACATCTTTACACATAGATGAAAGTATGGACTTAGTTTGAAAGACAACACGAACGTTCGCTGCAAAATAACACTCACGTGAACTACATGAAATACACTTGGCGAAGGATTATCTAATCCTACCCAACCACGGTAAACGAAGATAGACCGGACATTTACCCACTATAGCAGGTTTGATTTTATTGAACCTGGCATTCTTATCCCGAATAAGCGATTGAACAATGTTCAACGGATAACCATTGTTAACAAAGATCTCAGTTAAACAACTGATTTCATCTTTCAAGGTGTTATTTGAACAAATCATTAACGCCCTATGGGCCAAGGTCCTAATCAAATTGATCTTTTGTCGTTTAGGACAAGAAGAGTCCCATCGAGTATAAAGACCGGTAAAGGTAGACTTCCTATAAACAGAGGTAACAAACGAGGAAGAACATCTAAGAAGGGCAATGAACCATTGACCTCCTTATCTACTGTAAATTTAAGCGCAGGATGAACACCGTTGACAGACTTTAAGGGCAGGATGAACATCCATGACAGACATTATTTTTTTTCTCTTCATAATTTGTGTTCCCCGTTCTGATGAGAGGGGACGAAACGGGTCGACTGGTGTGTGTAATTTTAAATCTATCATGGCCTATAATATAACATTTCTTGCTTTTTATTCCATAATATATATATATATATATATATATATATATATATATATATATATATATATAATAAAAAAGGCTTAAACACTAATATTCCATGGTCATAATTTATTCCATTGGAATCGTAAATACGATCCAAATCATCAGACCTACAAATTCAAAATGAAAACAGAAAAAAACAACTCCGGAAATCAAAACAGAATTTAGAGAAAGTGTAAGTATGAGGATGAGTGACATGAAACCTTAACAGAGAGAATTTTTGGAGATGTGGGTGGGGTGGATTTAAAAAGAGGAGAGAAAGAAAGTCGACGAATGTCTAATACATAAAGATACATTTCGTGCTGACATATACACACCACAGACAATTCGGATAGGAAGGGAAAAAAAAAAAAGAAAAAAAAGGAAGGGTTGGGGAGAGAGATGGGACGAAGGAAAATAAAATTGTGTTTACTTAAAGGGCCGCTTTGTAATTGGGAAAATTAGTATAGACTACAGGTTATGAATCAAATATAAATATATGAAGATGAATATAACGATTGTCTCATTTCGCAAGGACCAAATATTTCTATGTTCAAAAACACATACTAATACACACAAAAAAAACCTATACAAGTAGGTACATACACTTAGGCTTGTACTCACACACACACCCAGACATACGTGTACATACACATGCACATACATACACACATACACACACACATATATATATATATATATATATATATACAAATATATATAAATATAAATATATATATATATATATATATATATATATATATAAAAACCTAAAATATATTCACATATCCACACATACACATATTCATCTATATTCATATACACACACTTTTCACATACATATACACGCATACATATGCCCCATGTATACATTCATACATACATACATACTTATACATACACATACACATACATATACATATACATATACATACATACACACATACATATATATATACCCATACAGATATATATATACATATACATATATATATATATATATATACACACATATACCCATACATCCACGCACATACACATACACACACACATATACACACATACATACATATATACATACATATACACATACATATACACATGCAAATACATACACACCCTTACATATGTATATATATACACATGCAAATACATACACACCCTTACACATGTATATATATATACACATGCAAATACATACACACCCTTACACATGTATACATATACACATGCAAATACATACACACCCCTACACATGTATATATACACATACACACACATACACACACACACATAAACATGTGTACACATAATACACATACTACCTACATATACATACATAAACACCTCCATACGTACATATATACACACTTACATACATACACACATATACACATACATACATATACATACAAATATACACACATATACACACACACAGAGATATACACATATGTACATATATATAAAAAATTAAAATCTAAATAAGTGACGATTCAAATATTTGCGCGTGTATGAAAAAAAAAATATAAAAATTTTTATATATATATATATATATATATATATATATATATCTACATACATATACATGCATATACATACACATACATATACATACATATACATACATGCACACACATACACAAACATATATATATAAAATACATAGCGCATCACATAAACGTGCACAAAGGTACATTTAGAGATAAACATAATAGTCATACAATTAAAATGTCATGCCCGATGTTTTTTTCTGTTTTCATTTTGAATTTGTAGGTCTGATGATTTGGATCGTATTTACGATTCCAATGGAATAAATTATGACCATGGAATATTAGTGTTTAAGCCTTTTTATTATATCCTTACTCTGTCCTAGACATTGAGTTCTACCTGGATCCTTCCTCTTGGAAAATTTTTTTTTCTGAAAATATACATGTGGGAATTTTTAGATATATTTTCATATGTATGTATATTTTCCACTAATATTATCTATCTCTCTCTATATATATATATATATTATCAGCACTTGCAAGGCAGTGAAGCCACTAAGACGCAAGAGCTTACGGAATGTGGAAAAACAAGAAGAAGAAAAAGAAAAAACAAGCGAGAACAATAGAGTTAGCAGGGCAGAAATACGAGATTGACATTGCATATATATATATATATATATATATATATATATATATATATATGATATCAGTTGATAATTAGTAGGGATAATTCCAAGAAGGACAGTAATCCAAGTTAGTTATAGAGCAATATATAAAATGAGTACATACGATCCTAAAAAATCCATTCTGTTAAAATTTATTTCATGAATATATAAAAAAAAATATTCCTCTCTGTAGAACGTCGATCTGAAAAGATGAATAGATTTTTGTATATTCTTAAAACAAATTACAACCCAATGTATTTTTAAGGATCATTTTGCACTCATATATATATATATATATATATATATATATATATATATATATATAGAGAGAGAGAGAGAGAGAGAGAGAGAGACAGACACAGAGAGAGGGAATGAAAGAAGAACTTTGTAAAATATAAATATTTATATTGTCGGATTATTATTATTATTATTATTATTATTATTATTATAAATAGAAATAAAATATGATATGAATATCATGTCATTTGTAAACGCAACACTAAACACGTTAAATGCTGAAAAAAGATAAGCCACAAATGTACACGAATAACAAATGTAACCTAGTCCATATAGCAACACAGCGCCATCTGCTGTAAAATTTCTATATAATGACTAACGCATAAACAACGTTTTGTGGTTTTGTTTGTGGATATGGATTTAAATATATATATATATATATATATATATATATATATATATATATATATATATATATAGAGAGAGAGAGAGAGAGAGAGAGAGAGGAGTGAGAATCTAAATTTTAGAAGGCAAATAAAATAACCTTGGCCTATATTTTAAAATATTAACATCTAGTTTCACAATAAAAAAAAAAAAAATTAGAGAAGATTTATTAATAATTAAAAAAATTAAGGAAGTGTAAATAAAAGGTAATATTTAAAATTTAAAATTAAAATTAAAACAATAAGTAATAATACACATATTATAATAAATAATATAATTATTAAGTGAATTAATTAAATGTTTTTGCAATAATATATTTTTATTATTATATTTTTTATATTTAATTAATATTTGTTTATATGTATTTGTTATATATATATATATATAATACATATTAATTTATATTTTACACAACGTCGTATTCTTTCTCCTTTTCTTTTTTCATGTACATTTTCATCTTTCTCTCTTAAAAAAAAAATAAGTTACTATTTGACAAGCCCTACAAGTAACTTCTGGGAGGGTGAAATAGCTATACATATGGGGTAAATTTGGATTTTTTTTTATCTGTACCGTGTTTGACGGCATATAAGTGACACGGATGTATCGGACGCACGCCAATTCCAGCAGGGCAGATGAAGAAAATTTAGTAATTAGTAAAATTAGTAAACCTGCATATGGCCTATAAGATGCAGGGGAATTTTGAAAGATATTTTTACAAAAAAAGAAAAGGAAAAAAGCGGCTTTTATGCCGTCAAATACACTTATTTATTTATTTATATGCCCCTGTTATAATAAATACATTGAGCTCTATTTGTGAATCAGTTTTAATATATTATTAGCACACACGTGGATTATATACCAACAGATTATCAACTATATATATATATAAAAATATATATATATATATATATATATATATATATATATATATATATATATATATATATATATATATATTTATATATATATATATATATATATATATTTAAGGTAAGTTATATATATATATATATATATATATATATATATATTTATAAATTTATATATATATATATATATATATATATATATATATATATAGGGAAGTTTTTATATATATATATATATATATATATATATTCATAAATTAATGAACATATATATATATATATATATATATATATATATATATATCAGGTACGATGAGAACGAATAGAGTACAATTCCAACGTTCGTAACATTTAATTTAGAAGAGGGATCAATACAGGTAAGGCAATATTATATATTTTACATTACACCAAAACATGTATATAAATGCATCTCATCAGACCATGATAAATTTCAGGCGAGAGAACGATTTATTATATATACGTACATACATATATATATATATATATATATATATATATATATATATATATATATATATATATATATATATATATATATATATATATATATATATATAGTAAGGTCCTTATTATTGTAAGTCTTTGTAAAAACGTTGCTGTACAGGTAATGAACGTCAAAATGAATGAAACGTTGCCCGCGTAAAGGCATGAAACTGAAGCACCCATTTACTTTTTAAAATAACGTAGAATATTCATATTTTGTTATTGTTATTGGAATTTTTTTAATAATAATAGTAATAACAAGTAGTAAGCGTCTTTACTCTGTAATAAAGGCGGCCAACAAGTTCAAAATGGAGTTTCAAATGGGTGCAGAAATCCAAGCAAAGCACAATACACCGGCTGAAGCTGCAAAATACTTAAAAAAGAGAGCAACGACAAATGCAACTGACCAGATACAGAAACAATGGCAAGATAAACCGCTTCATGGCCAATACTCTGCCCGTACCAAACAAGCTGGCGTAGACAAAAACCGTACCCATCAGTGCAGTGTTGAAAGCTGAAACTGAAGGTTTTATCCTTGCTGCACAGGACCAATGCTTGTCAATTAGAAATTATCAAGCAAATACATTAAAATATTGTGTTAGCCCAAAATGCAGATTTTGTGATAAATATCCAGAAACAATTCATCATCTTGTATCAGGTTGCACGATATTGGCACCCACTGAGTATAAAACCCGGCATGACAGTGTGGGCCAATATCTGCACTGAAAAATTTGCAACTTCTACGGGAAGGAAACTGAAAGAAACTGGTATGAACACCACCCAGACCCGGTTACGGAGATAGGAACTGTTACAATTCTATGGGACTACACAATACACACTGACAGAACAATCAAAGCCAACTGACAAGACATTATTATTAAAGACCACAAACAAAAACGGTGCATCCTTATTGATATGGCAGTTGCTTCAGACTGCAATGTGTCTTTGAAGATATTCAAAAAGCTGTCAAAATACAAGGACCTTGAGATCGAAATCTCAAAAATGTGGCACATGGGAACATAAGAATCCCTATTGTAGTTGGAGCCCTCGGAATGGTTGGAAAAGATTCCAGTAAAATCATTGAAGGTATCCCTGGAAGTCCATGCCCTAAAGAAATACAAAAAATATTGTTCTCACAAGTACAGCCCACACTTTACGAAGGGCTTTATCTATGTAATTTTTTTTTTTTTTTGTCAGTGTGAAAGTGTCATGTTGTCATTTCTAACCTTAGGTCTCTGGGCGGGACCCGGAAAGAAATGAGTAAAGGCCAGAAATCAAAGGAAATAATAATAATAATAATAATAATAATAATAATAATAATAATAATCTGTCAAAATACAAGGACCTTGAAATCTCAAAAATGTGGCACCTGGGAACATCAACAATCCCTGTTGTATTTGGAGACCTATGATTGATTGGAAAAGGCTCCAGTAGACTAATTGAAGGGATTCCTGGAAGCCCATGTCTCGAAGAAATACAAAAAATTGTTCTCACGAGTACAGCCCACACTTTACAAAGATTCATGTAATATATATATAAATATATATATATATATATTTTTTTTGTCAGTGGAAAATTTCATGATGCCATTTCTAACCTTACATCTTTAGGCGAAACCCGGAAAGAAATGAGTGTACACGCCAGAAATCAAAGGAAATAAAAATAATAATAATAATAAATCACTATGTTATGGTTGGCAAATATCTGCACTGGAAGACCTCTCATCTCTACAGGATAAAACAGCTGCAAATTAGTATAAACATCATTCTGAATCTGTAGCTGAGGAAGCAGATGTTATCATCTGGGATTTTTTTTTTTATAAACACTGATCGAAAGATTCAAGTATGTCCCCCAGACATTATAATCAAAGACAGAAGAAAAAGTTTACACACTAATTGAGATGAGCGTACAAAAACATATCTGTGAAGACTTTTGAAAAAAAAAAAAAAAAAAAAAAAAAAAACTGAGCAAATACAAAGAGATCGAGACGGAAATAGAAACGAAAATGTAGCAAATCAAAATAAAGTGTTAGGTTTACAGCTCTGCGTCTGATAAAAAAAAAATCAAAAATCCCTCGCGAACCATCTTTCCAGGAAATCCAAAAAATAGTTCTAGCAAGCACAGTCCTTATCCTGTAGAGTTTTCTCCATTACAGTTTTGTTTTTGTTAATAACTGTCCTTTCTTACAATAATTTACAAGGCTTAATAGCCATTCAATGTAGAGCGTTACAGAGTAAGAATTAAGTGATCCAGTTTATGGTGATACAGTTCCTATAAATCAGACGACACCTAGTTGAAAAGAGTACCCATCTCATCAGGCACAATATACTAGAAGTTTAAAAATGCTCTTTTACTAAATTTACTTTAAGGTGTAAACTTAACAGTGCTCAATGTTGTTAGATAGAGCTAAGAAATATATATTAATAAGTATACATATACCTACGTAACTTAGGTTTCGTTGTTCTGCCCACTCATCAGACATGAAATATTACTTATGATTTAAATAAAAAAATATACGGGGTTTCATGGAAGGAACGCTATATAACACGCAGACAAACAGATCAAATTTAAAATAAGTTAAATGTAATTTTGGGGTATAAATCCAGAAAATAAGATGTAGGTAGGGAGGCATTATAAAAAAAAATTAAACGACAAACGCCGGATAGCAAGTTGAGGGATAATATACGTTAAAATGGTTGAAGGGGCGTAATCGATATATAACCTAAAATATGGGAAGAGAAAGGGAAATTTGTATAATATATTTATCCAGAATTAAAATATTTTAGGAAAAATCTCTTCTTATGATTACAATCATACCACGACTCGTAGCTTCATGCACAACGCAATCATCGGATGGTGAGTAAAGTTATTAACATTAGATTATTTCATTATGTACCAAGTTTAGTGATAGCTAAACATCTGATTAAATAAAAGGCAGCACGTTCGGTCTTATAGCTGGTACATATTCTCAGTGCTGAGTAAACTAATATCTCGCTGGTTTTGAAATCAGTATACATTAAGTCCTA